>JAVXUO010000370.1:0-335099 GCA_033065855.1 Escallonia rubra | reverse complement strand
AAAGAATGCAGAAAATAGCATCAAGTACTTATGGTACTACATTGCAAGCGCATAGATGGCAACACAACCCTCGCTGGCCAAAAAAAATATACTATTTCACAAGGACCTCTGCTGGACAGACATAGAGCAGCATTTGACGACCACAGGCCCCAAGTAAATGGGACTGGCATAAATCAACTGTTACAGGCAATCTATACTTGAGATACTATTTTAGGGACACATGATGGAGTGTGTTGACATTAGCATTTGGCGAGCAATGTTTTACGGAATATAGATTTAAAGTTGGCATTATAGAAGATGAAGAGATATGTTCTGGGATGAACAAGCAATCATTATGTATGGTGGAGAAAGTGAAGAAAAAGTTTGATTTTTTCTCCTTTGTTCACACTTTCTACCATAGTGCAGTGTCTACTGAAGTAGCCAGCATGATTAAGAGTAAAACCACTTTCGCTGCTCAAGGGATCTGCCCTAAGGACAAAGAGTGATCGTGATAAAAAAGGAAAAGAAGTAAATCTGGTAATTGGGGTAGTGTTCCAAAGGCCTCTGAACAAGTCAGATTCAATGATCAGATAGGTCATACATGAGGTCTTTCCAAACCCGAATTTCTGGATTTATTTTAGGTAGAAGAATAAGAAAAAAAATACAGAACAGTAAAAAAAATTGCAAGAGAGAAACAACGAAAGAAAATTTTTCATTTTCACTACACTACTTACAGATGAATGTCAAAGTTAATGTCCTTTCTGGGATTCCCAGAGAATAAAAGACAAGAACAGAAAAACTAAAGACTAGTCCACTTTGATAAGTTAATGGCTTAGCTTTACATGTATAACTTATGGTAGGTTAGCTCCAAAAACTACACTCTCCTACCAACCGCGAATGCATAAAGTGCATATTTTCTGAACAGTGGGGAAATCTAAAAGGTCCCTTTAAATGGGATGAAGGAAGAGTTAAAATTGAATGCAAACCATATTTAAGAAACTTAAATATAAGCTGTTTATCTGCTATTTCTAAAATACAATATCGTTTCATAAAATCAAGTACATTTGCTTTAATGAAGTTAGAACAGCCAGATTGATCGTCATCCATACTCAATCATGTCGACTAAGTATCCGGATGAACCCCTTGTCAGATCAATCTAACCAGATACCGATTCATTTCCAGCATACTTTGACGGTTGCTCAAATTTAGAGACCTAATTTGCTAAAGCATCTAGGTGTACGCAGTCACCATTACTTTTGTTGAATTGGCAGAAAAGATACAGAGTGCCATCGAGGAGGCTGCCAAATTTGATCTTTCTTCTTTCTCCCTGGAACTTATAAAGCCCTCAAAATTTCCTCATATACATTTTGTTAAGCGACCAATTTATTATCCTCACTTTCGGTAAATAAGAAGGCATATTCTTAGCATATGCTTGCCTATGTCTTAAAATTCTGCTCTTTCCAATTCCAAAAAAGGCAAAAATCAAACCAGGTAGTGTGCTTAAGAATAATATGAAGATTGTTTGCAGAGAACCGGATCGTTACTAAAGTTTTCCTATCATGATTTGTAGCTACAAACTTGTTATAGGCTATGTATTTGTATGTTCAAGGTCCTTTTCTCCAATTTTAGTTGATGAGTAATACTCTTATCAACAAAAAGATGCCAGAAGGGGGCACAACCCAAAAAGATATACAAGCTCAACCAGTTATACACTTGGTGAAATTGTCCAAAAACTATAAACAGGCTTCACTGGTATAGAGCCCTTAGCCCAAGAGGAGCATTCCAGATCACCTCTGACATCAGGTGTAGCATCTCCCGTTATCGTCATGATTGCAACAAGTGGCACAAAAAGCTTAACAGGCCTTAACCCCCTCTTAATATTGGAGCCACCAAATCGCCTTGATAATTGGCTTCTCTTACTGATTTTTAATCAAAGTTGCCAGTGAAAAGCAGATCCTTCATTGTCAAGGTGGCAGTAGCAAGCAGGTTTACAGATATCCGAATTGGTGACTTAGGGGTTTTTATGTCATACGTTAAATCTGCCTAACTCTGCAGCTGATAGTTGGATTACCTCAAAATGAAAAGGAGAAAATTGTGGAATTCCTAAAATCCGAATCACCAGAGAAATTATGTGTCGTTGAGGATCAATGAGGGGTTCTGTAACCCTAGCGTCATCTTCACTGACGACAACTGATCCAGCATCAAAGTTGTCAAAGATTTTGAGACAGGGCATACTCTTTGTTGCTCCATTTCCTGGCCTCGCCGGCTTGGTATTTGAGGATTCGGAACTTTGGGAGCAGGAAAGAGAAAGGTGAGGCGTTAACTGCAATTTCATGATTTACCACCATTATAACATGGTTAAGTTTTGTGTGCCACGTGTCCCGATCCTGAGGGTATCATCACATGAGATGTTACATCGGATGTTACAGGTGATCAGGAGTGAGACAAGAGAGTGGGAAGAAAAGCGGCCTTAAGATGTTCTGCTGATAACTCTTGGCCCTCGAAAGCATGTGTACTCCTTTCAAGCCAAATGCACAAAAAGAGACGAGGGAAATCATGTAACTTGTATAAGAGGTTCGGACTCAATCATCTAGCATCGCATATGAGAATTAGCTCCGCTAATAGAGGGTTAATGTGTCCCCTAGGTTCTGTTTAATAATATAGAAAGTTTATCTGAACTATTTTCTGTTGACTATGTATGTGCCTGACTGCCTGCTAATAATCTTGTTAAAGAGGGAGGGTGCTGTATGTTTAGAGTTCATTGGTGGTTATAATCTTACATCAGCTTACGCTTTTGAAATTAATGAGACCTAACACTATTCACTTAATTTTTAATATTGTGATGCGCAATCACACCAAGTCTTGTGAAGATGACATCCATCACTTTTTAATCACCTAAATTACCTAATGTTGCTTTCAGAAATTTCAGGCAATAACACTGTTTTCATACTTGGGTGCTAGAAAATCTTCCTACATTTTTAAAAGAATTTAGTCATTAATCTCAATGATTCACAGATATATCTCCTAGAAAGGTATTCCAGTTACTGACCTAAATGGCAGCAAAGGTCGATCATTGATTGCAGCCCATAGATTCCAACCAGCAAAATCTGCTTGCTGGAAAGCAACCTGAGCAAATTATGATTGAATCTCATGAGAACGAATTGAGGAAACAGAAGAATACATATTGATAGAAGGAACCATTGAAGTCCAGCTTGAAATCTATGTGCACAACTGAAAAAATTACATATATCATCACCTGAGCAGTGGCTGGAAGCAGTTTCCCTTTGGAGTCCCTGAGTGCAGAAGAGTCGCCAACTGCAAATATGCGGGGGTGACCCTTGACACGGAGAGTTTCATCTGTTTCAGCTTGTCCTCTAGCATTACGAGGAAGCTCATAGGACCTATCACAGGATTCCAACTCAGGAAGTAGAGGTTTAGATCCAACAGTCCATAAAACTAAATCTGCTTCCAAAATTTCACTTTGTTGACCCCTTTCAGCAGGCTGCAGTTCCAGAATCAGTTTTTCAGGATCATGAGTGGGTGCTATGTCCCCGACTCCGTCCATGCTCTCCACACCCTGTGAAGTTCTAGATTGACCAGCTTTTCTTATACAGCGAACAAAATACCCCAGTAAAAGTTGAACTTTCCTGGAAGAAAGAACCTGGAGAAAGAGCTTTAATTGTTGCATGATGAATGCACGGAGCATAGATGGATGAAGCATCCACAGAACTTTCTATGATGATGCATGCACAAAGCATTAATATGCGCCAAAATGAACCTTTCAAGACATGTGGGTGCGTGAGCATCAGCATATATGTGCAAGAGAGAAAGAGAGAACAAAGTCAAAAATGCGAGATTGAGTTGCTTTCCCAGTTTCATTCAGGAGGAACCAGAGAGAAATTTATCCTGGACACCTGTTTCATTGGTTGAACCCACAGCACCTGGAAATAGCAGAATGGACGTCAAAATCGAGGAAGGATTTCAATTGCTGTTAAGGTTTCCACATACTCATCTTCTTTTCTGCTTTCTATCAGCAGCAGAGGCGAAGAGGCTCTCAGAATTTTGGACTACATTGAAAGAAAAAGCCCTTTCAAAAATGTGTAAGCTTACAGAGTTTGTAGGGCTGCTTGGGAGGACGGAGATGCCTAATTCATAGCTGTCGTTCTTTTCTTTTGCTACAGTCCATCTCAAAAAAAATTCAGAAGAACCATTATCGAGATTCGCAATAAAGCAGAAGCTATGAGATCTATCTCAGTAGACGATAATACACCTACTACGCAACAGGATCATGATCAGGAAAGGTCAAACTCAGGTCACGGTGTCTTAACCGACAGACCTCAAGAGGAAGACTGGAGTTCAACAACCTACCTCTTGAGGTTAAGTTAATGGGCCTACATTATAACCAGGCATGGAAGGACAGATAAAAAATTCGAACTCCTTACTAGTCAGGCCCGAGTTTGCAAGGAATTTATTTTCCAAGTTTTCCACAAGTGTTTAGGCTCTTGCATTATTGCGTTCCAGTGTTTATGCTCTTGCATTATTTCATAGCTGACTGCCTACACTTTTTATCTATTGTCACGCACACGCTCCCTTTTTTTCTATTTCTCTCTCACTTTTTTCCAAACATACTCATCATAAACTAGCTGATGCCAGCAACACCTTTCCAATTGGCTACAGTTAATACTTCAAAAGACTGCAGGTGCCAATTAGAAACATAATTATGCATCCAACAGCACTATACTTATCTTGTTTTGTGTCTTTATTTCCTTGTGCTTGTGTGTTGGGGGTTGTGGGGGGGGAGCGGAGAGAGAGAGATAAGACGCCATAAGTCAACTGGGCAATAGTCTTAATAGAGGCTAAACAAAAAAAAGCCAAATGTCGTATAATTCAACACTCAACAGGGATGCCAAACTAGACAGGTAGATTCGGAATTCATCTGGTTTCAAAGTGGTTTGTTGTCCAACAATGCAGTGCTTTTGGGGCTCGAGTCTTCTTCCTACTGCTAAGATCAGTCGAGTAATTTGCTACCCTGGAATCAATTGCACATTTCTAAATTAAACGTCACTACCCTTATTGAAGACGTCAACCACAAGTCCTTTCGTCATGCAACAAAAAACGGGGGTCGGGATGAAAACATATTCTAAAACTCCTTGAGGAAGATATGGTCTAACATGCCTAGTACCATTATTCCCCTGGTACAATGACTTATGTATGATATTAGATCATCTCTGTATGCATCCAAGTATGTCAGGAGGCAGAAGCATCCAGCATTATGATATACTTTCGCCCTGCCCCTAATAGGTGCAGATTCCAAAATGCAACTTAACTGGCGTTCCAGAATTATCAAATACTCCTGTCGGTGACTCGTGTTCACTATTGCAAGAAGCGTGTTTACAATGACACTGGGGAAGAGGCAAGCTGGCTCTCATTAATCTAGGAATGTTTTTTGTAACAAACCAGTCCACGGGCCCACCACAAGGCAATGCCTCCCTCAAAAGGGCTAGCCAAGTAGGTACTTAAGAGTTCATAGGCAGGGTCTTATAAGGCCAATCACATATTATCCCACATCCGATGTGGGATATCACATTTTTCCCCATCATTTAGCCAAGCAAGTCACCAGTAAATTGCCTCGGGGTAGGGGTAGTCACTTTCAAACAGCTACCCTTAACTCACTAGTAGCCTAAAGAGGCTCCCTGGGTTCTGCCGAAAAGCCAAGCATACATTCTGGAAGCAAGGATGCAGCCAGGGAGAGGCTTTGTGTTGCTTTCCTTCCTGTGGATAATTAGTGACACGTTTAGAGAGTTTACGCTCCAGTATAGTGTTCTAATGTGCTCATGCCTGAAGGGACCTGTTATACGTAAGATTCTTTCGGCTTCTTCATCATTTGCTTAAAGGCTAACTAAGCTCAGGAAGTTCTTTTGCTTTGCCTAGTTTACATCTAATGTTCTGTGTACATAAATTTGCCTGTGGGGCCTCACTGACAAATCAATAATTACTTAATGAAAAAGGATCAAGTATGCAACTGTGCTAAAAGATGAGCATCCAGAGGATCATTGAGTTTGCCAACAGCCCAACAGTAAAACATCCAGTGAGACTTATCTTTCACAGGTTTAGCTTTCTTACCTTAGAAGCAACTTCTCTGTTGCCAGGCGGAGCATTTGGTAAGATTATACTTTCCACATTGATCGCTTGTACAACTCCCCTGTCTTGCAGTCGTTCTGACACTGTGGCAGCCAACTCAACTCCAGAGTAACCACAGCCTACCACAGCCACATGTATTGGAGAATCCTTAGCAAAGTTCGTCCGCTCTAAAGTCCTCAACTTCTCATCAACCATCTGGCAGCAGGAGGATTAACATAGTTACCAATGAATTCGTCAATCCTAAATCTTAGTATTATAGAATTAACAATTTCTCTAGTTGGTTATACTAACATAAGCATCCTCCAGAGTGGAGAAAGGCATTGCAAATTCCTTAGCACCTGGTACAACATCGAGCTTGGATTCAGCTCCTAAAGCAAGTACCAACCTGGCTGCCCAGTTCCAAAATGTAAAGTAAGCATTTAAGGTTTTGAGCACCCAGCGGGAAGGAATGCCAAGTCAAAACTGTATATGTACATACAAAGGTTTCAATGTAATATGCCATCTTGGTGAGTCCTTTCGAAGTATTCCTCTCTTTCTCATTTAAAGAATCCAGCAATAGTTATCCAGCCTCTAGTAAATTGTTAATTTTTCTAAGCTACCTTTGAGAGTTTCGAATAAAGTTTCTGCATACTTCTCTACGTCAAGTTTGGTAGGTTAGTTCCAAATATCGAGTTTCCACCAAGTGGAGAGGCCTTTGATGCTCACCTGTTTGAAGATCATCTAAGGAAAACCATATATTGCTAACCACAAGTTTTAAGTAACTAGCAACACTAAGGTTCTTCAATACATGTGAAGAGAACCCCATGAATAAGGATGGGAAAAAAAAAGTCTTGCAAAGATCTCCAAACTAGTTTTTGCTTCTAATAGTGTCATACATTTCAGTGAAAGGACAGGAAATTGTTTCTCCATTTGTATTCTGCCTAGGTCTCCAGGAAATGGAAGGTACCTTTCCGTTTGATCCACTGTGTAGCTTGATTCTTAGAACACTATGTTTTTCTTAGAACTGAAGATAGATACATTTCAACAATGAAAAACAAACTATACCAGTCATATTCAACAAGGAGACCACTTTCAAGATGAACAGTTCCTCCACAGCCAATTCTTGTAGGCCCGTTCATTGCAAAATGATCAGAGGGATGTAGGACTTTTACCCTATCTTGGAAAAATTGTACACTAGTATTTTCCAGCAAATCCGAGAAACGTGGAGCTATTTCCCATGAATCTACTTCTGCATTCCCAAATTTGACTTTAGTATGACTAGTTACATTACCAGAAAAGATGAGGAGGAAAAGATATAACAACAAGAGCTCCTATTATTCAGATAATAGAAATGTACCTCCAGACAGTAGCTCATAAAGCATTGGCTTAAAAACAAAGCGTTCAGACTGGTCAACAAGAAGCACCTGTTCCATTTTCACCAAATGCCGAGCTTGTTAGTAAACTCTCAAAAGGAAATGTCGCCATTAATACCAAATTGTAACTCATCTATGAAATTTGTCCTTTTTCTTCATACTCATCCCCTCTTGTCTTTTGGGTGGAATGGGATGGGGAGGGGACCAGCAAAATGAGAACATTTGATTATTGTTTCAACTAACAAGAACTGGATAGGGTCAAAACCCTATCTTTATTATCCTTTAGAACTTGCGTCATCTCTTTAGATGACAGTCTTAATCTATGTTATATCATATTGAATAAGCTGCTTGATAGCAAAAGTTAAGTTGCTAACATACTTCAATAAATGGAATTAGGTTCAGAAGAGTATTCTTGTTTTCACGATAGTTACTAGACATCTTCTGTTGGCTCAATTTAGTTATGAGTCCTTTTGGCAATAGTCTTCGAAGTGAAAGAGTCATTTTCTTCTTTTCGAGTCAAAACCATAAATAGGCTATTTTAGACTGTACAATACGTCCAGAAGGCTACCTATCTAATCTGTCTATCCAAAGGCTTTTGGCATCTGATTTTCTAATCTTCCAACCACAGTGATTGAAGCACGAATATTTTCCTTGTCTGTCTTCTTTTAGGTCCTATTATTGCACAATTGTACCTGCAGTCGGACCTAAAAAATTCCTTTCAACCCCACAAACCTTAGGTTTGTAACCCCAATCACTCGTCCAATTTAAACTTAAACCTAGCAACCCAGAAGCCCAAAGAATTTGGACTTTACTACTTGCAGATGCTCTTTAAAGCCTCAGAAGACTTGCCTGAAAAATTATCAATCTCTAAAAAATTTCCTTATAACACCAAAACACCTGCTTTTCAGAATTCCTACTTACCAGCTTTAAATATTCCTTCACCCGAACACTAGAAATACCCACTTGCAGCCACCAAGCATTCACTCTCCTTTAACTTTCTAGAACCCAAGTCTGTGCAGCTCGTGACAAAAATGCAGCAACAGTGAGTAGTTTCAAGAAATGACAGTGGATCCTGAACATGGTCAAACTCTTCAAAAATGGCAGGGCTCGCGCAACAATTGAATTCAACCAGATATATTGGGTAGTGGAGGGTAGCGTATTGATCTGGTGTTGATGCAAAGGAAACTGACATAGGCATGTTGCGAAGTGACAATTTTGTGAAAACTATTATGAGGACGAACAAAATTGGCCATCTAACACTGAAAATATGAAGATTTTGCAATGAAACCGATGATTAACTGTTGAGGATCAACAGCTATGACAGGGATAGATGATTGGCCACAACAATAGTGCTAAAATATGTTCAAGGTGGATAAAATTCTGGGAGAAAGCAACAAGTGGTCGTGTTCTCCTCCGATAGCATAACTATGAAAGAACAATTCCCAATATACTATCAAAACCGGGGGGGGACTAGAATCAATACCTTCCAACATAGACTCGGTATCTCAGAACGGCCATTGATACTGCCTCATCTCTGGTCTTTGTTCTATGCTTAACGTTAATATATATGGGAAGAATAGTTGGGATGGATCACTCCTAATTAGGAAACGTAGCAATAACCTCCTATCATCATATAGAAGTCTCAAAACTTTATTTGCAGGGGAACTTGCCAGCCTAAAAAGACAGCAAGTAGTTATGAAATGTCAGAATATACTCTCTCGTGTTCAATCAAAATATCACCATGCTTCTTGTAGGAAAACTACAATCGTGATCCTAGATTTATTAAACTGCACAGTGGCTGCTATAAATCTTATGATTACTATACTGCATCTTAACAGGGCAGGTAGGAATGCAAGATGACTAGGTCCATCTATGATCCCTATCAAATTTAAGTTTCTCAAAGAAAAGTCTCTCACTCAAACCATCAAACTAACCAAAATCCTAAGTTCTTGAAAGAACTTAGAAGCCTAATGCACAGTTTCATTAATAAGAAAAGGCACAAATTACAATGCTGGCATAACTCAGGTTTACAAAAGAGAAGACTAATTTTCTGGAGTGGAGTTAAAGGTTCCATAATGATTTACATATTATTGAGAACCCTTCTATGTGATTGCTGCAGTATCATAAACTGTTGTCAGCTACAGTGACTTGAACAGTACCACTTACATAAATATCTTAGCGATTTCTTAGTTTTACACACCTGCGTGTATCAGACTCCGGGTCAGAAGTCACTTGTCTCGAGAATTGCTTTTCCGTGACCCACTGGATGTCCGGCCCGCACAATCCTTTCAATCCCTTAATTTGCCTTCTTTATCCAAATCAACATACATTGCAACTAATGTGATTCACCGGCAATCACTTTTGCACTATTGACTTGAGCTTCAGACTAATTCCTCAAATCTCAGGCAAGAAAGGGAAATAATATAATAGACAATGTACTACATATCATGCTCCCTAGTCATTGCAAGGGCGTAGTGCTCTTCAACTTCTCTTTCTCTTCTACTATTAAGGGAGAAGGAAGGTTACACCCCTCTTCATCAGTGGCTCCTAAAGTTTATGACATATAAAAAAAAAAGGTTGCTTGTATTCAAAGACGAAAAAAGCAAAAGAAGGAGAGTTTCAAAGGATGTCTTGACGTTGCAGATATCTATTGCAAGAAGTTTAATCAATACAAGATGCTACAGTCTCAGTTGCTTCTAAGCAGATAAGATGCATGTTTGGGATCATGCAACAGTTGGTGGATTACCTGAGGTCTTTTATCATCTGGCCATACAAGTGATTCCAACCTTAAAGCAGTATACAAACCTCCAAAACCACCACCTAGAATGCACACCCTTGGCTTCTGCAATCATGAACTTTTCTGAATTACACTAATAATGATAGAAAGTTTGATAAGCTAAGTCACATCTATTTGAAATGAATGACAACCAAGTTTTTCCAGTAGTAAGATCAAATAAGATGTAAGAACATGAAACTAAGGATATATACTTAGTTGATGCATTGTTAGAGATTCTTAAATTCCTGAATCCAATAAATTTGAAGATGACAACTGGACAAAGGGGGAAAGGGGGGGATAACACCAAGCTTGTTTCTCCCATATTACAGGCACATCTATGATCCAGCCACCAATTATAAGAAAAAAGTTTTCTTTGCCTCATTGGAAGCACTGGAGTAATTTTCATTAAGTCATGCGCGCTAATGCTTGTTTTGCTTGTGCTAATCTTATTCACCAATGGTTTATTTAATAACGAAAAAGCTAAACGCAACGCAGATACCAGAGTTACCAATTAACAAAAGGGGTAACAAAGAACCAGTCCATGGAGAAGTTTAAACCAAGAAGTTTCATATAGATAAAAGGATAAAGCATAAGCCCAATCATATTGCCCTTCGACCCTGCCCTAAACTTCTTTGAACATTCCAGCATTTCCAATCTCAGTCACTTGCCAACCCAACTGCTTTAGCTTCACTCATTTCTAAGTAAACAAGAACCTGATCCCCCATTATCCTGAAAGACAATCTCAAGTACTTGCAGAAGTCCTCTCATCATCCAAAATCTGCAATGCCTGCCACTACAATGTCTCTCAACTACATACCGTGATAGGACTTCCCATCATTACACATGTCTGTATCTCAGCTACATCCAAAACCCAAGGGGTTTCATAGCTGTTGGTATGGTGTTTCATCTGCAGAATAGCTTCCGAGAGAGGAAACACCTAAAACCTGGCTACTTTGCTAGAGATGAGGCAAGAAGAAACGAAGAAGAACAAGAACGAAGAACAAGTCCCGCTCACTTCAAAATTAAACAAATAAACTCAGCCCATCCTCCTTTACTCCAAAACCTGACCCACCTCGCCAATTTTCTCTCAGCCATCGTGTAGAGACTCCTCATTCACCCAAAACAAACTTACTTCAAGCAACTATCTAATCCACCAGTGTGCACCCGTCACCTCCCCTAGACTTAACTTACCAGAAAACTGATGCACAGAAGAGAGAAGTAGCAAACTGGTAACTTTCTTCCACCAGAAACCCGGAAACAAGAACCAGAACATAGCACTTACAGCAGATTTACCTTTGGAGCACTAAATTCTAATTCCAGCATCCTTAAGGCTTACCTCCAGCAACACGTTCATCAAATTGGAATGCACAGGTATGTTACATGGACTCTTTAAAATGCGTAAGGTACCCTGTCGGACACTCGACATTTGGACATAGCTGTCGAATATGTGTGTGACACATCTCATAAGATATGCCACTAAGAACACTATCTTATGGTATTTCTCTTAGTTCGTTATTGTTTTGAGATGACAAGTTTTAAGGGAAAACAATTTGCGTCCCAAAAAACACCATGTTAACTAAGGAGTAACTGAAACAACAAAAGCTAGGAATTATTTGCCGTGTCTATGTGTCTTGGGTTCTGAAAATTAGACGAACCTAAGACTTGGACACGTATCCAACTCGCACAAAGTACCGATTCCATGTAGCATAGATGCACAGCCTTCGAAGACATAATTCACCCACGGCTAAACCATTATTGCTATAGTATCTCTCGGTACAAATTTTCACGAATCTATACGTGTGCTGCATCAGCTTCCTATCAAGGCCGGGTGTAACCTTCTCACCTGCTTATCCCATGAAAAGCATTGCCATTAAAGCTGCCTTTGATTAACCATTATGATAACAAGCACCATCAAACATTGCCTGAAACTACCTTGACCTCAGTCAATCCCAGAATAAACTTCACAACAGTGCGAATTTTGTTTCTGCTACCATGTGCTAAGATCCCTTGCGCACCTGAAATGACTGTATTCAGTCAATTCCTCGTCAAATCCTCATAAAACCTGGAGAAGCCTCCACACTTCTTACTGATTGCTTCAAAAACCTCCAAGTCCTATACATGATGTGGGAGGCCCGAAATTCAGATTGCCAACCCGGTACCTTTTTTGCATGTCACCAGGAAAGGAGCTCACGTACCATCAACAAATCACTCATCAGAAAGATAATGTAGAAACTTACAAGCTTCCTTGTCAACCACTAAGAACATGAGTACCAGACCACCCACCACTAGAGACATTTCTCTGGAAGAACTCATCAGATAATGTAAATCCTCTCAATTATCTTTCAAAGCTGACACCAGCAAGGTTGTCTTCGTCCGCCAACCACTAAGAACATGAGTACGAGACCACCCACCACTAGAGACATCATGAGTACCTGATGCACTTTGTAAGACCTCCCACCCAGCCTGTTCCACTTCCACCAAGAACACACATGCTCAATGCTAAAAGTACCCACAACTACCCACTACTTGGATCTTCACGGACCCTTCCTTTGTCACCAAAGCTTCAATGATTGACACTCATCATAACTATGAATGAGTGCTGTAGAATCTGAGACTAACCCTTATAAGGAAAAGTAAGCCTCTTCAACTTAAGGAACTCGAAGCAACGCCAACTTGTCTTTCTTTCTTCTTCTTCTTCTTCCTTTTTTTTTTTTTTTTGGGTTGTTGGATGGGGGGGGGGGAGTTGTTGTAGAGTGGAACCTTCTCTAAACTTTTCCATGAATCCTTAAATCAAGTTACTTGACAATCTTCTTATAAAAATCTGAGAAGAAGCTAAAAAGACAGTTGCCCCGCCCATACACTAATGCAGTTTCAGGTGCCTTCGGCTTGCTTTGAGGTCAGTAAGGAACATAACAAGCTTCATGACTAAAGGCACTAACAAGACACTTTGCCATCCCTGATGCATTTTCAAGTGGCTTTCAGCTCAGTATTTCACATGACAAGATTTATGACTAAAGGGCGCTACAGATTCATAAGGTGTTAGTGAAAGAGCTAAGTGTACTAAATTATCCCCTCGCAGTGTGTTTCGGTGCAGTAACGCAAAGAAGGGAAGGGAATTCGGAATTCCTGCTTCGTACTAAATCATCATGATAGTATACTCCACTCCAACAAACTAAGTTTCTCGGGGCGGAGAAACAGAAGTCACAGTGATAGATTTCATTCAACAAATTGAACACTACTATGCGAACACATCATTCATGGACTTGTAAGGCTAAACCTGAACTACATATCCAGAATTTCACCCTTAAAGTTGGAGTGGCTTTCGGTAACTTGAACTTCCGATTCCATAATGCTTTCCGTGGAACTTGGAAATGGCCCATGTTGTATTCCATCTTTAGTGATAAAATTAGAGTTGAAGAGTGCAAATCTGAAGTGGGAATATAAATCACCCATTCAGTAACCGAATCTCTTAGATATACAGTATTGCCAAAATGCCATCAATGACTTTAGTCACATAGTTTGAAACAACGCCAAACTACACCATTTATACAACTTGTATGTTGATTTGCCAAGATAGATTATATTCCCTCGGTTCCATTAGATTTTCTCCAGTTGACTTTCAGCAAATTTCTAGGAAAAAATTAATGCATGCAAATGTTGACTTTAATCATTGCTTTTACCTTAGCTTGGCTTGCCAACTGATGTTCATTTAACCCAAAATTGCTATTTGAGCTCAATTCAAATGCTCACATGTTACTAAATATAATCTAGGCTTTTCTAAAAAGGTAAAATCCAAAGGAAAAATCCAAAGGTACGGGGGGGGGAGTATAGAGTTGAATTTCGCAGTACAGTTGTGACAAACATAAACTCGCACTACAACCGGACCTTTTTATCCGGCCAAGCGTAATACTGAGGCACGACGTCGCTTTCCGACACTTCAGCAACGTCACCATTCCTCCGCGCATTGCTCGAAGCAACATGACAAAAGTTTTTACTTCTATTGCTCGCGAAGAACAACGAATTGGCTCCAAATTTAGTGAAAGGAGTAGGGAACAGCTTGCTCCAACGCACTGCCCCGCCTGAAAATTTGCAATCAATACATGAATTCCATCTTCTCCCGAGAAAACCAGTGTGTGTACGCGCGCGCGCATAGAAGACAGAGTGAGGAAACTTACGATTAAAAGGTATAAACTTGGCTGAGGCGGATAATATGGCAGTGGGTACCATTGATCGAAGAAGGAAGCGCCACCTCTGTACGGAAAGGCGGAGAGAGAACCGGGGAAGTACAGTACTCAGATTGGCTATGAAATGTGGTGAGCATGAATGTAGTAAAATTGTGAGACGTGTACAATTTTTAACCGCGATTACCTTTTTATCACAATTATAAGTACCGAATCGAAACGGGTAGCTTACGCGTTTAGCACAATACAAAAAAAAAAAAAACTTTTGTAAGATATAATTATGCTTTTGAAGTAATGAGAATATTCATAACCGTTTTGTCATTATGTTGAAATTTACTTCATTTTTGATATAATGTTGCCTATAAGTTGTTGAGATTGGTTTGCGGACTCTTCTTCTGAATGGCAAGACGTATACCACATACGATTTTCTTGTACAATCAAGGACCACTGTATGTCAGGTGTATCTATAATATATATAATAGGATTCGATTGGCATCTTCTTTGTCTTCCAAACCCCAAATCTTTTTTTCTAACAATTTCTTACTTTATAAATACGAACTAATACAAGTGGTAGCATCTAATTGGCCAAACAATTAGTTCACCTATTTTTCAAATACAATAAATGGTTGATAGTTATCATTAAGTATAACCACCCTGCCCCATAATCTCTAACCATGTCCCCATGATCCCTCTATCACCATTTTTTTAGCTACCACTTCATCACCTTCAGTTAAAAACAAAAACCCTAACAAACCAAAACACACGGAAGCAAAAAACAGAGCCGATGTTTCCTTCGCCAATCTGCACACAGCTTCGCCTCCGGTTCCTCAATCAATTCCTTTCCATCAAAAGTTATATATCTGGGTATATATATACGTATGGACATGTATGTATTCATCTTTGTCTGGCTGCCCACTGTATGTAATGTGTAATGAGTTTTTGTTTGGTTAATCGGCTACCAGTTACAGGGATCAACTTACATATATTTGGCAAAAAAGGTTTATGCTGCTTTTTTGGAGAAGCCTAGCATACTTCTCTTCCCCAACGTTGTAGGGCAGTGGTTTCACTGTGTTTCAAGGTTCTTCTCATTTCTCTACTTTACTTATTTTATACTGCTTCCTATTTCCTAACATAAACGTTGTCTGTGCGGTAGGAATAAAAACCATTTGAGAGGTGATTCCATTTTCTTGAAAGAGTTTCCTAAGGGTTGGTATGAGACTATATAGAGTTGGTATAGTTCTGAAAGGAACCAATTGAAGCTGCAGTCGGTATTCCACCCCTCAGCTTTGGACCTAGACGATAACATTCTTCTCCGCTGTTTTGGAGAAGTCTAGCGTAATTCTGTTGTTTTGGAGAGGCCTAGCGTACTTCTCTTCCCCAACACTATAAGCTTATTTCATTCTCTTACAAATTATGTGTTTATTGTGTGATGTATTTACTCTGTGAGATTCTGTCTACTTTACTTATTCTATACTGCTTCTTATTTCCCACCATAAACGACGTAGTCTCTGGCTCTGCATATGCGTTACTGTGTGTGTTACTGCATGTGTGTTCTGCGTGTTTGTGCCATGGTGGGGTGGTCAGGGTGAGGGGTTGGGCTGGACACCATGTGGACGTGGGGGGGGGGGTGAGGGGCTGTTTGTGACTGTCTTGCTTTGGTGCGTGTCAGGTTCGGCGGTGTGGGTGGTGGGGGGTTGTTGGTGTGTTGGATCTGTTGTCCGTTGTTGTGGGGGTTTGTGGGTTGTGGCTAACGATTGGTGGGGTAGTGGGCGTGTTGGTGTATGTGGTGCATGCGTCTATTGTGTATTTCCAGGTTGCGCGTGAGTGTGTGTGTGTGTGTGTGTGTGTTACAGAGAGGGGAAGGGGGGCCGTGTTGTGGGTCATGGGCAGGATGGGGGTTTGGGTGGGGACTGGGGTGATGGGGTGTGTTGAAGCCGGTGGTGGCGTGGTTGGGTGGAAGGTGTCTGTGTGGAGGCGGGGTGCTGGGTGTTGTGGGGGGTTCAGGTGGGTTTGTGTGTAGCGGTTAGTATTTTTGTGTGTGTGTCTGTTAATGTGTTGTGTGTATTACAGAGAGGGGGAGGGAGGGTCGTGGGTAGGTGGGGGTTTGGGTGGGGACGTGGTGGGGTGTATTGTGTAGAGGCGGGGTGGTGGGTGTTGTGGGAGGTTCGCGTGGGTTTGAAAGTAGTGGTTATTGTTTCCGTGTGTGTGTGTTACTCAAATTTTTTAAAGAAACCTAAATGTTTTCAATTTTAGGTTAAAGAAAAAATAGTAGGTGAGTTTTAGGTTAAAGGGAAAAAATAGTAGGTGAGTTTTAGTATTTACGGCTTAGCAATTATTGGAAGATTAAACTTTGGGATAATATCATTTTAGTCCCCTGAATTATCCCAGCTTTTTTATTTTGGTCCCTGTACTTTAAAACTCGTTAAATCAGTCCCTGTACTTTGTGCCGTCATCAAATCGATACCTCCGTTGGGATTTCCCTGTCAAAAAGGACCATGTGACAGGCACGGGTCTTTTTTTGAAGGGTATTTTCGGCAAGCGAAGACAAATGGACGGGATTTTGGGCGGTTTTTTGGTTGAAGAACGGAAAGACAAGGGAGAATCCAACAGTTTCGAAGAAATCGACAAAGAAGGATCAAGAATTGGAAGCGTCGATAGTGTTTGACGCTACCACCAGCAGGTCCAATCGAAGAATATGCCTCGACCGAAGAAAAAAAATGGATCAAGTGCAAAGAAATCCAAATACCGTAAGTGTTCTTTATAATCTGTAATTTTTTTGTCTTGCATGTGAAATGCTTTGTTTAAATATCTGGTTTTAATGTATATAGACCTCGATTAAAAGCACTTTGATCTGTAGCATTTTGTATGTGTTTTGCTTTTGGCAGACACAAATTGATTTGGCATATATTTGTTGCTTTTTGTCGTTTGTAAAGTGTTAAAAATTGAATTCTAATTTGTTGGTTTAGGATTACGTAGAGAAAAAGCTGTAAGTTGGCATTTTAAATTAGGGCTTTTGGGGCATGTGCACGATGGTGGATGTAGTGTCCCCCATGTTATATAATTTGCCTTTTTCTGACCAAATGGTCCCCTACTGCAAAGCAAATCATATAATTTGTTTCCTTAACCAAGACATGAGCAATACAGTGACTTAGGACTTATGACTTATAGGTACTTATCTCCTGTAAGTACTACAATGTATTTAACTTAGTACATTTGTTATACTCTTGTGCAGCCCCTGGATCTGAGCTTTTCACTATAGAGCTTCATCATGGTGGAATTGTTAAACAGTTACCTAAGTATGCTTATTTGGGGGGCTTTGTTGATGAAGTTATCAATTGTGATCCTGATCGTATGTCTATGTGGGAATTAGATAAGTTAGTAATGCAGTTAGGGTATGATAGCCCATGTGGGTACTACTTTAGACAACCCCAAGAGCCACTGGAAACTGGTTTAGTATACATAGCAAGTGATGACTTTATAGTGTACATGCTTGCCAGTTTACCACCTGATAGAACCATTGAAATATATGTTAAGCATAGTGCTGCACCACTTTTGTTAGGGAGTCAAGTTGGTGACAATTTAGGTGAGGTTGATGTAGATACTAGTGGAGTTGGGTTAAGTGTTGATGACATGAATGGTGTTAGTACCCCTAAAGTAATTGTTGATGAGACTAATGAGGGTGGTAATGAAAATGATGTGGATGGTAACCCTGAAGTAATTGCTGATGACATTAATGGGGGTGTTAATGACAATGATAATAGTAGACAAGGAACTGCAGTTAATGACAATGCAAAAGATATTGGTGGAGATGCAAGCAGTGAGGATGAGCTTGTACATAACCAAGACAGACTCTATGACAGTGATTACCCAGTATCTGCTGATGAAGATTGTGAACCAGTGCAAGTAGGTACTGAGCCAACTGAGGGTGTTATAAATCCAACCCAAACTAGCAGTGTGCCCAACCAAAACATTAATGACATTAATGAGCAGCAACCCAACCTTAGTAAACCACACCTTGACAGCACTGAGGCAACCCAAGACATAGGAGAGTCAACTCAGCCTGCCTCAAACCCAACTTTGGCTAGTGCACACATTGATGGAGTTCCAGTGGATGTTATGCCAGAATCTGCAGAGGTATCAGATGAACCTAGAAGTGTAGATGAGTCATCTGATGAAGATGGTTAGCCAGGGAAAGGCAAGAAACCAATCAAGCAGCCACATTATCCAAAATTTAGTCAGGCAGAGATGAAGAAACCTACCTTTGTTGTTAGGCAGTGTTTTAGCTCACATACTGAGTTTAAAGATGCAGTTAGAGAGTATGCAATGAATGAAGGGGTTCCCATTTCATGGAAGAAAAATGAGAAAGCTAGAGTTAGGGCAGTTTGTAATAAAGGGAGTTGTCCATGGAGTATATTTGCATCGAGAATGTTTAGGAGTGATACACTACAGGTGAAAACCTATGTGAATGAGCATACTTGTGGTAGAGTATCAAGCAACAAGCTGCTTAAAGCTGGGTGGTTGGCCAAAAAATATGTTCATCAGTTCAAAATAAACCCACAATGGTCTGTTAGTTCATTTGGTCAGCAAGTGTACCATGATTATGTAGTGGATGCTAGTCCTGGTATCTTATACAGAGCTAAACAAAAGGCCACACAGATGTTTAAAGGAAACTTTGATGAGCAGTATGGTAAGTTGTGGGACTATCTAGAAGAAATTAAAAGAAGCAACCCTAATTCCACATGTGAGTTAGAAGTTGAACCTCCAAGAGAGAGCAATGGCAGACCTTTTTTCTTCAGGGTGTACTTGTGTTATGGTGGTTGCAAGAGGGGGTTTCTTCAGGCATGTAGGCTAATGGTAGGCTTAGATGGATGCCATCTAAAGGGTCCATATAAGGGCATATTACTTGCTGCTGTTGGGGTTGATCCAAATAACCAGATGTGGCCCTTGGCATTTGCTGTGGTTGAGAGTGAGAATAAAGACAGTTGGAAGTGGTTTTTAGAGTTGCTAGGCAGTGATCTTAATATTGTCAATCAATCTGCTTGGACCTTTGTATCAGACAAGCAAAAGGGTTTGGTTCAAGCCTTAGAAGATCTCTATCCACAGTCTGATACCAGGTTTTGTGTGCAACACATGCTAAGTAACTTTAAAGTAAAGTATAATAGCAAGGCATTGACAGATCAGTTGTGGGCCTGTGCAAGAGCAACATACCCAGCAAAGTTTGAGCATGAGATGAAGGAGATGGGGAAGTTAAGTAGAGATGCTTTAGAGTGGTTAGGAGACAAGGATCCAAAGCAATGGAGTAGGTCACACTTCAACACATTTCCAAAGTGTGACATGCTCTTAAATAACCATTCTGAGTCATTTAATGCTGCAATTGTGAAAGCTAGGGAGCTTCCCATTATTAGTCTATTAGAGTGGCTAAGACTGTACTTAATGAAGAGGATGGTGAAGCAGAGATAGTTTATTGCAACTAAGGCTGGGCCTTTGTGTCCAACAATCCATCATATCTTGGAAAAGGCCAAAAAAGAGTCAAACATGTGTGTGGCTGAGTTTTCTGGTGCACAAAAGTTTCAAGTAATCTTGTTAAATGGGGGACATCATGATGTTGATGTAAGACAACAGACTTGTGGGTGCAGAAGATGAGACTTAACAGGGATTCCTTGCATACATGCAGTCTCAGCTATCCACAAGCTAAGAGAGAACCCTGAGTTCTATGTACATCAGTACTACTGGAAGATGACATTTGAAAAGGCATGAGAACATTATCTATCCAATAAAGAGTGAAGACCAGTGGCCAAAGTCAGGGAAGCCTCCACTATTGCCACCTATTGTTAGACCTCAGGCAGGCAGGCCAAAAAAGAACAGGAAAAGAAGGGCTAATAAGATTGATCCCAAACAGAATCCTAACAGACTGAGGAAGTTTAAAAAGAGTTTAAGTTGCAGTAACTGTGGAGAGTTACAGCACAACAGAAGGACATGCCCTCAACCAATAACAACAACCTATGTGAAAAGAGTGAAGAAACCTAGGCAAAATGCAGCTGGGGTTGGCTTGGGGAATACAACTATGGAGGCAGATGGCTCAGAGAATCCTGCTGGGGTTGATGATAGGTCAGGGAATACAACAGGGGTTGGTGATGGGTCAGGGCATACAATAGGGGTTGGTGATGGGTCAGGGAATGCAGCTGGGGATGGTGATGGGTCAGGGAATACAACAGGGGTTAGTGATGGGTCAGGGAATGCTGCTGGGGTTGGTGTTATTGATGCAAGGGAGCAATGTATGATGGAACAAAGAAGAAGATCAAAGCTACCTGTAAGGTCCCTGAACTTATAGCAATCTCAATTGTATTTTCTAATTTTGCTTGTATAATAATGGGATAATTGTCCTTGTAGATAACCATGCAGGGTCCAAGAATGCCTGGTCCAAGCATGCAGGGTCCAAGAATGCCTGGTCTAAGAATGCCTGGTCCAAGCATGCAGGGTCCAAGACCAGTATGTCCAAGAATGCAGGGTCTAAGAATGCAGGGTCCAAGAATGCGTGGTCAAAGAATGCAGGCTCCAAGAATGTAGGGACCAAGCATACAAGGTCCAAGACCACTTGCAACTCCAATTCATTGTTCACAGCAACCTCCAAGTTCTTATGACATCCACAGAGATGGGCACCCTGTGTTTAGGCCACCACCACCCCCTGTTATGCATAAAATTGGTGGCACCTCAGTCGTGGAAGCTTCATTCAACTACAGAGGCAAAAAGTGTGTCACAATATCATCATTAGAAGATGCTACTACAAATATGAAAGCTAGAGTGAGCAAGGAACAAAGTGGGGGATAACTAAGTGAAAAAGAAGGAAAATTCTGAAGATATCATTGAGTTGTAGATGTCATTCTAATTAGGCCTGTTATTTTGGGAAAGCTTTTGTGGGCTAATTTTGTTGTAAACATATAATTGCTTCTGCAAATTCCTTATGTAATGCTTGAAGTAGCACTGAACAGGCCACAAGCTTGGTGGTTTATTTTGTTGGCCTAAAACTTGTCCATATTTTGTTGGCCTGAAACTTGTTCTGAAATTAGTATACCAATGTATTGCTTTTGAGATCATGTTGCATTGTATTTTGAATGAAGTGTTATACTACATCTACAGCATCACTAAGGTAACAATATACATACATATATATATATATATATATATATATATGTATGTATGTATATGTATATGTATATAAAAGTAACAACAATTGTTCCAAAAGATTTTCGTTAATTCATATCATCATTGTACCAAGGCAACACATTGTTACACCCTCACTTCCAGCAAACAACATAGATTAGGAACACTACAATAATAGCCCTGTACACCTTTTCTCTCTTCCTAACAGTTGATAAATTCATCTCCAATTTTTTCACATTTCGCAATAAACCTGGGATAACAGCCCTAGATCTATTACACACTGGGGGATCCAACCATGCAAAATACCCACAGCCTCCATTCACCTGAAACAATGGAGTGAAACAATGGAGCATCAACTTCAAAACTGCAATTTAAACAAATTCACATCACTGGAAAACAGAGTGTAGCAAAATGACATACCACAAAATCGCTGCAACTGAGAAATCTTCTACCAGGGTTAGCATCTGTCCAAGAAGTTACAATCTTGCTTCTCTTCCCACAAAGACACATCACTTCGGCCATTTTCTTCTTCCTCTCCTCAATTCCCTTCACCCTTCGTTTATACACAGGTGATACCTTTCGTAAGCATATAAGACCCATTTTCCCGCCAAAGTGTGTTCATTTCTCCCTCCAAAATAGGTTAGCAGGAGACTTCCCGAAAATACCCTTCAAAAAAAGACCCGTGCCTGTCACGTGGTCCTTTTTGACGGGGAAATCCCAACGGAGGGATCGATTTGATGACGGCACAAAGTACATGGACTGATTTAACGAGTTTTAAAGTACAGGGACCAAAATAAAAAAGCGGGGATAGTTCAGGGGACTAAAATGATATTATCCCTTAAACTTTTATCAAAAGTACAAGGAAAAAAAAGTAGGTGAAGTTATCTTTAGTTTCTATTTTTTCCTGCGACAATGATTTTAACATGTCCAAAAAGGTCAAAACATTCTAAAATGTTTTTGCTTTTTGTGCAAGATTAAAGTTTTATCAAAAGTATAAGGAAAAAAAAGTATGTGAAGTTGTCTTTACTTCTCATTTTTTTCTGTGACAATCGAAAAATAATTTTAACATGTCCGAAAAGGCCAAAACATTCTAAAATGTTTTTGCTTTTTGTACAACCAACCCGGCTTAAAAATTTCTTCATCCATGTTTTAGTAGAATTAATTGCCACTAAAAAGTAAAAATGGTTAGTGTTTGCGGCTTAGCAGTTACTGCGAGATTAAAGTTTTATCAAAGTACAATCAATGAGATTTAGTGACAATTGTCATCACTGCTAGAGGAGTTAATTAGAATAATGTCTAAAGTAAAATTTGGAAAATAATGTTTTGTTAGAAGAATTAATGTCTTCACTGGTAGAGTAGTTAATTTGAAAGATTTAATTACTATTTATAGTTCTTCCTAATTGTGGAGAAGTCATTACGTTTTGTTGATGACCGGCCAAGTTAAATTTACACATTTCCTTTTTGTCAACTTACTCATTGTCTCGAAAAAAAATGACGAAGCATTGCTAATGCACCTTTTAATGACTAATATATGTGGATTGACATACAGGTTTGGTCTGATTGTACATACAGTTATAATTTACTATCATCGTTAGACGATTTTCAATAATTAACTTTTTAACAAAAAAGTTCAAACATTGTTGAACCATCCATTTGCATGAGGATGAAGGTGAGTAATTCTTTTTTTTTTGTTTTCACAATTGCGTCTTTTTTATTTTTCATACTCAATGTTAACTATTTGAATAGTCTTGGTATTATCCCGTGCATAGCACGGGGTTTTAACAAAATGGTTTGAAGCGTGATGAGACGTCGCGCGCAAATGAGCTTTTTAGTGACGAAGTAACGTAACGAAAGTGAGAAGTGCACGTGACTTGAGCGTGCATGCTTTGACTGGTTGTGAGCGTTGAATATTGACTGTTACTTGTACGGATGTGTCATGCAAAATTAGACCCCAGTTGGCCTTTGGGTACGACCATAATAGGTTGGAAACACCTGTATCCGGGGGGGGGTTGGTTGTGGGTAGCGGGTGTTTGGGCGTGTGTGCGTGTGAGGGGTGGATATGGATGGGCTGTGTGTGTTACTGCATTGTGTGTTGGGGGGGGCGGGGGGTGTGGAGATGTGTGTTTATGTGTTTGTGTGAAGATATATATGTCTTTTAGTCTTTGACTCTGTCACACTTTAGTGCAAAGATGGGCATGAATAGGTAACAAAAGAAAAAAGTGGATAATTTTCACCTAATTTAAAATGTATGTATGTATCATTTAATTTTATGATAAAATTAGGTTTAAATTCTTTTACTTTGAAATTTCATTTTCGTACAGCAGCATGCATTAGAATGTGATGATTTCGATTTAAACGAAGAGAGAAATCCATGTTGACTTGACACGCGTTAATCTAATTAACCCGTATTATTAATGCGTCCAACACGTAATATAATTTACAACTGTACCTATGTGTGGTATACTCTTTCATTCTTTACTAAAGAAAATAGTAGCTACTGGGTCGTTCACATTTTTGTCTAAAGCGGAAATTCTTATAAAGAGCGATAAGTGATGGAACATAAGGCAGTTGGAAAAGAAGGATGAAGTAGGGTACGTGGGCAAGAGATCATGATTTAGGTCGCTTTTGTAAGAAACATCATTTTTCTTCGTAATTTTAGTGGATTATTAATTTTGAAGGTGAAGTACTGTTATAAATTGTCAGTATAATTACACCTAAAATACTTTTTTGCAGTCACAGTACAATTAACTAATGCAACAAAAGAAAAGAGTATATGTAGCATTGATATCTATAATCTGGGCCAACAAACACCCAATCCAATTTTCTAGAATTTCTGATTTATTTTTACACCAACTTAATTATGTTTCAATAGTTTATTGGTTAGAAAATCAGCTTTTTTATATTAAGTTATTGAAAAAACTCCCAAATTATATGGTTGTTGGCTAATCGTAGCCTTTTTTTAGTATCATTAAATTCTTACATGTAATGTAGTTAATAATAGCGTGATTTGATAAGAAAACGATAAAAAAAAGTTTTGGTTTAAATTGAATATTTACATCACCTTAAAAAACATTTTCAAGTTCCGAAGCATATTTAATATTTTGAGTAGTCATGACAGTCTCAATAACACCTAAGCAATTGTGACTACCTTGAGGTTGTCATGACTACTCAAAATATTATATATGTTCCGGAGCTTAAAAATGTTGGCAAAGATTTATAGTCTGTTCCCTTAATTCTTTCGACAATCTTTGTTCTTTAACTAATCTTTTAGTTGTGAGGACGTGTATTGATTTGTATTGGCTTGATCTTAAGATCATTGTGGACACAGTCGTCGCCATGACATTAGTCATTCGATCTTAAAGTGAAATTTGACAATTAACATGTCTTTTTAGCGACTCAAGACACACTAACCTCTCCATCTAATAGTCCACTTGAACTTTTCATTTCTGAATTTCTTTTTAGCGACTCAAGACACTAAACTTTCTATCTAATAGTCCACTCGAACTTTTCATCTCTGAATTTGCCCGTGCATAGCACAGGGTTTTAGCTAGTAATACATATAGATATTGATATCAGTACTATTTCGATACCGTCTCAAATATCACCATGATATCATATACGCACATATGTATCGCTTTGTATATAAACACCTATTTCCGAATTGCCCGATAAAATCCTACCTCCTTTTTGTCTAAACCTCTAAAACCTGAACAAAGAAATTTCATTTGTTATTTCTAACTTCCACCATCCACCAAAATCTGAACATGATCTTTTTGGAGAAAAAAATAGTGAAAAAAGTTAAATGGGTCGAGGAGCCATATCAAATATATTATACCCCTCCAGCCCAAAAAATATTGATCATATTTTCTTTTTGGGTTGTCCCAAAATAATTGATTACTTTCCAAATTAAGATAGATTCCATAGGTGTTTTTTCATATTTACCATTTTTACATTTATTTTTATTCTATTTATCTCTCTACAATTAATCATCCCCTCACTCCCTCTCTCTCAGAGTCGAATGAGAAACTCATAATATATGAGGCATATCATATATAAGTGTGCAAGTCAAATCTAATCAGATAACTTGGAATGGAGGGAATACTATGCAGTCAATTTAACCAAAATAGGGAAGCGTTTGGGGTTGCGAATCTAAGGAGGTGGTGATGAGACTGTCAGATTTGAGGAGGTGGTGATGAGGCTGTCAGATTTGAGGAGATGGTGGTGATGGGGGCGCCAGATCTAAAGAGGTGGCTTTGGTGACGACAGATCTAAAGAGATGATTATGGTTGGGATGCGAGATAAAATAGATAAGATGACAGAGTGACAAGTTTGTTGGTGGTATGGTTTTATACAACACCCTTTTCGCCCGATGCATAGTGAGAGGATTTGACTCGTAGATTCCTTACTTTGCGCTTATCTTCGGATATTTCCTCAATAGTAATATATATATCAAAAATTGGGTCCATTTAACAACATTGTAGAGCGATGATGGCTATTTTAACCTTAGAGTTTTACTGTGCTCCTTGAGGAGTTCAATATAAATGGTCTATTGAAATTTGGAAAGGTGGTCAGCTTTAGTGTTTTACTCTTGAAGAATCAAATGAATGTCAAAGTTCTAAAATTCCACATCGGGGGTCCTAACTATGTTAAGATATTGCATCATTCGCTCATCTCTAGCCTCATACTCACCCATCATATGATTGACTACTAACTGGAAATCACTGTAAACTGATAACGAATCAACCTTTAATGCATGGGCCAACTGAATTCCTTCCAGGAGAGGCCTCGTACTCAGCTTTGTTGTTGGAATCTTAGAAGTCGAAGTGAAGTGCATATTCAATAACAAACTTCTCTGGACAGCTGAGGATCAAACCGGCGTCGCTATTCATGAGCGCAGAAGAACCATCTATATAGAGCGTCCAATGGTTTAGAGCTTCTAAGATCACTATATATGGGGGGTTGTCTAGTATAGTGTATTCGACGATGAAATCTGACAAGGCTTGGGTCTTCACAGCAGTGTGAGATCGATATTGGATGTCGAACTCACCCAATTCTATCACCAATCTCGTAATGCTTCTAAAGAATTTTCGAGAACCATCTGCAGTAGGCTGATGTAAGGGTGAACCCAAGGAAAGGACCTAGTGTAAGTTGATGCTAAAGTTGGCCGAATGATACTCCTTACTACTCAAATAAAAAAAAACACAAATCGAAAACATCACATATCCTTGTGGAAGTCCGGACCCATTTGCCTCTCACTTAGACATTCTTGATCATTTGTCTACGAAGATGAATCTAGCACAAAAAGTCTTGATTACGGCATAAAATTGAGTACAGTGCAATTATAGCCAGCACGTTTTTCGATGCAAAAAGATGCAAGATGTAAGGCAGAGGCAACCGACCCCATCATTATTATAATCAAGGAATATGAGGAATAATTGCAACAGTAAAGGGCCTCTTCATCTCTATTCAGAGATTCTTTTTCATTTATAAACATAAAAAATGTTTTTTAGGAAACTAAATCACACAAAAAAATGTAGATTTTACAGTTACCATTTTTTGATATCAATGGTTTTTTCAGCTGTTGGCAAACTCACAAACCAATTTCTGTGCTTGTGACACAATCGATTAACAATGTGAGATATTTTTTGCCCCTCGAGCCTGAGAACTTCACTAAAAATAGAAACTTACTAAATACAAAATATTTAACACATCTATTAAAGATGCCCCCACAATCGGACGGGATTCTCTATCGATATAAGGCAAATCATATGTAAACTTGACAAAGGTAAAAGAAAGAGAGGGAAAGCTAATAGTTTTCAAACTTGATTTCTTCAAGTTAGGTTTGATTTGTTAATTTGACGACCCTTTGCCCTGTTTCCCCTCTTTTTCTTTTATACTTGTCTGTCCACAAACATTCCTCGATTGCCCATAAGCATTCGTTCAAATCCTCTGCTGAAAATGGCTTGTCAACTGTTTCTATTGATTGCATCACTCCTATTGATAATTGTTTTTTCCATATAGTCTATTTTGTCGACCACTTCCATCGACCGCCTCGCTTTTGTTGACAGATGTCTATCTTCATGCAGTTGTGAAAACTACTTGTCAACCATTACTATCGATTGTCTCGTTTTTGCTAACAACTGTTTTTGCCGTACAATTTTTGTACAAACTTTTATTTTCCTTGCAATCATATTGAACTGCCTGACCGTGTCATACCAATCTTGACAACTTGCGGCATTTTTAATAACTGCCTAGCAGTTGCCCCCACTTCTCTAATAAACATGTGTCCTCCTAGATACCTTTTCGTGGGCGGTTCTCTATTATCCATGTGCCCATATTTTATTGGCCATAGTAAAAATGATTTTAATGTGGCCAACATTGCCCCCTTGACTAGTGCGGCGTGTATAGTCGTGCGAGTTAATTCCTAATTCAATTCAAATTCCAGTTCTTTCCTTTCATTACCCAGCTATCTTGATGAAGTTAAGTCTTAGCTTAACTCTTCAGCTTATCCTATTTAACTAAAACTGACCAAGCTTCTGAAAAACCCTTCTAGCTTCTCTTTTAATTCTTAAGCCTCTACTCTACCATTCTTCTTTTCTACCTCCTGTTGTAAATCTCAGACGTTATAGGCAAGAAGAAATCTATTCCCAAGGGTGATAAGAGAACAGGCGTTCCTCTTCCTCATAATCCCCGATGGAGGCATTAATGCTCATATGGCTTATGTTGAACCTATTGATCCACATATTCTGATCACCTCCAAAAAGCACTCCAAGTTATTTAGCCCTTGATCTTGGATCCTTTCTTCAAGAATGGGATTCCATTTCTAACAGGTTATCCGATTGTTGAATCGGTAAAACAATTATTGGGAGAGTCCTATTTTGGATTGGATATGTTGGGCTGAAACCGATTTACCGATTAGGTCCTGGCCGACTCTTATCGATTTCGATTGGGGTTTTGTGCGTTGATCATTCGTCAGCCGTTTATGCCACTCAATGGAGAAAACAAGGTATTTATGAACTTATTCATTAAAAATGGTTTATCGTCTGCCCAAACCAATTCTGGTACTTTATTTCCATCTTGCTCCTCCTTCCAGAATATCAGCACCTGATGGAGGAAATATGATATGCAACCATTGATATGGATCCAGTCCCTACCGAGCAAGGCATTAAAATTAGATAAGGAATCGATCACAAAGAAAGGTAACAACATTGTTTTCTTTCATGCAGTCAGGTCTATTAGGACCATATCCTTTGGCCTAGAGATTCATCTAACAAATTTACATGCCATGATCTCAGGGGGGATTAAATCTTTCTCATCCTTACATAACTTACTCAACATTCTAGTAGGTAAAACATTCACTGCGGCACCGTTATCGACCAAAACTCTGGTCATTGGTTGGTCATCCATCAATGTGAAAATGAATAGAGGCTTCAAATGTCTAGTTTTCTATGGCTATGGCCAGGCCAAAATGACCCAATTCTCGTGGTTGATGTTGGTGCCCTTGTTAGAGTGATTCTACTATATTTCATCAGTCACATTCTCCTTCCTTTCGAAGATAAAACGGCGAGACGCTGGGGCGTTGCTATCCTCTACATCATCTACATTCTATGAAAGCTGCTTTTCTTTTGCCTCAAACGTGAGAGGTAAAACGAACACCATATTACAGTCAATACTAAACTCATGTTCCCTGAAAAATAGTTTCCTTTTTACTTCTGATTTCTTACCCTTCGTGGTTGTCATACTTCGCGCCACCAACTTATCCTTCTTGCTTAAAACTTCTACTTCTGACTTCCTTTCGGTTTCTTATTAGTCGATGGCCCTTTGACCTGCTTAAATTTTCTGACCACCTTAGCACCTATATTTTGATTTTTAACCACCACATGTGGCGCTACTTCTTCCTTAGGTCTTTATTGTGTGCTCCCAGCCATATCCTTGTGGTCTGTCCCCTTGTCAACGTTTATTTCTTGCGGTCAATTTTAGCATGTTGGATTTCAAACTCTTTTCGCATTATGGTGACAAATTTTCATTGAATTTTTGTGTTATGCTCAAATCCTAATAGGTTCCTGAAAGTGGGAACCTCTCCTGACCAACTGTATGCCATTGATTATTGAGTAGCACTTTCGGCTTGATTATTTTTCGCTCGCGTCGATACCCCGCCATTATAAGATTATTCCTTTTGTAGGTCTTGGATATGTATATGCGAATGGTCCAAACTTTGACTTTATCATCCCTGAACCAAAATGCCTTGACCCACTATTATTCTGATATATTACTTGGTTAGCCATATTTGGATGTCTAAAACTTACACTTGTTGAGTAGAAAAAACTCTGTTGCTCTTGACCTTTTTTCTAATAGCCCTCTTGTGCTTTTCCTTTTTGGGCCAAGTTTTCTATCATCTTTTCCTTTCACCACAGTCTTTTAGACCACTCATTTGAGGGACCACAGTTTGACGAACTAGTTTTCCACCTGGGCCAATTTTGGAGACAGAGATTCCAAGCTTCAGCAACAGATTGCCCTTGCTAGAACTGGAGTCCTTATCGGCCCATGTGATCTTCTCATTCACTCTCCTGTCACAATTGATACTCATATCCATGTCAGAACTGAACTCGTCATCATCCATATTAGCTTTGCCTTTGCCTTTCTACTACTGATGTTCCTCTTTAATGGCTTCTTGTCTTTAAAGTCGTCTTGCTCTAAACTGTCATTGCCGCTTGAGCACTCGATCGGGCTGTAATCAATTGACACCATGTTAATATCTAGTGACATCTCTGTAAAAGGGTCATTGTCGACTTCCATCACCTCCTTGTCCATATCAACAATTCTGCCCCGATCTTGTAACACCTGTAATTTTTTTCGAGCGCGAATCTTTCGAGCGCGTTAAAAATATTTGTTTTCTAAGCAGCAATAATTATTGGACATCCCAAGGAAGAAAAAAAAAGGGTTATGATGCGTTGGGGTTAAGTTATAAATTTTAAAAGTTAGGGGGTCTTTTTGCAAATATGTAAAATGTGGGGGCATTTGTGTAATTTCATAAAAAAAATACAAGCCATGTTTTTTAGAATGTTGCCACCACCTACTAGCTTTCATGACTAAGCTAGATTAAATAATTTAATATTAAATTAGATAAGTGAGGATTTCAGATTGGATAAGTGAGGATTTCAGATGAAAGAAAGAAGGAAAAAAAATCAAACAACGAAAAGAAAAACAAAAACAAGAAGAACAGAAGAAAACAAAGAAGAAGAAGAAACAAATAAAAAAGAAACAGAGCTGCGTGGAGGTGGAGGAAAAACATAGAAGAGAGAAGGAAAAGAGAAGTGGAAGAAAAAGGAGAAGAAGAAGGTGAAGGTCAATAGCGGGTCTTGAATTATAAGTATAGATGCCTTTGCATCATTGCCAATACCTGAACCAACCATGATGTTATTAGCGAAATGGGTGTTCAGTCCATGACTCAGGTACATGAATTTCTTTCAATTTTGCTATGGTTTGTGGTGTTCATTCTGTGAAAAGATGTAGGGTCTGGGCTTTGCATTTGGCTCTTTATTGGTTTGTGTTCGGATTTATTTGGTATTCATTATGTTCACCGTGTGAAAGAGTTTCCACTTTTTGAATTAAGGGGAGAACAAATTGACAATAGATGCAAAGATTGGTTTTCTCTTTGGTTCAGAAAATTGCCTTTTGATGTTGATAATGAGAAATTGCTTTATCTGTTTGAGTATTGCTAAGGGAATTTTCGGTTAACTTGATCGAGATGGAGGTGAAATAGTGTGTCTTTTATAGGTGCAGTGAGTGGGTCTGCAGTGGCTGTGTTTATTTGCTTGGTGTTTGTGTGAGGGTTGTGTGCTTTATTGGTGTATTAGTGTATGTGTAAGGGTGTATATGTGTTTGCGGGTAAAGGGAAGGGGAGAAGTGTGTTACTGAAGTGGGTTTGTGGGTGAACATATGGGAAAAGTGAGCTGCGAAGGACAGGGATGATGAACACTAGTGGAGCTGGGTTTAAATTCTTGGAACTCAAAAGTGTCGCTAAAGATAAATTCATCACAGCAGTTCTTTACAAATTTTTAAAATATGTTCAGAGATCTATTTGGACAAAGTCCAAAACAGTGACACCAATTATTTTTATGAGAGGTATGCTCTGGAATTTGTTGGGAATTTTTGGTATTCGCAAAAGGCACTAGATTAGGGTATCAGGTAACTAAACTTATTGACTCATTTAGCATAGCAAACCAAGCAGTTTTGATCTAAAAATTTAAGAAAAATCTTATTTTACTGATATGTTTCATATTCTAAAATTTCGGGCCATTATGAGGCTGATAGGTATTTTTAGCGAAATTGACCTTTTAGTTCTCGGTCCAGACACCGGTTCGAAATTTTCTGGTGAAAATTTTCTAAACTACTTTTTAGGACATAAATGATATCAGGATGCTTAAAATAGCGTTTAAAATGTTTTTGGAATTTTTACGGTGCCGAAAACTCTCGGGGGCATTTTGGTAATTTGCCACCCCCAAGGGGGGCATTTTGGTAATTTGACCCAAGGAATGTATTTTTGCTTAAATTGACATACAACAAGGTTATTTGGGTGACTCTACTTACGGGAAGGCCGTTTGGGTGATTTAAGTCTGCGAGGGGCATTTTTGTAATTTTACAGTTAAGGGCATTTTGGGTAATTTTACATGCGCGGTGAGGGAGGTTCATTTTGGGAGCATGTGTGATTCCGTATTAAGTTATAATATTGTACTGTAGGCTGCATTCTGACGATTTAATTATTTCGTTTAGGTTAAAGCTAAAGACTTGACGGTTAGGATAATTTAGCTGTGGATCCAGGTAAGAGATTCTATCTGAACCCTGGGTAAAGACTTTCGTCCGAACCCTTATTTTGATAACTCGTACTCGTAAGTACTTCCTGATTTACTTATAATTAATGTCGAACTCTGAAGTATGTATTGATATCAGTATGTCATTGCCCTGAAACCCCCAAATATTGAACCTGAATCGATTATTTGGAAAACTTATGATGCTCGCTTATTAGTGCATGCAGAGAAAATTTGATAATTGTTTGTATCCGTTCTTCCGAATTTTTGTGCCTAAATTTGATAACCATTCGCAATCGTTTTGTTGTTTATTGGTGATTTCCTTCTAAAATTTTGAATGATGACTTGTCTCGGTATATTATAGTTATTGAAATCCGATCTGATTTTGGTGAATTGAGCTTATGTTAATGTTCATTGATATTGTTGATTTTGTGTTGACATGGGTATCTATTCTGTGGGGAGGCGGTATAAGGCTGGTCTGAATTCTGCATGGAATGCAGGCTAGTACCCAATAGGACTAGTAATTATATTCTGGTACATCATGCATGTGTACACTCTATTAGCTTACCGAAATGGCATTGCAATCGCCCAGGATCAACATTGATTTTTGATTTTATTTGCTTTGTATATTACCGTAACTGTTACAGGATTGATTGATCTGTATATTACAGTGATTGTTACAGAAATGACTGGAAAGTATTATCTGAAATAATTTGTGCTCGTGTTGAAATCTTTTTGAGAAATCTTCAGTGTATTTTGGAAAGAACTATCTCCGATGATCTGTGTACGTTTTGAAATCCTTTGGAAAACCATCATCATATCTTGGAATTGATGACTTTGAAAAGGATCTTTTGTTGATTGTTTTGGGACCCGTTGTGATTGTATTTGGCGATTTTGGTATCTTATTTCTGATATATTTTTATCCTATTTGGAAATCATTAAGTTTTGACCGTTTGAATTATTCTAGAAATCTTCGTCAGTTGGATTCTTGGAATTGTCTTGTAATTCTTTTGTTCATCCTTGTACGGCCTTATTGAGCTCTTCAAAACTCACCCTTCTTTTGATTCCTTTCTGCAGGTTTTGAACAACATTAGATTGATCGGGAATAGGGTTTAGAGTTGAGTGAGATTCCGATGAGCCCATCACCACTGTATAGTAAGACCCCTGCACGGGTCGGTACTGTTAATTTGTTCTTAGGAAATTTGAATTGCGAAGAACCTAAACTGTAATAGTTTAAGTTAAACAATTGTGATCTAGTATTTTGAGAAATCTGAGTTGATGCTGAATTAGATGATTTGGAATATGTGTTAGTGAACAGGTCTGACAGGTTTGATGTGATCCGGTAGGTTAATGACCCTGGAGTTCGGGGCGATGGAGCTCCAGATTTTTAGGGCGTTACAAATCTGATCCTGCACCGCATTCGGAAAAATAATACAATTATTAGGATTATGACTAATGGTATTGTGCCACTTACAAAATTTAACCTTCTTATCCTTAGGAGCCCTAAGAGGGCCTTGAAGCTGGATGAACTTAATCTTCAATAGATGATTGAATATCTAATATGCCCGATTGATATCGAATGAGTATTTCCATAACGTAGGTGATGGATTCATCATGTTAGGCTGCTTTAAGGGTAGGCTGATAGGGTTCCTAACTTTAATGGAAGGTTCACAAATGACTGACTTCCTTCCAACCATTTCTGCATATATGTCTCCAAATCGATAGGGTCTTGAAAGTATGTCCCCTTCGACGAGCTCTTCTTAACGTGTTTTTCCCTCAGTAGTGTTTCATATCGAGCCACCCTAGAGGAGAGCTCAAAAACATTCATAAACTCCATACCCTCAAACTTTTTCCTCATCTCCATATCTATACCGTTAAGAGCTAAGTTTGCCAATTTAGATTCTAGCATTTAGAAATGGCATTTGTTCTTAGATGCCTTGAATCTTTCTAAAATTTGTTTAGCACTTTTCCCTGAGAATTGCTTTAATGTAACCAAATCTACCAAGGAAATTTTTGGCTCCATTTTGAAAAACTGCGCATGGAATAGATCATCCATGTCTGTCCATGAAAACATTGAATTTGGTGATAAGTTAGCAAACCATGAAAAAGCTACTCCAATCAAGGAATACTGGAACCGTTTGAACTTTATCCATTCATGTCGGCCAAGACTGCCATATTGGAAAGTGAACCTTGCAATATGCTCGATAGTCGACTGATTCCCTTCCCCATGGGAGAGACTAAACTCTAGTATTTTAACACCTCTAGACACTTCTATCTAGTCGATTTTATCAGGATGTGCTTTCTAGAAAGCAGCCTGGCCTGTCGATAGGCCTGTACCCTTGACCTGCACTAACCTGATGAAACTCGTAATCTGGTTGAACTCCAGATCTTAGGCCTACTCTTTCTCTATCACCAGGATCGTTTGGTCGAGTGAAACCGTCAAGTTCCTCAAACATAGGATTTTCAGATCGAGACATTCTCTCTTGATTTCTCTTATGAGGAGAAGTATAAGAGTCCTCGATCCCTTGACCACCACCAACATGGACAATCCTATTCTTATTAACCTGAATATTATTAGGCCAAGTTGTAGATCCCCTAGATTCATTTATGACCATCCATTTCTTACTTGGCCCGGATCTCCTTCATCAACAGGTACATGGATATACTAGCCTGACTCGTGTGGGTAGTTTGAGCTTAAGCCATTAGGTTGTTTCATAGCATTTTCAATCCTCATGGGAGAAATGTCTGCCTCCATCATGTCAATTTGATAACTAATCGGAGCCTTTCCATTATGCAATTTTACATCCAATATCTTGGCGATGGAGGACGTTTGCTTTTGGATTTCTTCCTATAAATCTTAAATTATTTCCCCTTTAGAGGCTTTCTTTCATCTGCTAACCACTATTTTGGAACTAGATTGATCCTGACTACTAACCATTCTATTCAAAACCATATTATGGTTTTGCATAACAGTCATGAATTGAGACATCATAGCCGTAAATGCTTGCGCTGATGAACTAACTTGGTTCACCAACTGGCTCATGATTTGATCATTCCGATCGGTAGACAGCATCTCAGCGTTAAGGCCTGCACCATCGCTAGTACTTTCTCCACTAATGCTTCCTAAGTTCTGAACATTAGTATTCATATTAACATTCTCATTCATGCCATTAGTGGCTTGGATGTCTCATTTCTCCCACGTTACTACCATTATTATTAGTAGTATGGGTTTCGGTGCCATTATTGGTCTCGTTCAATCTCACTGCATGAGTTTGCATACTCGACATTGTTTCCCTTTTTAATTTAAAAGGGTCTCACTGGACGTGTCAATTTTTGCGGTGTACGTGGGCAAACTCATAACCGATTTGTGCACCTACGACACAATCGATTAATAGTGTGGGATCGTTTTTTTTTCCTCGGGATTAAGAACTTCATTAAAAATAGAAACTTACTACAGAGAAAATACTTAACACGTCTGTGAAAGATGCGCCCACAAAAACAAAGAACACTTTTACAATACACTGGATATGAGTACAATATCGGACGTGATTCTCTATCATACAAGGCAAATCATATGAAAATTTGACAAAGGTAAAAGAAAGAAAAAGAAATCTAATAGTCTCCACACTTGATTTCTTATAGTCAAGTTTGATTTGTGAATTTGACAACTCTTGTCCTGTTGCCCGTCTCTTCCTTTTATACTTGCTTGTCCGCAACCGTTCCTCGATTGCCCATAACCGTTTGTTTAAATCCTTTGCTGAAATGGCTTGGCAACCGTTGCTATCAATTGCCTCACTCCTATTGACCGTTGCTTTTCTCCTGTTTGTCGACCACTTCAATTAATTATCTCGCTTTTGTTGACAGCTGTCTATCTTCGTGCAGTCGTGAAAACTGTTTGTCAACCGTTACTATCGATTGTCTCGTTTTTGTTGACAACTATTTCCACCGTACAATTCTCTTACAAACTTTTATTTCCCGCATACTCATATTGAATTACCTAACTATGTCATATCAATCTTGACAACCGGCAGCATCTTTAATAACTGCTAATAATTTTGCCTACTTCTCTAATAAACATATGTCCTCCTAGGCACCTTTCCTGAGCGGTCTCTCTTATCCACTAGTCCATATTTTATTGGCCACATTAAAAATGATTTTAATGTAGCCAACAATGGAACGCTTGTTTAGGAACGTGACTTTTGGTATAGGTCCTTGCAAGTAGTTCTAGATTTATGCCCCTTGTGAATAGTTCAGCCCCTTGTGAATAGCTCTGCCATAAAAGTTGATTGGATTTCGTTGGCAAGACTTCCGCCTTCGGACTCGATCGTCAACTATTGGTGTTGGCTCCTTCAGTTTTCAAACGCCGCTCTTCATCACTTAAACCTCATGATGACGAGTTTAATTTGCTCTCCAACTTTTCCGACTTTAAGTCAAAGCCTATATCATGATCGTAGGATATATACAAGTCAAAACGAAGATTTATATGTTCTATCCGAGTGTACAATTTTAATCTTGATAAAGTTGCTTTGAACTATACATTCACATTTCGGTGAACAACGAGTGTCACAAACACGCACGCACAAGAACACTTGTAAGTCCACATCCGTTAGCTTGATTGCACATCATTTGCTTGTCGCGCTATACTTTGGATTAGTAGTGTGATATTGAGGTGAGAAGACCCTCCTTTTTGAGTTGACGTCTTTGCCATGTCTCTTATCTCTCTAGCTCTCTGCCTTCTTTCTTCTCCTTCTGCTCCAGCATCCATCACTTTGTCTATTGCCTTCTTCACTTCATCCCTCCTCACTTTCACCCCAAACCTATCTTCCTCACCCAAGTGCACGACAACCTGAGCCCCAACACCAACACCAGTCCCCAAAACTTGCACTACAAACTTGTCATTGATAAACTGCTCCGCGAACATAGGCCAGGTTATCATCGGCACACCTGCACAAACACCCTCGAGAGTCGAGTTCCAACCGCAGTGCGTTAAGAATCCTCCAGTTGCAGGATGCGATAAGATAAGCACTTGAGGAGCCCAACCACGGATCAAAAGACCCCTCCCTTTGACTCTTTCCTCAAATCCCTCTTCCGTTATCCATTTCTCTATCTCCTCTAGTTTACCGCCTGATTTTATGACAAGTATGAAGGGATGGTTCGATGCTTCTAGCCCTAAAGCAAGCTCTACGAACTGTGGAGGAGTAAGTCGAGTCAGGCTCCCAAGACATGCATACACTACTGAGCTTGAATGCCAAGAATCGAGCCACCTCAAGCACTGGTGTTCATCAATTGCGGCTTTGTTTCCTCTTTGAGACCTGTCCAGATTGTCCGTATTGCATAATGATAGTGGACCGATACACCAAATGTTTATACCTTTTATCTTTTGATATTCATCAAGGTACCTAGGTTCAAGCTCCTCAAAACTATTAACCACCACCCCGTATGCTCCTTCTGCAGCTACTCTTATTCGCTCACGAACATCTGTAAAGCTGATAACGCTTGGATTGAATGCTCCAGGCAGTTGCAATTTAGTGAGCTCGATACGATCTGGCAAACCAGGCACAACAAAAGGCTTAGAGTCGGAAACACTCTCGTGAATCTTGGAAACGTGTAGATTGTGTGTGCATACTGCATTGAAGCAACTCATGCCATCAAAAATGATCCATGGAATATGGAATTTCTTAGCCGTTTCAGCTGTCCAAGCAAGAGTCTTGTCGGATATGATGCAGCTAGGACTAGGCTCGAGCTCTCCAAACACTTGTTCAAGTGGTTTTTGTAGCATGTTGAGTGCCGCAATGAAGTTCCTATATAACTCATGAGAGGGGACATCGTCTATGTTTTCGCATCCCTCGGGCAAACCAGCCTCCACCGATGGAAACGGGAGTTGGAGGAGTCGGATGGCGAGTCCGGATTCCACTGCACGACCAACGGTTGAACCGAAGCGGGCGGTATTACGCGGGGTGGTTACGATAGTGACGGTCACAGCACGCTGCGCCAACAATTTTGCCATATCTACCATCGGGATAAGGTGGCCTGGACTCATGAGAGGTATCATAACAAAGTGAAGCTGGTGGGGTGGTGGAGCCATTCCAAATAAGGCCGATTTGGTGGACTCAATGAGCATTGACTACATGATATGTGGATTTATAGACAAAGCATCAAGATTTTTATGATATAATATAGCCTAACGTGAGCATGCATTATGTGGGTTTGATGTACTTGTGGAAAATTTTGAGTTTCTAGATGGAGTAGTAGCCATAGTTTGACACGGAACTCTGCAAGTGACAAAAAAGATGAATCACTTCATGCATATCTGTAGGCCAAATATCCTTCACCATGTGTTGATTTTGGATAAAATCATTTGGCTGTCTGTTTCAGTGAAAATCAGTAAGGGGCTGGGACTGCCGCGACTGCTGACTTTGTTAGCTATCCTAGCCTTAATATATTGGTTGGTTCATTTTTACTTGGCGGTGGAGGCAAGTTAGCTACAATATTAGGGAGTCCAAAAATGAAAATGTCTCAATCAATTCAGTACGATTGGTAATTGAAAATGATTCAATCTATGTAGATTGATGCCATCAGTTTCCCTGAAAACTTGCAAACAATTACTCTACATGTATTTAGATGAGAGCTGCTTTTGCAAATATGTCAATAATTCTTCACTTTCCCATTGATAATAGCCTCAAAACAGTTATACATAACATGAGACCCACCAGATCATTGCATTCTTAGTCCCCCTGTTTTCTTGTCTTAGTACTTCAGTGTTTACTTAACAGAATCTTAGAAGGGGCATCAACTGTATTAAGTTTCTACAACAAATATCATCATATCATCGTCGATCTATAGCGCAGTGCTAATCCCAAGGGGTTGGTGAAGTGGCACAGGCCTTGAGAAATAACCTCAAGATCCCAGTTCAAAACTCAATACCAATGGGCCACATATAGATTGTAATTCTAACCAAAGCAACAAAAAAAAAAGGCAGTGCTAAAAAATGTGGCAAGAAAAAGACGTAGACGTAGGCACACACACCAAACATATCAATTGCCACAAAGAACTTGCGATGTAATTCAATAGATGGCAGATCATCTATGTTGTTAGGTCCTCTGGTACATATGCCAACCATTTCACAGTGCGATTAATGACTGAATAGAAGGGGGCAACATTACGCAGCATGGTGACGATTGTGACCATCACACCATGTTCTCCGAGCAACTATTTTTTGTTCACCATGCAGAGAATTTTTAAGGGTAACCATGGCAAATTGTGACCGTCATACCATGTCCGAATAATTATTCCATGTCTACCATGCAGGGGATTGATAAGGGTAGCATAGCAAAGTAAAGCTGTGAGGTATAAGTCCTCCCAAACTGAAACAATATTAGATTTGGCTTGACAAACAGTTAAAAACGTTGATGCAAGTGCCTACATGAGCCTACGGAGATGACACACAAATTTTAACGGCAACTGACAACTTCATGGTAAAGGCCACAGTTATAGCTTCAAAGAAACACAAAAAGAACTACGTTGGCGTGGTCTAAAGGGTGCATTTTGGAAGAGAATCCTTATAAAGACACCTGAATTCCCTATGGATTACTGTGTGTCTGTACCATAAAGTCCATGAAATGCTTTCATGTACACCCCCCTTTATCCTCAGTTTTCAGTTCCTTAATTTGTTCAGTTCTTTTTGCTGAAAGCTGATTGTTGTCATTTTGAAAAAAGAAACAATACGGTGATTCACTTCCAATATGAGTTTTTAGTTATGTTCGCTCGTACTAATTTGACATCGACTCCAACGGAAAAACTTTTTCATCACATAGAAAGTAAAACTTGCAACAGCAAAGGTATAGCCAAACAGGACAAACTTCTAACATTCGATGCTTGAGATGAGAGCAATCACTATCAACTTGAGCTAAGAAGAAATGAAGGATCCAAAATTTCTAATGATAATCGAATCTAGAATATTGTTAAATAGATCACACAACTATCTTAATACAACCTTGAAGACCTAAGGATCCCATTTCAAATACTGAACCTTTTTCTTTTCTCTATAACGCAATTGTATGGATTTAATGTAACAAGTGTTAATAACAGCAGAAATTGGAGATCCTGTGCTGCAGGAAAGTTGAAAACAAGTGACCCTACCCGTTTAATTTGCTTGTTCTAAGATATCTTGTATAAGCGTTGTCAGATTAAGATGAGAAGAACCCCCTTCTTCTATTGCATGCTTTGCCATCTCTCCAAGTTTTCTAGCTCTTTTTCTTCTCTCTTCTCCTTCCTCTCCTTCATCCATCAACCTATCCAAAGCCATCTTCACATCACTCTTATAAACCAACACTCCAATCTTTTCTTCCTCTCCAAACACAATTGGCACCTCCACACCAGACCTGACACCAATCTTCAGAACTTGAACAACTAACTCTTCGTTGCAGAACTGCTCCGCGAACGTCGGCCATGTCATCAATGGCACTCCGGCACTCACACCTTCCAACGTCGAGTTCCACCCGCAATGTGTCAAGAACCCCCCAACTGCTCTATGTGACAGTATTAGTACTTGTGGCGCCCAACCACGAATTAGAAGGCATCTCCCACGAGTTCTTTCTTCATACCCTTCTTCTAAAATCCATCTCTCAAATTCTTCTGATTGATATCTTATACACCAAATGAAGGGTCGATTAGATGCTTCTAAACCCAACCCAAGCTCTATTAACTGCGACGTTGCAAGGCGTGATAGGCTTCCTAGGCAAACGTAAACCACAGAACTTGGCTCCCACGAGTCAAGCCACTCTAAGCATTGCTTCTCATCAATTGAAGCCTTGCTACCTCTCTCAGCCTTATCCAAGTTACTTTGGTTGCATAATGAAACGGGGCCAATGCACCAAATTTTGTTACCCTTTTTCGCCTCTGTATATCCATTTATATATTCTGGCTCCAACTCCTCGAAGGAATTGACCACAATCCCATATGCTGCATCTCCCGCTTCTCTAACCTTGTTGTGAAATTCTTCTCCACTAGCCGGTGCTGACTTGCTGTAGACCATGCTTGGTAGCCGAGGTTTCGTAAGCTCAATTCGGTCAGGAAGGCCAGGCACCACAAAACGCTCAGACTCGGACTCAACTTTATCAAAAACCCTAGAAGCCAATAAATTGTGAGAGCACAAGAGCGCAAAACAACATGTTCCATGGAAAACAAGTCTTGGAATGTGAAGCTTGCAAGCGAGGTCTGTTGTCCAAGGGAAACACATATCAGAAATCATACAACTTGGCGAGGGTTTTAGCTCATGCAGCAACTGTTCCACTGGTTCTTTTAGCATCCCTATCGCCACAATGAATTTGGTAGCCAGGTTTAGGGAAGGAAGCATGTCGAAATTCTCGCACCCTTCTGGTAAACCTGCTTCCACACATGGAAAATGGAGCAGGACTAGCTGGATTCGGAGGCCGGCTTGCGTTGCGCGAGCTATTACAGGTTCGAAACGGTTGGCATTAAGAGGGGTGGTGATTATGGTGACAACAACGCCGCGCTGTGCCAATAATCTTGCGATGTCTATCATGGGAATCATATGGCCTTGAGCCATTAGAGGAAACAAGACAAAGTGAAGCTGCTTGGCTTGGGAAGCCATGGCAAAGTGAAGCAATCTGAGAGACTGATTTGCGTGGGAGATTTATCTGCGGAGCTTCAAGCCATATCTCTTATAGCCAAGGTCATGTACCATAATATGAAGAATACACAGGCATGTCGAATGCACGACAGAATATGTGGTTTAGGGTCGAGAGCAGGATTTTGTGGATAAGTTCAGTGACGTTTGCCGTGATATAATCAAAGTTGGCATCTTCAAGTCGCCATGTTTTGGACTTATAGTAAGTGACGGTGGCAATTTTATTTTGACATAATAATGAAAACAATTTTCCATACAAGTAGATTGTATCGAGACACATCGTTAAGGAAAATAAAGGTTGATACCCCCTGTTATTACTCGCATTCTCGGTCGGCCATGAGTCACGTAGCAACGAGGAGGTACGCGTAAAATACTAATTTTGTGAGAACTAATAAAGATCGTATGCTTTGCACGTTATATAGTGATTTGAAAAAAATATAATGTAAACCTCGGTGAAAAAAACTATTGAAATTAATCAATACAACTATTGTATTTTAACTATAATAATAAATCAGTTCTTAACTGCTAATAAAAAAACTTGAAGAATGAAAAGTTCATCGCACAAAACTTGGTCTTACTTTCAAACCCAAATTTTTCATGCCAATCATTACCAATATTTTTCACTATTTATGATACTTATTTCCTTCGTCTCATCGAGTACGTACTTGCCGCTAAAGAGAATCATGATTGTTCCATATTATATCTTGTTATCAAGGGGCACCGACATTATATAGTCTCAAACATCTTTCAGAAAAATCTTACTCTCACGAAACACTACAAGTTTGACTGTATGAAATAAAACTGAGGAAAGTGTTTAGAGATAATTATTATCCAGTGTATATACTAGAGTTGTCTAATTTCCTGTAATATGTTTTGATGGCATGTATATAATTAGTCTAGGAAGCGAAATTGAGAAGAAGTTTTTGAATTATAATTAAGTTATATTAACGAAAGTTCAAAAATTAAATCGAAAATGATTGTCGAAAGTAAAGTGTGTAGCGGGAAGATGTTATAATTAATAAATGTATACCAAAGTTTGTAAGACAAAATGATCAGTTAGGAGCTTAAATGTTGCATATTTTAGATCAAAATCAAGCGAATTCAAGAGATCTAGCAGGAAATATATAGAAACTAAACTACTTAGGCAACAAATTTAGTAGTTCTAACTTTCAATGACTTTTCTAAAGTTTTCTATCATTCACTTGTAGAGTTTTAGCACTTTTTTCAGCAAACATCACCACTAAAGTTCAAAATATCATCACTTAGAATTTTTAGTATCCTTCATTATCCATCTTGTTTCTTTCTGTACAATAATGGTCATTTTTTGTAGCAATGATTATTGGGGGTCAAAATATCACCTGCAGTTTATTTACTTTTGGTAATGATCTAGTCTACTACTCCCTCTATCCCCAAAAAAATTGATTATATTTTTTTTTCGGCTGTCCCAAAAAAATTGATAAGTTTCTAAATTAAGAAATATTTTGTAAGTGTTTTTATATGTTTACCCTTTGTTACTTTTTTTTTTATTTTACTTCTCGCTCCACATTAAATCCTCCGCCAACACATTTCTCTCAATCTTGAGATAGACGGGAAACTCATAAAATAAGATCCACAAATAAGTGTGCAGTCAAATATGATCAAATAATTTAGGACGAAGCCAGTATAATTTTCATGTATATCTTATTTTAAGATTAAAGTACAAACAAGTCTTTTTTCAACTTTTTCTATCTTAAGCTCCAGCGTTTGAGTGCAATTTTTCAGAACCTACACCCTTCTTTTTTCTTTACTTTTCAATTAAAAAATCTATAGTGTACTCTATATAACTCTTAATAGTGTACTCTAAAACTCTCTTTAAATTTGATGTAGCATGATCTTGTTCATCTTAGTAGTACAATAAGGCTAGTAATTTTGTTGTACATGTAATTTAGCATATATTTGACATAAGCATTTTATTTTTAACACACAGTTATATGATAATATCTTACCTACTCATCTAAAAAATCTATATACATGTGTGTCCGTGTTGATTTCGGATAAACTCATTTGGCTCTGTTTCAGTGAAAATCAGTAAGGGGGTGGGACTGCCGACTGCTGACTTTGTTAGCTATTCTAGCCTTGAGATGTTCAGGGGGTGGGGGGGGGGGGGGGGGGGGTGTTCATTTTTACTTGGCAGTGGAGGCAAGTTAGCTACAGTATTAGGGAGTCAAAAACGAAAATGTCTCAATCAATTCAGTACGATTGGTAATTGAAAATGTCTCAACCTATATAGACTGATGCCATCAGTTTCCCTGAAAACTTGCAAACAATTACTCTGCATGTATTTAGATGAGAGCTGCTTTTGCAAATATGTCAATAATTCTTCCGACTTTCCCACTGACAATAGCCTCCAAACAGTTATACATACCACGAGACCCACCAGATCATTGTATTCTTAGTCCCCCTGTTTTCTTGTCTTAGTACTTCAGTGTTTACTTAACAGAATCTTAGAAGGCGCATCAACTGTGTTAAGTTTCTGCATGGTTTTTACGGATGTCATCATATCATAGTGTATAGCGGAGTGCTAATCCCAAGGGGTTGGTGAAGTGGCACAAGCCTTGAGGAATAACCTCAATATCCTGGTTTAAAACTCGATACCAACGGGCCACATATAGATTGTAATTCTAACCAATGCAAAAAAAAGGCAGTGCTAAAAAAATGTGGCAAGAAAAAGACGTAGACGTAGGCACACATACCAAACATATCAATAGCCACAAAGAACTTGCCATGTAATTCAATAGATGGCAGATCATCTATGTTGTTAGGTCCTCTGGTACATATGCCGACCATTTCACAGTGCGATTAATGACTGCATAGAAGCGGGAAACATTACGCGACATGGTGACGATTGTGACCATCACACCATGTTCTCCGAACAACTATTTTATGTTCACCATGCAGGGAATTTTTAAGGGTAACCATGGCGAATTGCGACCGTCATACCATGTCCGAATAATTATTCCATGTCTACCATGCAGGGATTGATAAGGGTAGCATAGCAAAGTAAAGCTGTGAGATTTATGCCCTCCCAGCTGAAGCAATATTAGATTTGGCTTGACAGAGTTAAAAACGTTGATGCAAGTGCGTACATGAGCCTACGAGAGATGGCGCACACAAATTTTAACGGCAACTGACATCTTCATGGTAAAGGCCACAGTTATAGCTTCAAAGAAACTTAAAAATGAACTACCATGGCGTGGTCTAAAGGGTGCATTTTGGAAGAGAATCCTTATAAAGACACCAGGATTTCCCATGGTTTACTGTGTCTGTACCATAAAGTCCATGAAATGCCTTCGTGTACACTCCCCTTTATCCTCAGTTTTCAGTTCTTTAATTTGTTCCGTTCTTTTTGCTGAAAGCTGATTGTTGTCACATAGAAAAACTTTTTCATCACATAGAAAGTAAAACTTGGAACAGCAAAGGTATAGCCAATCAGGATAAACTTCTAACATGCGATGCTTGTGATGAGAGCAATCACTATCAACTTGAGCTAAGAAGAAATGAAGGATCCAAAATTTCTAATGACAATCGAATCTAGAATATTATTAAATAGATCACACAACTATCTTAATACAACCTTGAAGACCTAAGGATATCCCATTTCAAATACTGAACCTTTTTCTTTTCTTTATAACATAATTGTTTGGATTTAATGTAACAAGGGTTAATAACAGCAGAAATTGGAAATCCTGTGCTGCAGGAAAGTTGAAAACAAGTGACACTACCCGTTTGCTTGTTCTAAGATATCTTGTATAAGCATTGTCAGATTAAGATGAGAAGAACCCCCTTCTTCTATTGCACGCTTTGCCATCTCCCCAAGTTTTCTAGCTCTTTTTCTTCTCTCTTCTCCTTCCTCTCCTTCATCCATCAACCTATCCAAAGCCATCTTCACATCATTCTTATAAACCAACACTCCAATCTTTTCTTCCTCTCCAAACACAACTGGCACCTCCACACCAGACCTGACACCAATCTTCAGAACTTGAACAACTAACTCTTCATTGCAGAACTGCTCCGCGAACATCGGCCATGTCATCAATGGCACTCCGGCACTCACACCTTCCAACGTCGAGTTCCACCCGCAATGTGTCAAGAACCCCCCAACTGCTCTATGTGACAGTATTAGTACTTGTGGCGACCAACCACGGATTAGAAGGCATCTCCCACGAGTTCTTTCTTCGTACCCTTCTTCTAAAATCCATCTCTCAAATTCTTCTGATTGATATCTTATACACCAGATGAAGGGTCTATTAGATGCTTCTAAACCCAACCCAAGCTCTATTAACTGCGACGTTGCAAGGCGTGATAGGCTTCCTAGGCAAACGTAAACCACTGAACTTGGCTCCCACGAGTCAAGCCACTCCAAGCATTGCTTCTCATCAATTGAAGCCTTGTTACCTCTCTCAGCCTTATCCAAGTTACTTTGGTTGCATAATGAAACGGGGCCAATGCACCAAATTTTGTTACCCTTTTTGGCCTCTGCATATCCTTTTAGATATTCGGGCTCCAACTCCTCGAATGAATTGACCACAACCCCATATGCTGCGTCTCCAGCTTCGGTAATTTTGTTGCGAAATTCTTCTACACTAGCCGGTGCTGACTTGCTGTAGACAATGCTTGGTAGCCGAGGTTTCGTAAGCTCAATTCGGTCAGGAAGGCCAGGCACCACAAAACGCTCAGACTCGGACTCAACTTTATCAAAAACCCTAGAAGCCAATAAATTGTGAGAGCACAAGAGCGCAAAACAACATATTCCATGGAAAACAAGTCTCGGAATGTGAAACTTGCAAGCGAGGTCTGTTGTCCAAGGGAAACACATATCAGAAATCATACAACTTGGCGAGGGTTTTAGCTCTTGCAGCAACTGTTCCACTGGTTCTTTTAGCATCCCTGTCGCGGCAAAGAATTTGGTAGCCTGGTCTAGGGAAGGAAGCATGTCGATGTTCTCGCACCCTTCTGGTAAACCTGCTTCCACGCATCGAAAATGGAGTTGGACTAACTGGATTTGGAGGCCGCCTTGCGTTGCGCGAGCCATAACAGGTTCGAAACGCTTGGCATTAAGAGGGGTGGTGATTATGGTGACAACAACGCCGCGCTGTGCCAATAATCGCGCGATGTCTATCATGGGAATCATATGGCCTTGAGCCATTAGAGGAAACAAGACAAAGTGAAGCTGCTTGGCATGGGAGGCCATGGGAAAGTGAAGCGATCAGAGAGACTGATTTGCGTGGGAGATTTATCTGTGGAGCTTCAAGCCATATCTCTTAGCCAAGGTCATGTTCCATAATATGAAGAATCCACATGCATGTCGAATGCACGACAGAATATGTGGTTTATGGTCGAGAGCAGGATTTTGTGGATAAGTTCAGTGGCGTTTGCAGTGATATAATCAAATTTGGCATCTTCAAGTCGCCATGTTTTGGACTTACAGTAAGTGACATTGGCAATTTTGACATAATAACGACAACAATTTTTCAAAGAAGTAGATCGTATCGAAACACGTTATGGAAAATAAAGGTTGATACCCCCGTTATTACTCGCATTCTCGGCCTGCCACAAGTCACGAAGCAGTGAGGAAGTATGCGTAAAATACCGATTTATGTGAGAACTAATAAGGATCATGTGCTTTGTACGTTATATAGTGATCTGAAAAAAATAATATTGTAAACCTTGGTGAAAAAATTATTTGAAATTAATTCTATACAATTATTATAATTCAACTATAATAATAAATCAGCTCTTAACTGCTAATCAAAGATTTGAAGAATGAAAAGTTCATTGCACAAAATTTGGTCTTACTTTGAAATTCGAATTTTTCATGTCAATCATCATCAATATTAATTTTCACTATTCATCATACTTATTTCTTTCGTTACATCAAGTACTTACTGCTAAGGAGAATCATGACTATTCCATATTATATCTTGTTATGCATGGTACACTGATGACATTGTAATTAGTCTCAAACATCTTTCTCAAATATCTAACTCTCACGAAATACTACAAGTTTGAGTCTACAGTAATAAAAGTAAAGAAAGTGTTTAGAGGTAATTAACGTCCCGTGTATATATTGGAGTTGTGTAATTTCTTGTAATATACTTTGATGGCATATATATAAGTCTAGGAAGCAAAATTGAGAAAAAGTTTGAATTATAATTAGGTGGTATTAAGGAAAGTTCAAAAATTAACACGAAAATGATTGTCGAAAGTAAAATATCTAACGGAAAGAAGTTATGATTAACAAATGTATAACAAAATTTGTAAAACGAAATGATCAGTTACGAGCTTAAATGTTACATCTTTAAAATCAAGAATCAAGTGAATTCAAGAGATCTAGTAGAAAATATATAGAAACTAAACTACTTAGGAAACAAATAGCCCTAGCTTTCAATGATTTTTCTGAAGTTTTTTATATCGTTCACTTGTAGAGTTTTAGCATTTTTTCCTGCAAGCATCACCATTAAAATTTAAAATATCATCCCTTCGGATTTTCAGTATCCTTCATTATCCATTTTGTTTCTTTCGGTACAATAATGGTCATTTCTTGTAGCAATGATTATTGGGGTTCAAAATATTCCCTTCAGTCTATTTACTTTTGATAATGATCTAGTCTATTACTTCATTTGTCCCAAAAAATTGATCATATTTCTTTTTTCGGCTATCCCAAAAATTTTGATTAGCTTCTAATAAGAAAAATTTTGTTGGTGTTTTTACATATTTACCCTTTGTTACTTTGTTTTTATTCTACTTCTCACTCACAATTTAATCTTCCACCAACTCATTTCTCTCTCTTGGGATAGATGGAAAACTCATAAAATAAGACACATATCCTAAATAAGCGTGCAGTCAAATATGATCAAATAATTTGGGATGAATGGAGTATAAGTTTCATGTATCTCTCATTTTAAGATTAAAGTACAAAACAAGTCTTTTTTTTTTAATAAGGCTATTAACTTCGTTGTGCATGTAATTTAGAATATATTTGTCATAAAACTTTTATTTTTAACATAGAGTTATATGATAATACCATACCTACTTATCTAAAAAATCTATAACATGAGTGTCTGTGTGCGTTCTTTTGAAATCTATACTACATAATGAATGTCAAATTGATATCAGATAATGGTAATGAATTAAGTAAATTTAATAATATTCACAAACTTACGTTTTTCACCGTATAGTTACAGATACGCATTACAGTTTTAATTTATACAACTTTAACAAAAGTTTATCAAGAATAATTCATAACCCAGATCATTCATCAAATAAGGACTTGTATCATCAAAATAAAAAGGAAAAAAATATTACCTATGGCATAAAGTTTTGACAGTTAAGAAAATTTTAATTACACTCATGACCTTAAGGTTAGGGTAAAAGTATACGCGTGCCCATTAGTCGAAAAAAATAGCATTTATGTCAGTTGACCGAACAAAAATACTGAAAGGATGAAAAGACCAGAGTGTCCATCACTTAAGAATGTAATTCTTCAAATGTCATTCATCATCCTTTCGTCTCACCATATAGCCCCACCACCACCACCATCCATTTACACTTCTTCAGCTTCAACACACACACACAGACAACACGCACATGCACCCACCCCCCTCCCCCACAACCACAGTCAGAATCGCATCCCACCATCATCAAGTTCTTCAGCTTTCTCACTCCAATCACTTGCAACAAACCATCATGATTCAACAAGCCAAATGAATAAAAACAAATTTTGAGTTTGGGGTTTAAAATCTTGAAGAAGATGTATAATTTTTTTATTTTTTTATTTTGCGTCAAACTACTACCCAACACCATGGGTAGCCGCCGCCATTAACCATCACCAGAGCAACATTCCACCACCACTAATCAACCTACCACTGCGTCCAATCAACCACCACTTGTCCAATTCATCCATTGCCATTAGACGGCCCACCACGGCCTCAAATGACCTTCCATAAACCACAATCGCCATCAATCAGCCTTCCACGACCCACCACACCTCTAGTTAACAAGCACGCATGCGCGCGCACACCAACATTCTCTCTCAACTAATGTTATAGATTTATAGCTGATTTGACAACTTTGAAATTTCTAAGTTTTGTGCTGCTGCCGAGGACATTTATGGCGATGGAGGCAGCCAAATGGGCTGGGATAACGTGGAGGTTGGCGTTCGCCAACACCAGGATGAGGCTAGTAAGGGAACCAGTTTGCCGGCTGAGTGCTTGTCGAGAAAGGTGGGGTGGCGGGGTGAAGGGAGAATTTGGGTTGAAAACCTAATTTAGAAAATTACGATTTGTAAATTTTTATATTTTATGTACATTGTAGATACAAAATGAGGGCAATATTGACATTTAAAAATACATATTGATGACATAAGCAAAAAAAATATGCATTTTTAAAGGATTAATACGGTTTTACCTTTTGAAACTTAGTGATGTTGACTATAATTTCACTCTAACCTTAAGGACATGGATTCCTAAAATTATAACAAACCACTATTTTACCAAACACAAAATAACACATAAATTCATCATAAAAGTTAAAAAAACAAGGCCTAGTCAAACTTGTAGATATTTTGATTCTGTTCTATGTCAATAATTTTAAATTTGCAGTCATATGCAAAACTTAGTAAAGGCAATAGCAGTTGCACCTTAAAAAATAGAAAAAAGAACATGATAAAACCTGGACTTAAAAACGGTTCTTTAAGGAGAAGCGAGAACCAAGGTGCTCATTTTATCGATTTTTATGTTGGTAAGTTTTACGATTATGTTTTGATAGGGTTTTCTTTTAAGGTGAACATAGACTTAACATCATCTTTACACGATTGAGCTAGATCCACTCCTACATTTTTGTCACTTAAAGATATATTAGTGAACTTTTACCTCCTTACTAGCAAATTGTTTATATTTAACCAAAAATGTAGCTTAGGCTCTTCTCAAAAGTAAAAAATACACTTAATTTTTGTAAAACCTTTTATTTCTAAAAGGGTATATTTGATGAAAAAATATTTAGCTATTCTAATCCGTTGAGATTGGCAAAGTTGTAATTATCTCTAACCATAGGAAGGATATGTTGTCATGCAAATGAAGGTATTTCAATAACTCTAATATGAATATAGGATTATGTACTTGCTACGAAGTCAAATTATAATTAGGGGCAAAATTGTATGATCTAGCGATTCTTATATATTTAAAGATTTCTTAAAAAACACCAGTTTTACGATAACTTTCTTTCACCAAGATGTTCATAATTTGAAATATAGAATTAAAATTTAATTTAATGATAGTTTCAACTATGTTTGCATTAATATATATATATATATATATATATATATATATATATATATATATATGCACAATAATTAAAATTTGTATCATATGTATCGACATACAAGTATGAAATACAAAATTAAAAAATGATTGAGTTTCTGACAAAATATTCAATTTAGTTTAGGTACATTAAGTTTATTCTTAAGGGCTATAGAAAACATTGTTCTCTGCAGGTTGTTCTCATAATCGAAATTGTTGGAGAATATGTATTAGCTTTGAGATAGTTTAACTTTAACGTGAATGGAGGCAGTAGTTTTTTATAGGAGTTTTTTCGGTAATCAAAAAATATTCACGAGTTCAAGAGTGATTTTATTGGTTTTCATAGGTTTTGTTTTTTTAACTAAAAGACAAAACAACCCTTAACTCTAACTAAAGCATAATTCTTATAAGGGTATTCTAAGAAAAAATGATTGATATCTAAGAGAAGTCAAATACACCCTTATTTTTTTTAGCAACACTCTAATTCAAAAAAGTTAAGTAAAAAACATCCATAATCAACACCAATTTTGTATGAAGACTTCAATTTAAAAAGGACATTTTTAGGAGAAAAAAAGGATTAGTCAATTAACCTCAATCAGGATTACATATGCATTTAGAAAATCCTAAAAACCTTTAGTGTTATGATAGTTTCCTAATACCAATATGTCAGTATTCAAAATCTAGAATTAAACTTTAGGTTTACGATAATGAACTAATATGTTTGTATTGAAATCTATGTACATGCAGAATAATTCAAATCTGTAGCATATGCATCAACATACAAATATGAAATACAAAATTAGAAAGGATTGAGTTTCTAACAAAATATTCAATATTAGTTTAGATATATTACATTTCTCGAAAAAGGCTGTAGAAAACTAAGTTCTATGCAAGTTGTTTTCTTTAATCGAATATAATGGAAAAGATGTAATAATTCCAAGGTAGTTAGTTATAACGTGAATTGGGGTGGGGTGGGGGGGGGGGGGGGGAATAGGGTTTGATAGAAACTTTTTCAATAATTAGAGAGCATGCAGGAGTTCAAGAGTGATTTTATAGGATTTTCATAGAGTTTTTTCTTTTTCAATAAAAGTCAAAACAACTCTTTACTCTAACAAAAATATATATTCTAATATTTTAATAAAAGAGGCTTGATATATAAAAGATGCTTGATATCATATGAAAATTCAAAAACACCCTTACATTTTAATAACACTCTTATTAAAAATAGGTATTTAATAAAAGGGTTAATTACAAAACTGTCCCCTGAAGTTTACACGTTTTTGCACGTTTTTGCACTTTGCCCCCTATGTTTACAACTTTTACAATACTGTCCCCCGAGGTTGACAAAACCATTGCAAATAGCTCCAAAATTGGACGTCCGTCCAATTTTGGGCGTTAAGTCCGCATGTGCACAGCACATGCCGTTTTGGCATGGGCAAATCGGTCAATTCCCCTTCCCCATCCTCCCCACTGTGTTCTTCTCTCTCTTCCTCTCCACAGCTGTCTAGCAATGTCTTTAACGAGAAGCTCGTGCTCCATGTAAATAACGTCGCGAATCTCCCTTACAGAACAATAGAACAATGGCCGGAATTTCCTGGGGAGGGTTTTGCTTCTGGTGGTGAATATAGAAAGAAGGTTGGATGACAAGCAGGTGGCTTGAATATGGCATAATCTTGACACTCATTTCAGCAACCCAAATGAGTCGAGATCGGTAGTGAGATTTACGTTTCGGATTCATCTTCGATAGTACTGTGACACTGCAGTGTGGCGCCGTGGTGGTCCACGTCTGGTGCGACCGGAATTATGGCTGGCCGATGATAAGTCCCGTGCGGTGGTGGTAGCGACGCGTTGGCTGCGGTGCGGCGGTTGCGGAGTCTCGGTGAAGGGGCAGCTGTAGTTGCTCGCCGGTGATGGGGCTGTCGTGATCTGGAAGAGGTGTTGACCGGCGATGGGGCTGCCGACCAGAGTTTCTCACCAGAGACTGAATGGTGGCCGACGACAACAATCGCACGACGAGTTGGCGGTGGCAGCGGCATCTCGGCTACAGCATGATGGTCACGGGGATGTTGTGTTGTGGTGTACGATGTAGGCGGCGCTGGAGTTCATTGCCGGTGAGGAACGTGGCCAGCAATGGGGACGCCGGAGATGGGAACGGTGCTGCCCGATTAGGGCCTGCTGCCTGGGGAGAGGAAGAGAGAGGAGAGAGATATGAGGGTAATGGGGTTTAGGGTTTTCAGAGGGCTTTGGTAAGGAAAATTACCGGTTTGCCCATGCCAAAACGGCATGTGCTGTGCACATGTGGACTTAACACCCAATTTTGGACGGACGTCCAATTTTGGAGCTGTTTGTAATGGTTTTGTCAACCTCGGGGGACAGTATTGCAAAAATTGTAAATACATGAGGCAAAATGCAAAAATGTGTAAATCTCAGGGGACAGTTTTGTAATTAACCCTTAATAAAAAGAAAAAGTTTTAACTCAAAAGTCATAGTTGTCCTTAACTCTAACAAAAAGATATATTCCAATAATCGTATTTTAAGGAAAAATACTTGATATCTTATGATAAGTTAAAAACGCCATCTTTTTTAAGTAACACTCTAATTTAAAATAAAAGGATATTTAATGAAATTGAAATGTTACAAGTAAAAAACACCCTTACTCAACCTTAAACTTATGCAAAAATCAATTAACTAGGAAAAAAAAAAGATTAGCCATTTGATTCCACACGTGCTTATATATATATATATATATAGTCATTGCACTCTTATGACTATTGTTTTTGTGTCCCTACGTGCAATGACAACATCATTTTTTTTTGCAAATGTTATGTACCAAACCCTAAAGCCTATGTCTCTCTAGGTTAAAGTCCGTCTTTTTTGCTGTGAACTATCTTTGAAGAACGAGTCACCAAAATCTAACGACGAAATTGATTTAAGAAAACTCTAAGCAGCTATCAGGGTAGAGTCAAAGTTATTGCCATTAAATAATGGTCGAAATGAGGGATAAAATGTCAAACAACAAGTAATCAATTGTAAGAGAGAAACTAAAAAGATTCTCGAGGATTTCGGCACATACCTATTTCCACCACCTTTCATGAAACACCCCCCCCCCCCCCCCCCCACACACACACACACACACCCACCCACCCATTGCAACTCCATTTCAGTACCAAAATTATGGGCATGATATTACTTTACACCCTCAAAACTATTTTTGTGTTTTTAAAATAGTTGTTGAACTCCTATTTTTGTTAAATTAGTCCTCGTACTTTATTCCGCCTAGATTTGTCCTTTCAAATATTTTTGCCATCTCCCTCCTTTTTTTCATCCCATTCAATTGCCAAACCATCACCACCACGACAAAATCAAACATCTCCAAAGGAGGACAGACCTACAACCACAGAAGAAAGGCAGAGTAATGGCTCTCCGCTCTTGGCTCTTCCTCCAGCTCTCCATGGTGCGGAAGGAATTGTTACCAAAGGGCATAGCTCTAGGTGACGAGAATTATCAATTGTTACCCGCCTAACCTTTGGCCAGAACTCCACAACTTTTATCCTTGGCAGCTGTCTTGGGGCCGCCAGCCCAGTTGCCACAGTGACCATCACCTCCCCCTCCGTCTCTGTACTGAACTGATAGGGACGGTGTAGCCTAGCCTGCTATCCACCACCACCACCCATCACCCAAAGAGCTACTCTTGGGTAATAGGTGGTGGTGGGTAGTAAATCTAGCAGTTACAAGGCGATGAGGTGACAACAGTACAAGATTGCAATTGCTATCCTGAAAAGTAGTCAAGGGTCAATGGTGGTTGAGGTGTTGGTGAACAATGGCGACGACAGTGGTAGAGAGGAGAAAGAGCTTGTTTAGTTTAAGCCAATGGGCGGAAGAGGAAAGATAACCTTATTGCCAAAATAACCCCAAACTATAACGCATTACACAAGGACCAAAACAGAGTAAAAGTAAAGAGTTCAAGGACTAAGAAAAATGAAAATAAGAGTATATGGACGATTCCAAAAAGACGGGGATAGTAAAGTACCAAATTGAATATTACATTTTAACAAAATTGACTTGGACTCTTAATAAAACAGAGGATAGTCGTCATCTAATAAGTGTCTTAGCTGGTAGTAAATATTAGCTGGCAGTAAATATTGTAAGGTCTCGAACTATTTGTCTTTACCGTTTACAACAGTAGAGGGGGGGCCAAGGAAGGCAATTAATTACTTTGAAATATATTCAACGGCCAACGGTCCTGAATAATCGAGACCATTGTGCTCCTCGTAAGTTCTGTTGTTAAAGTTCGAGTCTCGGTTCTTATAAAACATCTAGCGATGTAATAGCAAAACCACAATCCAATAGACGTTAAATCAAAGCGCTAGGGATTATTAACAAATTCTCTGTACTTTTAGCTTACATTGACAGGTAATCACTACGTAATAACCTACATTTACAATGACTTTGAACATCACAAATCACTTTACACCCCAATTCAATCTCTCTTATTGTACAGATAAATACAACACTATTCCACAAACAATTTAGAGGCACCTGTACATATTTAACAACAACATTACACAGCATCAGGATCCATCGTGCAATTCTCTGATACACTGCATTCAATTTACGCATAGTTGAGGTGAGTTAAGTGATCAAACCCACAGATGAACACGTGATTTGTGTTCATCGCCGTGTTCTGTCATCTCTTGGTAGCCTCTTTATCATGGATGCTATGTGCAGAGTCCACCCGATTAAGCCGAGCCGCTCTCCATGGGAGTGAATTAGTGGATTTCAGCAACAATCCTAAGGCCGACGAGCAAGTTGCTCTTACGATTGCATCTGCTGACCGATTCGTCTTGCCCAGCAATATCCCAAATACCTAAAAGTAAATATGAGGTCTAATTGTTAATGTGTTTTTGTTTAGCTGTAAATCACCTGAACAATAGATGGTAAATGTCTCCGAGTCTGACCTGGTTATAATAACCTGCTGAGAAGTGTTGATCATCAGAGAGCGCAAGCATGCTGCTGGACAAATAAATAGCGTTTGCCTGAATAACTGGCCAAGGAGCATCAAAAGCCTGCAAAGAGATTTGACCAAGATTAGAATAAATCTAAGTATATTCAACTTGGACATTGATAGCGTGGTCCAGAACATTCTTTCCTATTCCGCTGTATACCTTGGTCCAAATGGCAAAGCTAAGAGAGAGAGCAAGTAGGAACAAGCAAGTTAAGAAAATGTGTCAGTTAACTCCGAGTACAGGCACATCAAATATAGGACAATAAATACATAGAGGAAGGCCCCTGCGCCTTAAAGCCTTCTTCCATTTGCACATATCAACAAAATTTTCTCAGGCTTACAGATCTTTTTATCAAACCTCAGGATTACATGCTATAATGATGTCCATCGTGCTCACCAAATTGTGAGTCAACAAGATTTAAATGGTGCACAATAACCATACTATATATTTGTAGTATATCCTCAATAGTTGGAGTAATATATCTGTGGGGCGTGGGTCTCTCTTGATGTCTGACAGAACCGAAACTCAACAAGCATGGTGGGAACGATTGAGATATGTTATCCACCAAAACGTTTTGCCATATGGACTTGTGAAAGTTGCAAGTGTCTGAAGTCCCACAGTAAAAATCGAACCCTTCTAATATGCATATGTATATGTAAAAGGCCCGTGCAATAAAGCGGAAGTGACAATATCACAGACTATTCTTTTCAGGCATACTTGTCAAAACCACCATCAGAGTACGACAAGTTCTCAAAATCACCCGTTAAACTGAATTAACACAAAATTCCCTCCCCAAACTAACGTATTAGTCGTACAGCTATTCCCTTTGAGGGGTTGCAACTCATGCCGTAGTATGAGGGAGGATTTCTGCAATCAGGAGATTTTGCAACCCTGGCATGGTGTAAGAGTAGATTTGCAATTAATCCTTTTCTTCAGCTTCTTCTAGTGCCAGATAGTGATTATGGCACGGACGCACAGTACTGAACAGTTGAGGTAGAGTTTTTGAAAGCAGGAATTATCGATAAGGCAAAGCTAACACATACTATAGACATGACTTCGTTTTTGCAGTGGAACACTAGTGCTCAACAAGGTCAGCACTAACATCAAGGGCTGTAAATGAACCGAGCCGTTCACGAAGGGCTCGTAGTTCGTTCTCCATAAAAATCATCCTCTCCATAAAAATCATCCTCATTCGTTCGTATAATATACGAAGTACGAACCGAACATGAACAAGTTTTTAGAACTTGTTTATAAAACGAGCCAAACATGAACACTCCAAAATGTTCACAAACGTGTTCGCGAACAGCCCTTCTAAATAATAAATTAATTATAATATGTTTCAAGAATTAGTATTTACATAAACCATATGTTAAAATTTAAACCTGGAGGCCAGGCCCTAAAGTCAATTAGCCCAAAACCCCAAGCCCACTTATAAACATAGAGCCCAACCCCTAAATAGCCCAATCTGTGAAGCCCAACCTCTCAGAAACCCTAACTAGATAAACTAACACCTAAACCAAAATACTCGCAAGTCACAAACAGCCTAACACACGGACATCCTGTGTCGTTGACGCCGTCATCGCCCGTCTGCGACGCCTTCATCTCCCCGTTGCCGGATTCCGATTCGGCAGGAATAGGAGGAGAAAGTGGTCGATAGCTATTGAGGGGTTGCTAACGACTGGGAGCAAAGCTGTAAAAACAAGGGCTCAACCTCGAATAACTAGAGAGGGAGGTGATTCATAAGGGGCATGCATCATCCGTTGTCTATGTCTTCATCGCCATCGATCAAGATTTCTTTTCAATTTTTTTTGATTCTGCATCCCTCCTTGTATCTTTTATATATTATTTTTGATTCATTACAGCTTGATTGCTTGAAGGATTTGAGGTTGTTGAGCAAATTGAGAGATTTGGTTGGAAGTTGAACAGGAGCACGAACCGAGTTTCCGAACTCGAGTTCGGCTCGCATTGTTAAACGAGTTGAACGAGTCGAGCCTGAGTTTCATAGTCATGAACTCGAGCCGAGCTCGAACATGCCAAAACTTAAACGAACCGAGTACGATTGTACCCATGCTCCTCTCGAACTCGGTTCTTATATAGCCCTACTAACATGCATAAGAAAGCTAGTTAAGCTATGATATCTAGGAGAACAACTGCTTTCATCAACATGTTTGTGCGATTTTTCAAAGAAATTCACGGACATGTATTAACTACCTATGAAGTACGGACGCAAATCAGGATGCAGATAGGTCATAGGACAAGGACGAGATACAGAGATGCATAATTTTTGGTTTAGATTAGGATTCAGGTCAGGCTGAGAACATAATAAACATAATAGTTCCCCAAAATAGGATCTCCACTCGAGTTTGATTGTTGCATGCTCTGGTGAACCATCTTGTCAGACTTAATTGTAATAGTATCAGTTCAAAACCAAGCTAGGAAGAACTGACAATAATCCACTTCAGCCCGCTAAAGTTGCTATGTAACAAGAGTAACTCGCTTCATTGTATGCTCTCCTATTTCAAAGTATAAAGCTGGCAGGTAAGAGGCTAGTATCATTGTTCCAAGGCTATCAGCCAAGAGTTTGGGGCAAAAACTTTAGACGCGGTATCAACCTTAGGAATCAGATTTTTCCCTTGGGAAATTCAAAATTATGACATGGAGATGGATCTCTCAACAAAGAGAACACGCGCGGCGCACAATCTCAAACCAACAATACACATCTGCGAACTTGTCTAGTGGATGGGTCTCACACTCGAGTCATTGTGGAGCAACATTATGGAAACATTATGGTTGGGCCGAGGCTGACCCTCCTCTCTAATACAATATGCCAGATAATAAAATCTCAAGTAGATTTTGAAAGAACTGTACAACACAATTATGACTCATCTTAATCAAATCATTAACTTGTTTAGTAGGAAGAACAAATTACTTTCAATTCTCCACATACGATATATGCAAACCTGTATAATTGATGCCATGTAAGTATCAATCCTTGAAGCAAGATGTTGAGTTAACTGCCTCGATAGTTCTCTAAGAAAGTCTTCATAATCACCTCTAAACACAAAGGCATCCCTGTATCACATTATAATCAAAGAAAGGATGACTAGATTACCCAAACACAAGAACACCATTTCTGAGGAACTTGATGCACACTGGTGCTCTAGTTATCAACAAACTGTTGCAATACCTGTGATCAGAAGTAAAACGATGTGTGTTGAAGAGTGAGGATACTCCTTCCATCTCCGTTAGAGGAGCAACCCGCTTAAGGGTGTTCTACAAAAGTGAACAGAAAGTCAATACTTTTTTGCCACAAGGTAAGCTAGAACTGACAAGACATGAGGTGACTGCAAATATTCTACCTGGCAAGCCTGTCGAACCCCAAGATCTTCATCATAAAGATGTAGAACCAACCGTGGGAACACAGCATGGACCTAAAATAGCAGATGCTATCCAGATTACAATGGAGGTGATGACAATGCAACGGGAATCAAGAATTTGCAAGACCAGTAAAGTTCTTAAATCGTTTTGTGATATTAAAAATTGGCAAACAATTACCCCCCTTTTGCGTATCGTGTGCTGCATAATCAAGCATCGTATAACACAGGTTGATAATTTATATAATAAAACATAATATTCTATCAAATAAAAAAAATTGGTCACACAAATTTTGATATATATGTGTTTTATCGGATTATGATTGAACTACATGCATACCTTTTGTATAATAAGAGTAATAGATAACATGTTTTTCTGCTAAATTCGAATATAAATATTTTTTGTGAAGAATAAGCTAAATAAAATTGTGGACTTAGTTCCCCAGTAGTTACCAAGTAGTGCAAGTGTTACGCGTCCAAACTTGTACATGTACATGCACATGTATATGTATGTATTTGGGAGTTGATCCACATCCAGCGCTCGGACTTTTGCTATTTTTGCCGCGCATCTCAGTGGTCCATGCCGCACAATGAATGACTGAGATGCCCTCCCTCCCTCCCACCCTCCCTCTCTCCAGATTTTATGGATATGGCTATAACAAATTGGACGGCAGGCGGTGGAGGTAGGTACAGCGGTAGTTATGGGAATGGCGATGGAGGTAGTGGGTTTGGTGGCAGCCAGTGGTCAATTTGTGAGGTGTTCGACAGCCGGCGCCATGGCCAGCAACACCATCCGTACCCCACCAACACCAACTGCACCGTTTCTGGTGCGCCGTACGATCTGCCGTCCATCCGTTGCAAATGGAAAAACCAAATATGGCTTTCATTTTAAGTCTCCCCGTCGCCCTCTGCATTATGTAGCGGACGGTACTTTTGACCTAAATGCCAGAGGAGAGCAAAGGGTCGGAGGGAAGCACGGAAAAAAAGGGAAGGGGGGGGGGCAGGGGAATTGGTAAAGTTCATTGTCCGCAACATAATGTGGAGGGTAAAAAAGTTAGCTAAGAAAAGGGTTAAATGCAAAACTGTCCCCTCTAGTATACACGGTTTTGCAGTTCACTCCTCGTAATTGCAACTTTGGCTATAATATCCCCTGTAATTGACAAAACCATTGCAAAACCGTTCCTTATTGTAACTTTCTTCCGAAAATGCCCTCTTAAGTAAGCATGTGTCGTGCATGTGCATGTAATAAGGGTACTATTGTCATTTTAGTTATGCACAATTAAATTTAAAACAAAGACTTATTTATTTATTTATTATGTTTTTGTCTAAATGGTTCAGGAGATTCCATGGCTCCTCCTTATGTCAGCATAGCCCAATGTGAAGGATCCCCAGTTCTTAGGTCGCCCACTCCATGTGCTTAACTGAGAGTTGCCAGCAGCAAAAAAAGTCTTAGGACTTCCTCCATGTTAACTGCATCTCAGAAGGATCTGAAAGACAGCAACGTACCATCGGGGGAGGTACACTCGTCTTTTGCAAAGCCCTCAAAAAGTGCTTGCTTAAACCCTCTGCCTGATCAAACAACCAAGAGTAGTTATGCGCTGACTAAACTTTTGGCCCCTAGTCTCCATCATGGTTTTGAAATCATAGATAGTCATCGCAATAGCGCTGCTTTTAGGCGGTCATCATTCAGGTTTCCTTACAAAGCTGCAGATGTTAAGCCAACTTTGATTCAGAGCCTTGATGTGGGCCTATGTTACATGGACCCTTCACTTTGGGGTGAAGGGGCGGTGTCGACACGACTCGACGCCGACACGGGTATGGGATCCGTGTCGGATCCGTCATCTGCCGGACGGATACGCCACGTCGACATTCCGGCCAGAGAGTGACAGTAAGGATCGAAGAAAGAAGAAGCTGTGAAGGTTTTTAAGAGAGAGGAGGAGAAGATCTCTGATGCGAGAGAAAAGAGAAGAAGATATGGCCATCGACCTCCGAGAAAGAAGAGAAGAAGAGGAAGAAAAGAAGAAGGAGAAGAAGAAGAAGAGAAGAGAGAGAGCGAGATTACCTTATGCAGGAGCTGGTCACGTGGGCAGTGGGTCTTCTGTCTGCTTTTTGAGTTTTGACAGCCTTAGTACCTTCTACAGGAGCTGGTCACGTGGGTGATGGTTCTTGTGTACAGCCTTTCTTTTTCTTTTTTTTCCTTTTCTTTTCGAACTTTTTGACATTGACTTATAAAAAAAAGTATAAAAAATATCTAAATAAAAATAAAATGTATATTGTCCAATAAAAAATGAAAGAACCTGTTTATTCTAGACAATAATTATATATAATTTATGTGAAATTTATATATACCCATAAAAAAATATTTAATACTCAATCTCATTTAAAGTATTTTGTGTATCTTAAAATTTTTAGCCGTGTCCCCGTACCCGTGTCCAACTTTTGGACGGTGTCCACGTATCCTAGAATTTCGAAAATAGGCGAGTCCGACACTCGGACACGTACCCGATCCAGACACCGACACCGAGTCCATGTAACATTGATGTGGGCGTCAAACTCAGTTATTAGAAGAGGGCTCGAAGGAATATCTTCGCAGCAGAAGGGTAGAAATCTGCAACAACTCAATGATCCCATTGACTTGTGTTGGTGGGGTACGGGTGGTGTTGGTGGGGTACGGGTGGTGTTGGTGGCCACCGCCACCGGTCGCCGAACCGGCTACCTCGATCCTCCACCGTACCCACCTCCACCACCATTCACACTGCTTGCCATCAAACCCACTACCTCGACCGCCATACCCACTACCTCAACCGCCATAACCCACCACCTCCAATGCCATAACCTCTGAAGCACAGACACCCCTCTTAGGGGGGGTTTGGTGTCCTAAACGGACGGACACCCCGACACCCTCCGGACACGTGTCTGACACCGCCAATCGGTGTCCGAATTTTTTTTTATTTTTTTTTATTTTCGGACACCGTGTCGGACACTTCATCGAGGAGTGTCGGACACGGTGATGTGCAGTGTCCGACCGTTTGGGGCAACTTTGGAATTTTTGGAACTAATTTCGGGGGTCAATCGGTATTAAATGTAAGAAGTGGGGTTTTTTTTAAGAGAAACAGATTGTGCCCTAAATCCCTAATCTGAAAAATAAACATCTGCGAAGCTCACCTTACGGCCGTCAGCTTGGAAGCACCTCACGGAAGCCATTCATCTGCGAATCTCACCTCGCCGGAGCTGTTCGCGACCATTCCGAAGCCGACGCCGACGATTCCAGTCGCCGTCGCGAAGACTGAAGCAGCTGCTGCGACTCGCCGTCGCTATCGCCGGAGGTCACTGCATCGTCGCCGGAGCTCCTCGCCGCCGTCGCCGACTCACAGGTACCTTCTCTTGAATCTTCGAAGTCGTCTGTGATGGCGACTGTCGTGCCTCTCTCTTTTTTTATTTCTCTCCCTGTGTTGAGTGTTGGACTCAACACTCAAGACTCGTTTACATATTTTGTAGTTAATTTCCAGATGTTGGAAGTTAGTCCTATAGTCAACTTAATTAATTTCAGTAGTTATTTTGTCAACTTATTTTGTCAACTTAATTTCAGTAGTTATTTTATCAACTTAATTTCAGTAATTATTTTGTCAACTTAATTTCAGAATGCAATGTGTTAGTGTATATTTATTATTAGTTCATTATTATTTGTTATTTTAGATTATGGAATGTATTTGATATTTATTATATATATATATTTATATATAATAATAATAAAAATATTAAAAAAATAGCGGTGTCCTGCGGTGTTCAAAATCCATTTTTTTGGAAATTGCGGTATCTGGTGTCCCCGTCGGTGTCGGTGTCCGACACCGTGTCCGTGTCCGTGCTACCTAGGCCATAACACACCTCCACCCTACCCACCTCCACTGCTGGCGTCCAATTGTTTATAATCAAATCCATTAAATCTAGAGAGAGAGAGATGCAAATCTGAAATTGGGGGGAAGGGGTGGTGCATAGAGGAAGAAGATGAAGAGTCTTTGTTTTCATTTAATTAAAGAAATCTGATTTCAGAAAGGGCAATGAAGTAGGCAAATGACATTATTACCCTTGTACTATGTACATGCACGGCAGATGATTACTTAAGAGGGCATTTTTGGAAGAAAGTTACGATAAGGAACGTTTTTGCAATGGTTTTTTCAATTAAAGGGAACCTTATAGCCAAAGTTGCAATTATGGGGAGTGAATAGCAAAATCGTGTATTTTACAGGGGACAGTTTTGTAATTAACCCTTAAAAAAATTGTAATATGCCCCGTCTACGCTGACAGCGTGGACGGCCAAATACTGCTAGCAAGTTAAGCTAAGTAGCCAGCGGTGGTTTGATCAGCTCATATGTGTGTGTGTGTGTGTGTGTGTGTGTGTATATATATATATACATACATACCTAACCCTTATCGCTCCTTTCCTTTAATCTTCTACGCCATCCGAAGAGTCAACTGGTTCAGCCAATGAATTCCTCTCCTTAACATATATGTTATGGCTTCTACGATACATTGTGACTCTACTTAGCAAAATGAGCTATAACCTCCTTACGGCTTCTTGGGTTCCTGCATTGATGTACTAAAGTGATGCTGATCAACCAACAGGATGCCGGAACTCGCCTTAGGCATAAAGGCGCTTTTCGAAGGATGGAGATGATGGAAGGGATATAATCCCATCTCCGATACGTATACCAAGCAAAGAATTCCAATTCTCTATGAAAACATGATCATTATCACTGCACTGGTTGAGGTTGATTGCTTAATGAGAAAAGGATTCCAAGCAAGTGGCTGGTACAACCTGAATCAGCAAGGCAATGAACTACAATCCCAGGGAAACAAGGGCTCTATTGGATAGAGTGATCCACGTATTGTGCTAGTAAAAATGCATTTTATCTAGCTGATCTCCGGCTGTCCACGCCACACCACGAGTGGCCTAAATGAGTCATTCTTTTTTCAAAAGCACACCATATCGCCCTGCAAGGGGCGGTCTGTCCGAGTTCCCAGATTGCCCTTGTTATTCTACCCTTAACCCCAACATGTCTTCCCAACGTCTCATTTTTTTGCAAACGAGCCATACCACCCTTTGCAGGGGCAGTCTACATACCCACAAACCGCCTCTTGCAGGGGTGGCCTATTTCATGACAAACTGCCTCTTGCGTGGCGTTCTAAAGGGAAATTAGCCAATAGAATTCATGTCTCCTGTTACCTCCAAAATTGAAACCCAACCCAGTTCTGAATTCTTCTTCAAAACTCAAAACCCACTCCTTCTTCTTCTCCTCCTTCGCCGATGAAGGTTAGATCCACGCTAGATCAACACTTGATCAACCAAAGTTACCAAAGCGAGGCAAAAACCAATCAATATAAGTGAAAATTGGATATTTCCCATTAAATATTTGAACATATTTTTTGTGACATAGATGAAGCTATTATGGCTAGCAATTCCCTGGTATATTAAGTCAAGTATTAGTTCCTTGACTAATATTTGTATGTTTGGCAAAATTCTGATTCATTCCGATTAAGGTGTCTGTGTACTGAAAATTAGGGTTTTAGGTAACATTGCTTGTTATTAATGTCAAATTGGATTTTCTCTTCGCACATACTTATTTAGAACGTTGTTTGTTATTGATATGAGTTTGGGTTTTCTTTATACACATAGATATTTGGGGTTTGTTCGTTATTGATATCAATTAGGGTATCTGCTGAACATATTGCCTTGTAAATTTGTTATAGTGCTAAATTATGACGTTTAACCCCGGACCTTTTGATCTGTACTCTTGGAGGAGAAGATGAAGATGATGCAAAATAAGTTACGTTTGTCAAAGCATACATTGTCACACCCGATGTACAAAAATTCATGAAACCGTCGTATACTATATTGCTTTGACTTTTAAAGCTTCTCTTGAAATTATCCAAAAATTTTGTCGCAGCCGCTTCCAAATGTGAATAGACTATATATGCACCATTCTTTGCATACGGCGACGTTATCCACTTCCCTTTCAAGAAAAAGTTGCTTGTTAAGGGCTATTTGCATCTCAAAGTACAAATTCCCATATGCTTGAGGAGTTGCCTACATTCCCATCATATAAGGAATTCATAAGTTCGCATCTCGACGTTGTAGCCGTTCCGGCTATAAGTAAGCTCCAACCCAGTGTGTCTTGTGGTCATACAACCCCTTCAACCACTCATGATCGTGCAAAGAGTCATCCATTAACTTCGCCCAAACTCATCAACCTTCAATGATTTCTCAAGCACATGATGTGAAATCGTTCTTGATTAATAGATGATTATCATAGAACTCGAGATATTTGTTGCCTATGTACACATGGCACATAAGCAATCAAGCGTAGCTTACAAGTCACTCACGCCAACGGCTTCTCTCCTTTTAGTACAAGGCTCATTTTGAAGGTCAGTCTCATTGAAACTCAAATTTTCAATTCCTCCCGCTTGGTTCGAAAAAGGGCCCATCATTTTGCAAGGTAGTATCTTAGCTTGATCCATTGTAAACATCAACTGTTTACAAGTGGCACTTATTTGCATATGTGCATGAAGTACGCAAACCTTACAAGGCATCACTGACTCATGATTGTGGCTCAAAGCCCCGTCACAACCCAATGGTTTTCATTCGTTCTATCTCATAAAATTTTAAAATTTCATGTCAATAAAAAAAATGACATAGCACAGTTTGATTCAAGTGCACTTTCATTTTTATTTTGTGTGGGGCCGTGTTTGCAATTTCACCCTCAGTTAAGGCTCATGTGTGCGGCTCATGACAAGTTAAAGGAATCTAATAGAAAGACTCGATTGGCCAAATTGATGAGTCTAATGACCGTTACGACATTTCCGGTCATCAAATTGACATTTGAGGCAAAATACAATGGTCAATGGCGTATATCCTCTAACCTTAAATAAGGTAATTATTAATTAACTAATTTTCAAAAGAATCGTACTTTTAATTAAGTTATTTTAAAAAAGTCATTATGTAACTCGACTACAATTGATGAAGTCACGAAGGTAGACGAGGGAAATTCTAAACTTGTTCCAACATGATCCAACTTTTGGGAAAACAAAAATATAACAATATCTATAAAAAACAGTTTCCCCAGTTATAATTATAATTATAATAGAAGTAATAGACAAACCGATTCCTGTATTACCTAGCCAGTGGTCTTAAAGTCTCTAGCATCAATCTAGCAAGATATGCAAATCACCCATGTAATTGTTAAATAGTAGTTCTAGCAATCAAGAAAATACCTGCTCAAGAAAAGCCACTTTTTGTGCCCCAACTCCATAGGTGCTTAGTGCACCAAATGCTGCAAAGGCATTGGCTCGCATCTTGGTGTTCCTGAATACCTATTCCCAGACCGCAAACAAATTATGCACTCCCTTATCACCAAGGGGCTCAAATCTAGTCAAAGGACTAATTTGGGTAAAGAAGCTAGAACATAACATATTAACCACGTGATATGCGGTTGAGCAACTTAATGGACATATCCCTTCTTCCTGTGTAGGAAGTAAATAACAATTACCGCACACTGCCTTATGACCAACATTCTCCGTATCACATTTCAACACGAAAGGCTTTATTGGTTGCACAGAACTCCAAATCCACAAAGCAGAAACTCGGTTTGACTTTTTAGAAAATTTTGGTTTGTGCGTCAGTAGAGTCATGAATTCAGGTTTGTTTTCTTTTCTCCATTCTTCCGTTATGGTTCACAATTGACCTCTTCAACAAACTTGAGTGCTTAGACAGTAGAGTACTGAGACCACTTTTTACTGTTGAAACAAATGTCTAGAGAAGGCAGCAAGATAAGTGTTCTCTTCCTTTTTCATGACTTCATATTAAAAGTCGAGAAGTAGTAACTACAAAGTTAATGAAAAGGAAGTACCAAAGACTGCAACATAAATCAACACGTACAACATGGCTTCTTTCACATTTTTCCTAGGACATGAGAGGATCTCCAAAAGTTTCTCATTGTCATCTAAAACCAGCATAATATAAATAAGATGCGACCAATAATTACCATTAAACTTTGAATGCAAAGCTAGGGGAAAACAGAGAAACCAATTTTTTAATAAGAGGTGTATACTTAAAGTGAAATATAATTCCCCACATGATATACTAGTTGCAACAAAAAATGAACTAGAACAGCAAGACTCAAAACTAAGACAATAAACAAAATATAATATAGAAGTGAAGAAGCAAAAAAAAAAATCATAATAAGGAACCTACTTGAAGATTTCGAAGACGAAGAGAAAGGTTGAGCAATATGGGTTCCACGGCATCATTGGGTGAATACTCAAGAACCTATATCGCGGTGAGATACGATTGTAACTAAAGAATAGTATTGGAAATAATCTTGACAGAACTATGTGAGAAGGAAATAACTGGAGTTACCGTCAGCAAGCATGACACTGCAGTTAATTGAACTGATTCATCTAAATCATCAAGCAAAGCTAATATCACCCCAAGAACTTCAGCAGTATATTGATTATCTTGGATGGATGGTATCTGCAAGTAAAAGGAAAAAAATAGAAAACACAAACGAAATTAGAGATGCATGGGACTGATTTTAGATTGGCAATATGACCATAAATTTTACCTCTTGCAGTAAAAAAACGATTATTCACCAGGCACTTTTCCCATTAAAAAAGCATAAACTAAGAATTAATGGGAAATTACATAGAAGTGATAGAAATAGAAGCATGTCTATGCTAGTCCACATAGTTGACCAAAATGGGTAAGAAAATAACCAGACCTGCACTAATCCTCTTAAACAAAGTCGCCTGACAGCCGGAGAGTCATCTGACACGTGTCGACATAATGCTTCAACCATCTGCTCCAATAGAGTACCAAAACCATCACTGCACCATTGATTATACGTAAACAATAAGAAATGGAAGAAAGAGTATATTCAAAGTGTAAACAAAAAGGGAGATACCCAACCAAAAACAGGTTATAGTGCACATATCTCTCTTTACCCATATCTCGACACATGAAGTACCCTATTTTTCTCATAACAATTTCATTATAAAGCACCAAAGGGGGTGCAAAGCAACTATAGAACTCAATACAAAAGCAATGAGGATTAAAGCAGAAGTTACAAGCCCGATTCCCATTCCCCACTCTAAAGTAGTATGCCTCTTAGTTGCAGGATTCTCGTAGGTAGGCCACGAATCTACCTGAGATTCTCAAATTTGCATTCCCAACTTGGGAGCTTGCTGGAAGTGCGACAGGTGGGTTGGCTCGCAAACTTAAGTAGCCTCAGATTCTTTTCTCTCGCGGGCACAACTTTTCTTATGGGTCATAGCTAAGGTAGGCTTTAGGATATCCACAGAGAAAGAGGTAAAGAATGCCAACCACGTGTTGGACTAGGTGAAAGCCAAGTTGTTCTTGGTTCCGATACATATAAAGGCTGGTCAATTTGCCGGGAGGCAGAGAACAAGTGGGAGTGGGTCTTTTGTAGTCCTTTTGTCAAACGATCCATGGCTGTGTAGTGGACACGTCAGGCTCTTACTGACTGACAGTAAAACGAAAAAATTTACATATATTACAACAGATATTAAGGATAAAATATAAAGTCGTGCAGGAAAGGGAGATAATCTACTCTATTCTGGTCCAACATTGCTAATAACTAGGGTCCAACGCTACACATCAAATCAGCAAATGGCGGAAGGAAGAATGGCATGATCAACATGATGTTTGCGGAAGGGAAGACGCTAACTGACCAGAATACAACACCAGTACCAAAGTTGAGTGGACCCTTCTCCTTGAGGACAATGCGGCTGAGAAGAAATGCCTCAGTAATTTGTGGAGAAAAACACACATAACGCATTCTCCATTGACGAACCAAGAGGACAATTGTAAGAAATGGGGGCAGGGAGGGGGGAAGGGGGATTATGAACGACCAACAATATACGAAAACGTGTACCAACTGAACCTCGTAGAAATTAATAACTTATTAGATTAGTCATGCAGGCACAAGTATGCCTCTAGAAAAAGATTCCACCATGTACACATAGTACCCACTTATCTATTTATGCATCTCCACAACCCATAGTCAACTACATCTACTACCTTCTCTTCTTGCAAGTTTATAATCTTCTCATTAATCAGTAGTTAGCCGGAATTTAAGACCCCAAATAATCTATAACCAATGTTTTTCATTTTTTTTGGGCCATCTTCGTAGTTTCACTAACCTTTTAGGGTACTACTGAATAAGTAATATATCCATAGGGGTCTTTTGAGAAAGTTATTTACCAAATTTAGAGAAATAAAAAGGACTGATCAGTTTGTGTTTTATCGACAGACGGAGTTTGGTCTTCCAGAGAGATAAAAGAAGGGAAAACCTAGGGTTTTTTGGATTGCAATTTCCACTCGTAATTGGTAAGTGAGCTTAAACCCACTTTAATTATAAGTAGAATTAGAATCAAATTAGAATTGTGCTTTTGAATATTTTGATATAAGTGGGTTGATTCAATTATTTAAGTTTTCAATTTTTTGGAGGCTTACGCAAATTTGTGAATCTTATTGCATGCATTGAGGTAAGGGTTACACTCATGATGCCCCTTCTTGTGATGATTTTCTATATTGTGTTTATGATAATTAGATCACAGTTAAAAATTGCTCTCAATTTTTTGTCATTGTTCCATAGATCGAATCTTAGTTATGGTAATTATTCTTTTTCTGTTTTCCACTTCACTGCACAGTTCCCTTAGAAACAACCGTTTTCTTTTTCTTCTTGTCCTACCGGACAGTCGTACTTTTGAGGTCAGCCATCATCTTCAGCTCATTTTGGGCGTATGAGCATGGGTGCATTTGCCACATGTCACTTTTCCAGTGGTGCACTTTCTTTTTGTTAAAGTTTTCACCCAAATCTCGTTATTTCATAATTGAGTAAACTACTCGGTTAATCACTCTACTATTAGGCAAATTCAACTTTGGTCACTGAAAATCGATTTATGTCAAAGTGAACACTAAATTCTTAAATTCATATCAATCAGGTCATTCTGTCAATATGTGCCTGCTGCCCTCCCGTTAAGTCTCTTTAGTGACGGGTAATTGGTCGTCCCGGCCTACTGTTTCCCTCTTCTTTCTGGCCTTTCTCCTCTCTTCATTCCCTCTTCCTTCTTCCTCTCAACAACTACTTTCTCCCTTATTCCTCCCCACCCAAACACACACGACACACACACAACACCCACTGTCACGCACAGAGAAAAAACTCACTCTCACCCATACACGCACAATGTCACACACAAGCCCCTCCCCCCCCCCTCTCAACCAACAAAACTCACTATGACACACACACACACACCCCACCGTCTCACACACACACACCCCACCGTCTCAGACACACACACCCTAGCCCAGCACACACATCACCTACAATCATAAACACACGGACAACACACATTGTCATGGTGAACCCCCTCCCCCACACCCCAAACACACAACGCACATAGCCACCTCAACACACAACACCCACTGTGACACATTACACAAACACACCCAACTCTAACACACAACACACACATAGCACCATCATAAATACACACGCACAACACAGTCGTGCTGACACCCCTCCCCAACCCAAACACACAGCAAACACACAACACAAACTGTGTGTGTGGTGTGTGTTGTGCGTGGGGAGTAGGGGAAGTCACGACATTGAGTGTTTTTGTGTGTCACAGTAGGTGTTGCGAGGGGTGTTTGTCGTTGGTGACAGTGTGTTTTGTGTGTGTTCTACATGTTTGTGTCTGCGCGCGTGTTGTGTGGGACGGGGAGTTTGTGTGTGCATGTGTGTTAACATGTGTTGTGTGTGCGTGTGTGATAACATGTGTTGTGTGTTTAGGGGTTGGGGGGGGGGGGGATGTGTGTGTGTGACAATGGGGTTGTGTGTGTGTGACAGTGTGTGCTTTGTAGTTAGTGGTGGAGCCGTGGTTGTGGTTGGCGGTGGCGTCGTGGTGGTGGTGGTGTTGGACTTGGAAGAAGAAGAAAGGAGAAGGAAAATCTGGGGAGAAGAAGAAAGAAGAAGGGGAACAGGGAAATGACAATTTTACCCCTAAATTAACGGACTTGGATTGACAGAAGCTAACGGAATGACTTGATTAAAATGAATTTGAAAACTTATTGAATTTAGTCATTTTTCATTTTGACACAAATCCACGTCTAGTGACCAGAGTTGAATTTACCTAATAGTACAGTGGTCAACTAAGTAGTTAACTCTTCATAATCTCTAGATCATACAAACTTAGATTTAACCGACTCCACTTTCATTGAATTCGTCTCTTTCTTCTCTTTAGTTTAAGTTTAAATTGAGTATTTTCTGAAATCGTTAAGCTATCCTATTTGAATTGCAAAGTTTTGATGCTTTTGCCGTTTACATGCCTTAGAGATACTTCGATATCTATTAGATACCCTTTTGAGTTGTACTAATATTTAGAACATTCACGTGCTTAGGTTAACATGATGTCATGACATGATATGACAATTGCTATCGATATGCAAACTTTGAACTTAAGACATTCGCGTGCTTAGGTTAACGTGTCTTACAATCACGTATTACGCGATTGTATCGTATTTGACTATTAGTTCAATTATTGGAATGTATTCTTTTGACATTGATCTTTGATGGGTTAATCTCCAAAATGAGATTATTTGTTGTGCTAAGATTATTTATCTTCTTTGCATTTTCGATTCCATATGTTTCGTTTTGACTCAGCTATATGTTATTGAATACCTGCGTTGTACTCCGTGTGTGTGTGTGTCTGTGATCTTTGTTGAGCTTTGTGCTCCAACCCCCCCCCCCCCCCTCTCTCTCTCCCATTTCAGGTAATTAAGCTAAGACGACTTAAAGAGGAGTTAGTAGCTACATGCATCAACTTGGAGTTTTACTTTAATTTAGAATTCTTCTTAGTGACTAGAGAATAAAAACTTCGTAACACTTTTTGATTAAGCAGCTTTTGGAGGTCACAATGGTCGGAAAATGATTATTTAATATTAGATTTCCGCTGCCATTATTATAAATCGATGATTAATGTGAATGCTTTGATTTGGGATGTATTTCAGAGCTTTGATTACCTCTTTGATGTCATTTTTAGTAAAATGCTTTGGGTATCATATTTCTCGTAAGCTGGATTATTATGAAATGGTATGTGAAGGTCCGCCTCCGGGTCAAGGGCGTGACAAATTTGGTATCAGAGCATAGGTTTAAGATTCTGTAAACTCTTAGACTTAAGCTATCAATGATTTAAGATGAACTCTACAATGTTTGAGATATAGCTTAGAAAAGTCTAGATTTTACGGTACCTTTGTTTGAAGCGTTTATGTTAATGTCGTGATCTTATGAGCATGTCTGCTATCTCAAGAGGAACTATGCCGCCTCGTCCAGGTAGAGGTGGTACTAAGGGTATTAATGTTAACTAGGTCAACCTAGAAGCAAATGCCCCTTTTGCTCCTTTGACTGCAAATACCATCAAGGAGTTTCACCGCCTCAACTGTTCCTCATTTGCTGGTGCGGATAAGCCAGATGATATGGAGGCCTGGCTAAGCAAGTTAGAGAAGAGATTTAAGCTTTTGAATGTCACCGATTGTCAGAAAGTGGACCTGGCGATATACCAGTTAGAGAATGAGGCTGGCCAATTGTGGAAAATGGTCGAAAGAACTTTGACTACTGAGGACGAGCAGGCTTTGACTTGGGCACGTTTCCAGGAGATATTCCTGGCCAAATACTTCCCCATAAATGTGAAACATGATATGGTAGAAGAGTTTCTTAAGCTAGAGCAAAGAGAGGATGAAATTGTTAAGGACTAGGAGGCTAGATTGCTAGATTGTCGAGGTTTGCAACACATGTGATAGATACCGAGGAGAGCCGTGCAAAGCGTTTCAAGAATGGACTAATGTACGAAATCAGGAAGTTCTTGACTGCTGTGAGACTAAAAACATATGGTCAAGTCTTAGACAAGGCTCAGAGGGTGAAGAAAGATGTTGAGGTCGGACGTAAGTACTCAGAGGAGCGAAGACAAAAGAGAGGAAGAGAGAGAGTAGCTCAAAGGGCAATGATGTGGTTCATCAGCCCAAGAGCAAGAATTACAACTTGGCTATTAGGGAACCAGTTCTGAAATACCCACGAGGGCACCGATGCTTGCAAAACTTTGAGAAGAACCACAAAAGTGTATGTTATTGGAAGAGTGGTGCGTTTTTTAACTCCCAGCAGCAGGGACACATGATTCGTTATTGCCCTCAGTCGCTTAAGCCTCAATTTACTCAGGGTAAGGGGATGCAAAACCAGCTGCCAGGAACTAATTCAGCCGCAAGTACTCGGGCTCGAGCTTATGCCTTGACACAAAAGGATGCCACTGCATCTACATGATGTAGTTACAGGTAAATTTTACATAGGTTCAGCTAGAACTTATTCTTTAATTGATGCTTGTTCCACTTTTTCGTATGTCTTTACATCTTTGCTCGTCAGCTTGGTGGTAAGTTAGAGCCCTCAAGTAGTGGAAACTCTTGGAGTCTATAAGAGAGAATATCCATCCCTATTCGATGATTGAGGTGCATAAATTTCGAAGATGAAATTATTAGGAGGGGATAATATAAGACCCCAAATAATCTATAACCAAAAAATATTTTTTTTTTATATTTTTTGGGCTACCTTTGTAGTTTCAGTAACCTTTTAAAGTACTTTTGAATATGTAATATATCCTTAGGGTCTTTTGGGTCATTTACCAAATTTAGAGAAATAAAAAGACTGATCAGTTTGTGTTATATCGACAAATTGAGTTTGGTCTTCCAGAGAGACAGAAGAAGGGAAAACTTAGGGTTTTGAGGATTACAATTTCCACTCACAATTGGTAAGTGATCCCAAACCCACTTTGATTATGAGTAGGATTGGAATCAAATTAGAATTATGCTTTTGAAGATTTTTATAAAAGTGGATTGATTCAACTATTTAGATTTTCAATTTATTGGAGGTTTATACAAATTTGCGAATCTGATTGTGTGAATTGAGGTAAGGCTTACACTCGTGATGCCTCTTCTTGTAATAATTTTCTATATCGTGTTTAGGATAATTAGATTGCGAACAAAAAATGTTCTCAATTTATGGTCACCGTTCCACTCTCTCTCTCTCAAATTTCTGTCTGTTGATTACAATCTGCTGTGATCAACAGCGTTTCGTCTGTTTTATCTTGGGAGGCAGATTTGCTGCTACACTAAGCAAATTATAAGGAAGCAAATATTGTCTTAAGGAAAGAGTACAACACATTCGACTAAGGCATTTTTTTGTCCAGTTTCTCCATACTGCCTTTTTTTCCAACAATCTTAAGACAGTATTTAGGCTACGATGGAGACTACTACAAGGATGCCGTGATCAACGACAACTCAAAGCTGGTTAAGTTCGATGGCTCGTTCTTTAGGCGATGGAAGAACAAGATGTACTTCTTTCTTGCTACATTGAAGATTGCCTACGTGCTCACCATTCCAAAGCCTATCGTGGAAGAAGCTGCAGATGAAACACTTAAGTAGACTGCCATGAAGCAAAAGCAAAAGTGGGAGGAGGATGACACCTACTGCAGGGGCTACATTTTGGGAGGGTTGTCCGACACTCTCTATGACGTGTACGAGATCAAGTACGCAAACAACACGACAAAGGAACTTTGGGATGATCTCGACATCAAGTACAAGACGGAGGACGCCGGGAACAAAAAATTCCTAATCAGTAAGTTGTTTGACTTTCGCACAGTAGATAGCAAGTCTGTTATTACTCAGATTCATGAATTATATCGAATATGCGTTACGGTTCCCCGGGGAAACAGTCATTTTCTTTTTATTCTTGTCTTACCTGACAGTCACCCTTCTAAGGTCAAGCATTATCTTCAGCCCATTTTGGGCGTGTGAGCATGGGTGCATATGCCACATGTCACTTTTCCATTGGTGCACTTTCTTTGTAAGAGTTTTTGCCCAAATCTCGTTATTTCATAATTTCTTGATCACACAAACTCAGATTTAATCGATTCCACTTTTGTTGAACTCGTCAATTCAAGTTTAAAATTGAGTATTTTCTGAAATCGTTAAGCTAATGTTATTTGAATACTTTTGATGTTTTTACCGCTTACATGCCTTTGAGATACTTTGATGTCCATTAAACACCCTGAGTTGAACTAATATTTAGAATCTTCACGTGCTTAGGTTAACGTGATGCCATGACATGATATGACAATTGCATATATTCATGCATAGTATTTAGGAGGGTGTGTGTGTGATCTTTGCTGAGCTTTGTGCTCAAACCCACCCCCTCCCCCCACCGCCCACCCAACACCCCCCTCTTCCCATTTCAGGTAATTAAGTTGAAACGACTTAGAGAGGAGTTAGTAGCTATATGCATCGGCTTGGAGTTTCACTTTAATTTAGAATTCTTCTTAGTGACTTGAGAATAAGAACTTCGTAACAGTTTTTGATTAAGTAGCTTTTGGGAGTCACAATGGTTGGAAAATGATTATTTATTATCAGATTTCCGCTGCAATTACTATAAATTGATGATTAATGTGAGTGATTTGATTTGGGATGTGTTTTAGAGTTCCGATTACCTCTCTGAGGTCATATTTTTGGTAAAATGCTATGGGTACTATATTTCTCGTAAGAAGGAATATTATGAAATGATATGTGATGGTCCGCCTCCGGGTCGGGGGCGTGACATGCAATGACTGGCATCAGGTGTATTGTTCTCTGATAAATAACGTAACAATATTAGTGCAACACAAGTACCATATGCCGTTTCAACGTAGTACATATCCCCCCTATGCTCGCATATCCCATCATTTGAAGACCGAGGCAAAACTGACTCTTGACACTTCATATCCCATAGTTCGAGGTTATAATACTCGCTTCATCATAACACTTGTCCTTATTTTAACATGGAAGATACTTGGTCCTTTAGGTTGAACAACGATACATGTTCCACGACCAAGAACACCTGTGAGAGAGCAAACTCTAGCAGGATATTTTTCTCATCTAGGAATGGTAATTGCTCTTTTGACATAAGCTGAAATATAATTAGAGTGAGTCAGTGAAGAGATCGAGATCCAGTCTCAATACTCGTTTTAGTTCAGGGACGTCAATGCAACAATCCCACATAAAGAACATGCATTTATTTTGAACAGGGAGTTTTGCAATCCACTTTAAGTAGATAATTTTGGAGAGTTTATATTGTGATGTGGAAAACCCTCTAAGCCTTCCAGAGACAGGAATGGATCTGACCAAAAACTGGCTCTATCTAGTATGGAAATTTTTAGAATAGAAAACAAATTTAAGATCCTTGCAGGCAACACTGGTTACAGAGTGGCGTAAATATAAAAGTAAACACATGAATAAAACCTAGATTGGACGTCCACGACAAGGGAATATGAACTGATTTTGGGACTGTAACAACGACCAAGTCTATAATGATTAGTCTTCAACAGCTACAGTCACTTTGATTTTAACGAAAGCATAATATCATTGACAACTATGCATGTTAATAAAAGATTCCTTATACATGAAAAAGTATGAAAAATTAACACATCTATCTATGTAAGGCACATGATTCAAGGGCACAAAAGAGGTCGTCCAAAGAGACCCCCATCCCCAGCCCCTGGCACTAGCATTATAGAAAGAATATTTTCCAGACATACCTGTACCGGACAAACTCTGACAATGCTGCAGCCGCAGCTTCCCTCTGAAATCTCTGAGGTTGATTTAAGAACTTGCTCAAAAATAGTGATATTGTTTGAACCTGGAAATTGAGAATGAGAAAAATCTTAGATGTAGTAGGTTTTAGCAATAACTGGGGAACACGTGACTTGCTTGCAGTTGAGCAATATATGAAAAGTTTGAAAACAACAAGCACCAAGTATGACTCTTTGATCTAATTTTTGTGATCAAACTGATAGCTGACTACGTAAATAACAAGCCACTATAATGGGAACTAGTTCTACTCCAGAGCTCATTCATGAGCTATGTTTTTAGCGCAGAAAGACAATCTCCCTCATCACTTTCCATATTATCATCTACTTTTTTACGATTGTCTGCTTTCTTATTTACATAATATATATGTATATATATATATATATATATATATATATATATACAGAGGGAGCTGATCCATTGGTCGCGCTGACAATTTAAATAAGTTGCCCGCGCGGTCTGGCCGTCCACGCGCGAGATGTAGACTGTCCAGATCTATTTTTTGAGCTTTTTTTTTCGTCACCCGCTATATAATGTAGCGGACGGTACTTTTACCGTTCGCGACATTATATAGCGGAAAGCGAAAAAGTTTTAAAAAAAAGTTAGATCTGGCCCGTCTATCGGGCCAGATGGACGACCAGATCGCGCGATATATATATATATATATATATATATATATATATATATATATCCGCGATCTGCCCGTCCACGCGCGAGATGTGGATGGGCTAGATCTCGTTGTCCGCTACATAATGTAGCGGACGACGAAAAAAGGCGAAAAAAAAATATATGGGCCGTCCACAGATAGCGCGTGGACGGCCAGATTGTGCTGGCAACTTAACCCAAGTTGCCAGCAAGAGCAATAGATCAGCTCCTATATATATATATATCAATGTTTGATTCCATTTATTTAAGGATCAGTGCTAATTAGGATAAGGACGACGGTCCTAAGGGTGTTACACAGGATGGTGGATACAAAGCTGTTTACTTTTTATTATATGCATGCCTTTACTCGATAATCCAATCATCCTAAACTTTATCCTGACAAACAGAACTCTCACTAGATGCCATTTTCACATCTACTACTCTTACAGCAAATAGAAATTCAACAAAACAAAATTGCCAAAACTTATTTGATCCTTGTAGTTGTTATTGTAAACGAATACCTAATATCACTGCATTCCGAAGTGACTTTATAAATTCAGTTGTTTTACTAAATCTGACAGAATTTTGATCTAACGTCTTATGCCACATTAATTTACATAAGATGAATGAGTCAAAGTGCAGGATGTAGCCCACTACCTGTGTTTATTAGTTGGATCCTTGGCCATATCCCAGTACTTTATGGTTCATGAACTGAGGAATATGATTCCACGATACAAAAGGACCAACACAAATGATCCTCGCCCCCAGTCCATGGAAAAGAAGTTCGTAGGATACTTGAACTATATATGATAATTCACATTCAAACTCCACATGCTGGAAGAACGTCATGTTCCATGTCCATGCTATATAAGTGAAATATGTGACAAGAACAGGAAGAAAACTTCAAGTGGTTCACATCACCTCTTTAGGCCTTTTTATGGAAATGCAACAAGCCAAATCTCCAATAAGATTGATCCACATCTCATTTTCATTGTGATCTCCATCTCTAGCTAATATCTGCACACAATATTGACTACTTCAGTTCTTTTGTCGAACGAAACAATAAAAAGGTCTATCGTTTTCTTTTATATATATTTTGAGGGGGACGGTAGGTCTCTAGAGCATTTTAAGTACCATGTACCTTTCCCATCTCAAAATCTCCCACACATTCGCAAAATGCCTGAAAAGCGGTCTGGAGTGCACTACAATTTTGAGAAAGGAGGATATTCAGAGACGAACAAAAAGAGACCATGACCACAAACCCACACCCACACATATATATGTCTGTCTTCCTTCCCGACCATATATTTTGGGACGTTACCGTAGTGGTTCTAGCCGACCAGAATTAGCTAAACCATGACAATATCCCAAATGAAGAGTAAGCGTCGCAAGAACCGAAGCATAGTTTTGTTCGACAGATTTCTTTCCAATTTTACCACCACCTCTGCAATAAAGATAAACTATCAGTATTGTTATAAGCTTAATAGTAGCACCGAGATCTAATAAATCAACGCTAACCTAAAAAAGGCCGTCAGTGCAAAAATTGGAGCCTGCAGGGTGTTGTCCTCTGAACTTTCTTCGCTTGCCAAATCACCTTTAAGAGCAGGTGTCTGGTTAAGCACAGCAATCACATGCTCCAGGAACAAACCTGAAAGCAATGAATGCTGGGAAAATGCCTATACACAGACGAAAATAGATGACATAAGAAGTGAATTGATAGGTTACAGACAAAGAAGAAAGAGAGAGGACGCCAAAAAGATAGATAAAACACACATACATTATTTCGAAAAAGTATCCAGGCATGAACTAGAATAACATTAATCTTATCCTGGAGAGCACATATATAGTCACATTTATAACATTTGCACGTGAAGAAAACAATTACTCCTAATTAAGGCTGCAAGTGCTGCCCAGCCCAGTTTGGTCACAAGTGGTTCTCTTTTGTTAGCTAACTGAGCTTGAGTTCTTCCTTAAACATATGATTCGAAGTCAATAACATGACAAGACTGTTGCCATCCAGCGGTCTGGATCATCCACCCGGTTGGATAGAATTTACTGTCACTATTTTCGCTAAATTAAAACCATGAGATCATCATGAAATAAGCACCGATCTTAAAAATTTACCTAGAAACTTATCTTTTGGTATTTTTGGACAATTATGCAAAAGGAGGGAAACATTAATGAGGATATCGTCCACAGGATAAGAGAAGGTTGAGGTTAAAGTTGCAGGTCTGCTTCTGGAATGTTATGCCATCGTAATATTCCTTTCATATTGAAGGGGAAATTATCAAAACGGCAGAGATCCAGCAACAGTGGAGGCTTCAGAATTTTCGCAACTAAGAAACACCATATGCAAGAGATTGGTGTAGCTAAATGCGAATGCTTAGGTGGATGTTCAGCACAGGAGGTATCAAATAAGAAAACAGGATATCGGCACAAAGTAGAGGTGGCACGAACTGAGGCTAAGACAATGAAACATAGTTTAAAATGGAGTAGGCGTTTGAATGCCCCTGTAAGAAGAAGTGCTGTGCCAAGTTGATGGGGCAAGACGAGGTAGGGTAGACTGAGATAACATGTGAAGCCATGACAAAAGACTTGATTGCTAAGAATTCATGTAGGCAATTCCAACCACTTTGGTGCTTCAATAGGGGAGAATGGTAGATAAGAATTCATGTAGGCAATTCCAACCACTTTGGCTTAAGGCTTAGCTGATGACGATGATGATTAAAATCACGAGATCAATGGCATATGGCACAACACATTTCAGAATTAAAAGTCATTTCATAAATACAAAGCAACTAAGCCCGCTTACGTAAGGAAAACATGTTCGCTTTACAGGTTACCTCTTGTCTGACTGTTCTCCATTCAGTAGTTTCAAAAACCTATCGACCACTCAGAATGGGAAGACGGGGGTGGGAGGCGGAGTGGGGTCATCTAACTGACAAGTCTTTACACTTTAACATATACCAGTTTAAAGGTTCAATTACGATTACCTCCCATGATTTAGTTAATCCAATGATGGAACTGAAAAAGTAATAGAAACATACCAGGACTTAGAAATATATGAAGTAAAACACTAAAATTGCATTAGAAAAGAAAAAAATGGATATACAAGTAGTACTGCTGTACCAATTCTAATATTTCAAATCAGCTCAATAATTGAAATGATTTTATAACCAAGGTAGTAGCATCAGGCATTAAAAAATTCCGGTCAAACCAGAGAGGGATAATGGCCATTTGATACTTAATGTTTACTTGTTTTACAATGTCACAGTCTATCAATTGTGCACCTTAAAGTTCACGTTGCAGCGAATTAGTCCTTTTGTCTCCAAAAGACATAATGGCAACTAAAGCATGCTAACAAATTGACTTTTTGCAATCCTCTAGTAGCCAGAAGTGATTATCTGATCGCAAAAACAACTGATGGTAATACAACCAAAAAGTCGTTAAAAATTGGCTTTTACCAACATTTTACAGCTTCATTCATCATTTGTTGCTATAGGACACACCCACATTATCCAGGTAGCGAATGAGTTGTTAAGAGCGACCTTTAGCGATGACTTAATAGTTATTCAGCAACAATTGCACTCGCAAAAGGATACAATTGTTCGCTAGAAATTGATTTTACCAACGATTTATAGCTTCATTGACTATTTGTCACACACATATTGTCCAGGTAATGAATGAATCCTTAACAGCGACCTTTGGCGATGACTTAATAGTTATTCGGCAACAACTATGTCGCTAAGGTGAAAAGAGGGACCAAACTCCTATACAAACAAGTCAAAACAGGTACAAATGTTTGATGTTAATAGCGCAATTAACCACCTAGAAAACTCAAAAGTCAACTGAAATGGGGCATGACAAATTAATTATTGAATACGCTTGCGGATCCATCCAAAAAAGAGGATATTTAGTGGACCAAGAAGTGAAGTAAAAACAAATATACCAAATGCTCGAAACCGCCCCCCCCCCCCCCCGCGACAACAAAAACCAAATGTGCCAAAAAAAAAAAGATGGAGGATACATTGTTAACAGGTGAGACCCATCACCAATGCATTTCTAAAACATCATGAGAAATTAGTGATGTTAACTTTAAAACAAATGACCAATTATAGATAATTATTGACTATGAAAAGGAACTCACATAAAATGCATCTTGCATTGGCCAGCCACCTCGTAATCTAGATATATCCTTAGTGACCAAGTCCCTTTCTGCGGCAGCCAATACTTCACTGAACACTATTCTTGAACTTGTGTTTTCAGCTAGAGAAGAAATCTTCTGGCAGTCAAAGAAATACTAATAGAGACGGGGGGCAAAAGGAAAATTTAATAACCAGGATGTCCAGTACACATTTAGATGAAGTACAAAAATAGAGGAAGTGCAATATATAGGTAATTAAGCCCAGACAACAAAAAGATACGGCACCGAGAGTTTCCTGACGTAAATACTTCTCAGTCACATGAACAGTAGCAGAGAGCAAAGATTGGGCTGTCCTGTTGCATAGACGGTATCATGAACAGACAGTGAGATACATATATTTCAAATATACAATGTGTTTAATAATTCTTTTCTTTTTCATTAAAAAGACCTTGAAATATCAATCTCCTTTAGCTCATTCCCCCTCTTTGCAATAAATTCCATAACTGCCTGTATAGCACCTTCTGCTGACGGCTTGATCTTATCACATATTGCCGTGGAGCAACTATGCAGGGTCTCTACAAGCTGTAATTTTAATTGTGAACAGTCTAAGGCTAATAACGAGTGTACAACTTTGTCATATTTTAGGTTAGAAACTATGCAAATGAAGATGGCACATGTACATAAACACTACCTCATCCTTTGTCAACAAGTCACAGACAGAGGAAACAACCCTGTTGAAGACCTCTGATTGATCAATGGAAGCATCCTAAGGATAAAACATGAAACTTAGAAAGAAACCACAAAGAAGACACAGCTTCTCAAAATATGAAGAGAGAGTCTGGATACACTCACACTTCTCAAAATAGCTAAAACATCTTCCAGGGAGGACAAAGCACTGTAAGACATCTCAATATCGGAAGTGAAAGAGGTTGCAGGCCTTGGCAGTGACAGAGATATACTGAATAGTTGATCAAGAATCTGAAAGAAAAAAGTAAAGCAAACCACAGGAAGAGGAACATTCAAGTACTTCAGAAAATGAAAGTCAAATATATATATTTGACATAGTAATGGAAAGACAAAACAGTTGCAATGCAGTGCAACGCTGATTACTGACCTGAGCAGAAACTTTTCGAACTTCAGAATTTGTGTCTGCACAACGCGGAAGATATGCTATGGTTCTATCCCCCAAGCACAAGGCCTCGCGACTTGGCAAAACAAACGCCGCTGATAGTAAAAGAGAGCATGGAGTTAAAAAAACCATGACTTCGAGAACATGCAAAAGTTGCCTTAGAAAAAAAAAATTACATGGCAAATTGGAGAAATTCCGATTTAGAGAACGGTCAACTTTCTTGATGTGCGTGCAACTACCATGGCAGCCAAGTGCACAGTATCCACTGACACAAACAGTCCGAAACTTGAGCAGCATCTCATAGACTGCAAGACAGCCTCTTCTTCTCTGATCCTCAATAGGTGAGGAAACATACTGATCAATCTGTCTCAAGATATGAAGTAGCTGCTCTGCCCGACTTCTTCCATCCTCTCCACTATTTTCAACGACAGATGCTAGTCAAATGAGGTAAGAAAGAAAATAGTGTAACAAACGGATGTATATGCATAACTAGTCAACAACTTATTAACAACCAGCATACCAAAGACGAACTTTTACAGTTAAAAGTAATGCAAGTCAAAAGGATTTTATAAGAATTCATACTACATCATACCACTAACTGAGGACAGTACAACAGATCATGTATATAATGTTATTTGGGTTATGCTAGCACGCCCCATTTATGGTAGCCTAACAAGATACCTTAAGCATTAAATACATAGATGCCCTTACTTAAAGTCAAAAAAGAAGGTAAATTCAATGTTTTGTTTACTCAAGGATTTGTTATCCCGCCCTTCACACTGTCCTAACTTTCTAGCAAAGCGAGATCTAACATCACTTGCCTCTCATCTTTTAAGTAAGTTGTGGGGTCAGCGAAACAAAAGAAATGGGCTAGATGATGGAGAGGAGAAGAAATACAGGAAATGGGTCACCAACCAGCAACCAGTAACCATAAATTGAACAGTGACAGGAAGAAAATTAAGTAGAGAGGAAGCAGTTCGATGGTGATGGTGATCCGGGGAGGCAACCGGCAAGAGATATCTGATGCCAGTAAATCAGGGAAGTGCTTCAGTTGTTGCGCAGATCAAACTTCTGCATTACAACTTCAGTCATAACTCATAAGTTAGAAATTCACAATAAAGCACCTTGCTAGCATAGAAGATAAGGAAAGCTCTGTCATTAAAGCTTCTTGTTCGCGTGTTAGGCTACACCAAGTGTGGGTATCCTACCAACCACCATTGTTATTCTACAAAATATGCTCAAATTGACATCAGCATTGCTCTATATTGGGGTCGTATTTTCCAATATAGTATACCTTAAATATTTGAACAAGACGAAAAATCAACCTTACTACCTAGGAAGCACCGACACCTCATATGGGTCGAGGAATGATGTCTGACACCTACCGAAACCCCGACACTTCACGGACACTGCAGGACACATCTCGGACACCTCTCAGCGGTGTAAGATTTTTTGTTTTTCTCTTTAATTAGTGAACACCGTGTCGGAAAGTTCTTGGAGGAGCGTAGAACACTTCTTAAATACGTGTTGACACGTATGGGGCCAAAATACAATATTTCAAACTTATTTTGGGGTCAATGTGTAATATTTGGCAAATCTGGGGTTTTTTAGAAATTAACTTCTGTTTGTGAGTTTTGAGAGGAGAGAAAAGAAAAGAAAGGAAGAGAAGGGAAGACAATTTTCTTTTATCTTGTTCGGGAGTTAAAAAGAGAAAAGAAAGCATCATTCATTAATCTTATTTGGGTTCAGCAGAAAAGAAAAGAAAAGACACTAGATTACATATATATTTTATACCACGTTGTTAGAGTTCTAACAAAGACTATAAAAGTAAGATTCTAAAAAAGAACATGATTCTGACGGGGAAACAAGTTAGTCATCAACGATAGCATAAAAAGGGCAAAACATTTTAATGTTATAAGTCTAGTATCACCAATTAATATCACAATAAGAAAAAACACAAACAAGCGCCATGAGTTGACTACAAACATCCGGACATCCAAATCTAATCTATGTCACGCCAAAAGCAAAACAATCAGCCATGAGTGAACTCTAACATCCAAAACAATCATCCTAAGACCTAAAAGTAACTAAATTTAGTCTTCATTTATCTCCAGGGAAATATGGGCATTCTGAAAGTATTGCTCATGAGAGCGTCCTTTCTCTCCGTTTCTTCCCAATTTTGAGAGGAAGGATTTAAAGAGAAAGAAGCCCAAACTTTCCTCTCTTTTCTCTTCTTTCCTTTCCTCAAACAAACTCACAAACTAGAGAAAAGGGAGGAAATGAGCCACATTCCTTTCTTTTTCTCTCTCTTCTCTCCTAAGAAAAACTCACAAACAGACTATAAATTAGATCGACAAACCTTTCTCTTCTAAGTCTTCTTCTATGCGGTTGGTGTTGAGTCTGCCTAACAAAGAAAAAAGAAGACAAAGCAGACGGACAACCAGGCTTCTCGCCGGAGGTTCTCGCCAGATTCCACCAAAAGGTGTCCTTCTTTCTTTCTCATCTCTTTCTCACGTGTCTGTCTTTTATCCTTCTTTCTTGTTACTGTTAAGACTCTTTCTTGTTACTGTTGAAATATCCGGCTGCTTTCTTGTTACCGACCTCCTTTCATATAACTGTTGAGACTCTTTCTTGTTACTCTCATTTTTTTTCATCCCTTCTGAACGAAATTAAGCTGCTTCAATTGATTTTTCTTTATGATAATCCCTTTTGAAGGATGAAGTGATGGAGGTCAAGAGAGCAACGAAGAATACAATTGATGTAGATTGAACCCTTGATCGGAGGATAAAACTAATAGTTGTGACTTATTTCCCTGTTTGCATCACTTCGTGAGACTGAAGTAGTGAAGTACTTCGTTTTGTACTATGTTTGTGCTGTAGTATATTGGATTCAAGTACGGCTTAAATTTGAGTTGCATGTTTTGTGGTTATTGATTTGTGTTTATTATTTTAGATGTCAAATGTACTTAATGTTATTAGATATAAATAATAAAGATATACCGAAAAAAACCAGCTGTGTCCTACGGTGTCCAAAATCTGGTTTTTTGGAAATTGCGGTGTCCGGTTCCCTAGTCAGTGTCAGTATTGGACGCAGTGTCTATGTCCGTGCTACCTAGCTTACAACATACTGCTATATTTTCTGAGATACTGCTATTCCCTAACTTCTATTCACCAAACAGAAGCAAACAATCATGGTTGTATAAAACCTGCGAACAAGATGCAAAATCAGCCAACTACATTTTGCTATAGCTGCAGAGATACTGCAAATCCTTATATCATTTCATATAAAAGGAGCACATACTGGTGGTTATATAATTTCAAACCTTTTGCAGCGCCCAAGGATAATGTCTAGTGGACTAAAAAAGAGCTCTCACACAATCGAGTAAATCCAAGCAAAAATCAATGCAAAACCAGAGAGAGATGTTATTCCTGGTTGATGGTGTGTACACTTCTGTGGACCTTTATTCAAATAAACCATTACTCATGACAAAAACTAGAAGCATGCAATCAGAGCACAACTCATGCCACACAGAAATGTACATATCATCAATCTGCACGCAGCCCAAACATGTCCAGATCAACAGTGGCCTCTAGAAGAATAGCTGAGATTCAAGAACCGCAACATGTCTATGGAAAATACATTTGTTTGAAGACCTTGTAGCAGACAATCAAACCACGGAAGTAAGTACCTCGTGAGAAGAATCGCGCATAAGAGTGTAATTAGATTGTCTATCAGGGGGTTGACCACATCAGCGGGATCATTTGGTAAAGTAAAAAAACCTAACGTGGCCTGTCCAAATAGACGAGTAATGTCAGGCATATTAAAAAAGTACAGTCCGGGAGAACTTTTTCTCTTCAACTATTGCATGTAATGTTTACTAGTAGAGTTCTGAAAGCATAGGATATACCATTTGTTCAACTGAAAATTAAAGAAGCACTGATTGACAAGTGACGTGAGTAACAAAATGAAAATTCTAAGACCAATAATTTATTCATTCAGACCTCACCTACAATACATCCAGATGTCGAAGAAAAAAATTCATGCAAAGTTAAAAGGAATTATAATGGAATAGACTGCTATTCATAATCACAAAAATTGCTGTAATTTGCACCTTCATAACAAGGTTTCGCGTTTCAATAGTCAGTTTTGGTTCCACAGAGACCAAAGTGGTGCAGGCACTTAAAGCAAGGGCCTGCAACAAGATGCATATAAATGACAAATTGAGAGTTTAAGAAATCAGACATGCCTAGATGGGCCAGGAAACAACATATGCCTCTGTCAAACTAAATAAACCAAGTTACATTCCAAACCTGAGTGCGCAGGAACTCAATATCAGAATCCGAAAAATCATCTTCATCATCTCGACCCATCAAAGTCAATATATAGTCAAGCAACTGATCTCTTCTTTTCAGTGGGAATGATATACCACTTTCGCCAGCATTTATGACAGCACGGCCTACAATAGCAACAGCACTAACCGTCTCAGCAAATCAACCACCACTCGACATTATCACTTAGTCCTCATAATTTCAATATATGCAAGTCCATAGATGCAAGATTATCCACATTTGCCTGACAGCCGAACACTGGCCAAACTTCATGTCCTACAACATACACATTCCAATAAATTCCTAGGTTTGTGTTTATTCGGCCGTCCATGTGTAGTGATTCTATTTATGTGGAGGAATTTGTCATTAAAATCAAAAAGCCTCTGTAATTGGCTTCCAGGACATTGTCAGACCTGATTCTCTGCGGAGTCCAGTGCCAACAAAGTTGGTCAAGTCCAAAAAAAATTGACAGGGAGCGGTCTTGATGAAACTGATCCTACCTCGATGGGATAGGTATACTTGAACAGAATGGGTTTCCTAAGCACCTCCGTGTAAAATTGATCCACAGAGCATACGACAGGACAAGGATGAATGAGTCACAAAAGGAACTCTATAGGAGTAACTCAACTTAGATGACGCTTTCTCAAACAAATCCTCATATGCTTCCAAATTGTTATGTAGTGCACACGACTACAGTATCAATTTCAATCAGATTACTAACCATAACGCGTCATAGGCAACCAAAAACATTCAGAAGGGAAAAAAGAGATTATCATTAAAAGAAACTCGTAAATACACACGGAATAGGTGAGACGAATAAAGTTGAAAATTCATGGCCAACCATGATTTATCACTTCTAGACCTGATTCAACGACAACACATAACGGTGATGAAGACAGAAAAGAAGTTGAATTCAACGGCATACTCCGCAGGGACTCTACAAACCTAATAAGTCGATAGCAGTTATGACAGCCTGCTTTGCTTTGGGGTGGCGTACATGAAGAAGACGTGAAAGCATATTAGTCCCCTGCAGTAATGAGCAGAAAGTTAAAGCATAAAATAATTAAGAATGTTCACAACAATTCATACCATTAAAACAGCTAAAATAAGATTGATTAAACCAGCTTAAGAAAACAAACTGTGATAATGTAGGAGTAGGACTCTCCGCTTTGTGACCTATAGAACATCTTCCTAGTTTTCTGAGCAAACAGGATACAATTAAGTCCCACTACCACCTTACTTTCAAGAGCCTCCACCCTTCTGTTACCTCACAAAGTCCAAATATCCACCCTTGAAATCTCCTCCAATCTGATTGCCTGAAACGGTCTACACCAGACCTCCCACATGACGACCACAGGTTTAACCATCTTCTTTTTATTAGAGTCGGACAAGCACCTCAAATCTGAACAATCCATATGTATTTAAGCTCATACTGAAGCAGTTTCACTCTTTCCTTCCTCTCGCCAACCTCTTCTCCCATGACTTGTTGAGATTTAGTTCTTTACCTCCTTCCCAATTTTCACAAAATTATAATGTCAACACTTCCTTTTCAATATCAGAAGATTTCTGGTTACGACCAAAGGTTAACTACCCCGTTGAAGCTCGTTAATCAGAAGGGGTGGGAGGGACACCTAACATCTGGCATTATCAGCTTAATAAGACATCCCTCTAGGAAATAGTTACTTCTCACCTTTCCAATTATGTAAAGTTCAAATACCACGATAACTTTTTGTTTTTAAAGTCAAACCTGATAAACGAACGGAAAAGGAGGTTGCATTCAAGGTCATAATATCATACCACCAGTGCATCTATTCGGGCTTCGATAACTGTTGATGGAGCATATCTTGCAGCATATCCATACATTAGAGCTAAAGCAGCATGAATATCATCAGACTCTTCCATTTTAGCTCTATCAGAGAAAAAGGATAGAAATCTGCAACACGACGAGCTCCGTATTATTCAGAATCAACACTTTTAATTTAACTGGATAAGTACCGGAACTTTAAATTTTGAAAGCACTAGTGACAAGGAACTAACTAAAATGGTTACCTCGAGTAATGAACAAGTCATAATGATACCTGATTTTCTATGAAATGCCATATGGGCTCCTCATTAAACAGATATCAAGTCACACATAATCGTATAATTTGGCTCCCTTCCCATTCCGCACGTGTATTGCGTCAATTGTGCATAAATGGTGGCACGAATGACAACATCAAAGCATCTACCCGGGAAATCATTTACTGAGGATCAGCCTACATACTCCATCTCTATAATCGATTTGCGTAATACTACACTTAACTACCTGATAACAAGTAAATAGACATGTTATTGTGAACTTAACTACCTGATAAGAAGTAAATAGACATGCTATTGTGAACTCTTTGTACCCATCGGCTCTACAAGCTAGAGAAGAATAGACCGCATGAAGTGCCCAGGCACAAATACAAAGGGGATTGATTTCAACTTCGGAGACTCGGACCCAAGATCTTGCAAACCTAGAGCTTTAATACCTATGTCAGTTGACCAACCAATTATGTATATCATGCTCTAGGAACAGCAGTTTCTAGTGGAAACAGATGTTGATAAGGAATAATCAATAAGAAGAAAAAAGTCGGGATATAAGCAAATGCAGGAGTGGGATGAAAACATGTAACATTTGTTAAGCCTGGTAAGCACCTTAAAAATAAACTTTGCCCGACATTATCGAGAATGTCTTTCAGTTTTTCCAAAACCGTATCCAAGTGAGAAGCTGCAACCTGTACAAAAAGGTAGCAGCAAATTATAAAAACAACAAATAATAGAAGACTAAAAGCAAATTTAAGGCTATTTACCAATCCCATGGCTTTTGCCAACCCAAGCCTATTAGATGGAAATGCGATATTAGCTTGTTTATACATCCAATCGATCTTATCACGAACATAATTTCTGTTATCAACTTTCTGAAGAAGCAACCCAAGAGACCTGCAAAGAAAACATGGATTCAAGATGCTACAAAACAATTAGCTTAAGGTTAAGCCCTTCAACGTATATTAGGTGTTTTGTTTCCCCAGGGGAGGTGATGGAGCTGAGAGCATCACTTAACTAGTACTAGAAGCTCTTGTCCACTATGATCAGTAAGATTCGGCACATAAAGAAGATAATGTAATTGTGTTGTTAAGGGTTAGCCCTCAAACCTTGATATTTGATTGACTTTAGTTCTGGTTTAAACATTGTGCACGCTTCAATAATTGGTCATGTATGTCGTTCTTTCCTCTCTATATTATACGTAATATGATTTTATCATGTGATACATGTAATAAAACAATTACGTTCACAACCTTAGATGAATTTAGAGAAATCGTCTGGTAGGTTGTACTGTTGTAGTACTTAATGAAATGTTTTATCTTGAACATGGAAGTGGAGACTTCAAGTTAAGTACTAGTGTGTTAGTATAATGCATTGATCGGAACCAAAGTGAATAATACTTTATTGGGTTACTATCTGATAAAATGTATTTCCTGATAATACTAATATGCGAAAATCTGTAATTCTAGGATAGTGATGAACTCAAATTCATAACATATGTTGCTTTGATATTCCAATGAGTGGGAGTATTTAAGAATGATCAATACCTCGGCTATTGGGTAATGTGTGTTAGGGATGTTGAGAACATTATCTGTTGTCATGGTTCTACGTTCTTTTTTGAGAATATGATATTCCCTTAAGTTAATTCATCGTTGATCATGAAAACTTGGCCAAGTCTTTTAGTCACGGTATCATGATAGAAGTTTGATTTAACTTATGAGATCAATAGATAATCAAAGTTATCTTAAAAGTCTTCCCTTAAGGTATCTGTGCTTCATGGCATAGCCCTACGAGTTCAAGATAGTTTTTGGGTTAGTGACAGGAACAGAACTATCAATTCAGAATATGTTCCCCCAACTCAGAGGTTTTTCAGCGTAACCACTACGGGGAAAAAAGAAAAACAAACAATGGTGTTCATGGATATACATGAACCTTAGTGACTGATTCTGATTAGTCCAAAGTCTTCTCAGTACCCACTTTCCAAGAAAACAACGGGATGCCTATACATTTGATAAACACAACCAAAAAGAGACAAGATAAGGAAAGAAATGCCCATACGCAAAAGAGTTGATCAATATTTCTATCTTGAAAGAAGGTACCAAGTAAATGACTACTCAAATCGGGATTTTGAGCATATAGATCCCACTGACCAGTAAAGCAATATTTCTATCTTGAAAGGAGAATGTTATTAGACAATGTCCTAGATAACTAGGGTGTTGAGGCAATCTCATAGTGATCATTGTAGTTATTCAAATTTTTTTAAGCACCAACTACCAATTGGTTATGCCTCTTCTGCTATTGTTCTCATTGCTTGGAAAGTCGACTCTTAAATATCAGTGCTTTCAAGCAAGCCTTAGTAGACACAACATAGAAGTCGATACACAATTCTGCAGAAATTGCACCCTAAGATTCCGTTCTTCAATGTTAATCAATATTTCTATCTTAAAGGGAGGTACCAAATAATGACTACTCAAATTGGGATTATGAGCATAAAGATTCCACTGACCTGTAAATCAACATCTCTATCTTGAAAGAAGAAAGTTACTCCCTCCGTCCCACAAACATTGATCATATTTCCTTTTTGGGCCGTCCCACAAAAATTATTCACTTTCCAAATTAAGAAACATTATGTAAGTATTTTTACATATTTACCCTTTTTACACTTTTTTCATTCTATTTCTCTCTCCACATTTAACCCTCCACCAACTCATTTTCTCTTTCTCTTGGCCCACTTATACTTTTTTATTCTATTTCTCTCTCCACATTTAACACTCCACTAACCCATTTTCTCTCTCCTGACCCACTTTCTTCCCCTCCTCTCTTTAAAGGGTAGAATGGTAAATACGCAATATATGACTTAAATCCTTAATCTGCGGGAAAAAAAAAATGTGATTAATTTATGTGGGACGGAGGGAGTACTATACAATATCTAGATAACTAGGGTGTTGAGGCAATCTCATAGTAAAGCAATATAGTTTTTCAAATTTGTTTAAGCACCGACTACCTATGTTACATGGACCCTTCACTTTGGGGTGAAGGGGCGGTGTCGACACGACTCGACGCCGACACGGGTACGGGAGCCGTGTCGGATCCGTCATCTGCCGGACGGATACGCCACGTCGACATTCCGGCCAGAGAGCGACGGTAAGGATCGAAGAAAGAAGAAGCTGTGAAGGTTTTTGAGAGAGAAAAAGAAGATCTCTGAGAAAAGAGAAGAAGATAGCCATCGACCTCCGAGAAAGAAGAGAAGAAGAGGAAGAAAAGAAGAAGAAGAGCAGAGAGAGAGAGAGAGAGTACCTTCTGCCAGGAGTCACGTGGGTGGTTCTGTCTGCTTTTTACTTTTTCCTTTTTGTTGTCTGCTTTTTTCTTTTTGAGTTTACAGCCTTTCTTTTGCTTTCTTTTTCCAACTTTTTGGCATTGACTTATAAAAAAGGTTCAACAAATATCTAAATCAAAACAAAATGTATATTGTTCAACCAAAAATAAAAGAACCTATTTATTTTGGACAGTAATTACATATAATTTCTGTGAAATTTATAAATACTTGTAAAAAAAATATTTAACACTCCATCTCATTTAAAGTATTTTATGTATCTTAAATTTTTTAGCCGTGTCCCCGTACCCGTGTCCAACTTTTGGACGGTGTCCACGTATCCTAGAATTTCGAAAATAGGCGAGTCCGACACTCGGACGTACCCGATCCGGATACCGACACCGAGTCCATGTAACATAGCCGACTACTAATTTGGTTATGCCTACTCTGTAATTGTTCTCATTGCTTGGAATGCCAAGTCTTACATATCAGTGCTTTCAAGCAAGCCTTAATAGATACAACATAGAAGTCGATAAACAGTTCTGCAGAACTTGCGCCCTAAGATTCCATTCTTCAAAGTCAGACTCTACACTTAATCGTTTAAATAAAGTATCAAACATGTAGCTCAAAGTCCTGCACCACTGTGGGTGCTTAGGTCCACAATCAACCCATATGTAAACTTATTTTATCCCACAGCATTATCTTTGATCCTAAAACCCTAAACCTTATTTCCTAGCATTCCATTTCTGAAACTCCGATGTTTTCTCCCTTTCTATGACCTCCAGCAAGCTCAGCTCCAATCAAAAGTAGCCTCAAACTACATCCGGTCAATGCAACGCACATTCAAATCCTACACCCATTTTCATCCTTTCCACCAAAGAATCTAACTGAAGTCCTCGTTTTTAAACGGAAGGGCCCTGTCCATCGCATTGTCATCGGTAGTTTATCTCAAGCTTTCTGATGTTCTCTATTATTAGTTTGCTAGAACTTGTTGGAGGAATTCAATCTGACTCCTGTTGCGGTAATGAGAACTTTTTCCAGAACTGCAATATCTGACCATGAGAAATTTAGAAGAAGACCGGAGTATAACCTAAACAGACGGGCGGAGAAGGCACTGTGATGTTGCAATGAAGGCCCTAGGGCATTCCATGATGAGTTTCAACTCACATCCCCAAGGTAATGAGTTTTTAAAGAAAAGCGAGAAAGAACAAAATACCAACATATGACCAACAGAAATCTGGCAGCTGCTAAAATAATTATCTTTGATAGATTAAGCTCATGCAATTCTTATCATTACCAATTCAGTTTGGATGCAGCGTCATTTCTAAAAAGGCAAATGTAAAGCGTTAACTAAAACAAAATATAATAGTTTACACCTAGTGAGAAATATAGGGACCACACCCATTAACGTGCACATATATGTTGACATATTGACAGGTTGCAAATTTGTGTCAGCAGGAGAGCTCAAAAAACGAAGGTTATGAACTTGCCAATCTGCTAAGTCTATGGGAAAAGAATACTAACACATACAAGTATAAGAAAATTGGTATTGATACACATATAGGTGCGGAAACAACTACAATTGATTACCGGTGAAGCAATGCAGAGTGGTCATCATCAGAAGCATAAAGTTCGTATTGATCTGCAAAAGCATTTCCTAAAGAAATTACCCACTTGCTATCTTGAATCACATCCAAAGATTCAGCGAGAAACTGCCATGTAAGAACAAAGTCATTGTTGTAGATTTATTAATGGCAGAGTACTGCACATGAGCCGAGTAAAATCAATTCATCAGGTCTCGAGTAGCATTTACTGCTTAGAATACAAGGGAGTATGTCTATAACATCCACAGATGAACGTTAATGGCCTCTGGTCTGAATAAAGTATTTCTTACCAATGCATTCGAGCAATGCAGAGCAGGAAACAAATACATATTAAAACTAATACTTGCATGGTTAGAAATTCATCTAACTTACGTTGATAATCATGTCATCCCAGGTCTCTTGGTAGGAAGGATCTAGCTTCAGGTCTTCAGCGTCACTGACATATGCTTTCATTTTCGGAATCTAGAGCTTACCAAGCATAAAAATCAGATAGAACAAAAAGCATATTCAAGCCTTTCTAGAGTCCATGTAAAATGATAATGGGCATGAGAATACTCCAAGTTGATTTTATGAACATGCAGGTTTCCAGGTATTTTTTTTGTTAAAAGTTCCTCAACATGGTATTCAGTCACCAGATTGAATCTATAAATGTTATATCCTGTTATATGTCGTAGATATGGGCAACATATTGGAGACTCCTATTCACCATGTTGGAGACACAAAGATTTGTGCTTGAGCAAAAATACAAACATGAAAATACATTAGAGGAAGAATGATTCTAGTACAGGGTAACGGTTAACTTCAAAGAGAAAAAGTTTTTAGAACCAATTCATTGATCAAGAGGAAGAAGCAGGCAAGCTAAGTTGGAGAAAGCATTCATTCCCCATTGTCCACCAGAGCAACAGGTTATGAGAACTCGTGTGCAATGAATTAATCTAACCGATACTAGTCTAATCATTTGTTTCATAGTCTTCGCACACTAGACAAGAAATTAGGTCCCTTTTGAAATGTAGACTGCCAATCGAGCTGTATAAATCAAACAACTTGATTACAACAGTTCCATATGAGTTTTTCAATATCTGCTACTCAATACAGCACTTCTGTTGTCAAAACAAAATATTAATACCTAAAGATAAACCATAAACAAACCACAAACAACTTCAATTGTTTCATAATGCTATACCTCATCTTGCCAAAACAAGTTGATATTCTTTGGAAACAGAGGTGCTAAATAGCATAGGACCTGCAAGCAAGGAAAGACAAGTAGTAAAAGACATTTTTTTGAAAAGTGCATTCTAACCCTCCAGGTTTACCCCCCATTTCTATCTTATTCGCACCCTACCAATAAGAGCCACTGAGTAGCTCATGCCCCTTCTCTGGCCAATTTAAAAATAAAGAAAAAACCAACAGGTTATGCACATAGGATCGCATGGAAAACAAAGTGAACGGAAGGGACAAGATTTCTTACACCCTTACTTCACTGACCAAATAATTGGGGCAACCTTGAAGGCTATTAATATAGACATTTTTCATTGGAATCACAACTAAAATCCAAGTATATAATCAACAGAACCCACGAATAAGAACTTAAAGACTGTAAACAAGAATGACAGTTGTGACTCGTTCACTGTGCTACATAACCGTCATGAAGAGACTAAACAATAGAGACTGACCTTTCAACGCTTATTAGATAACGATATGAACATTTTCGTTCCTTGTTTTTGCTTTTTCATATTAATAAAATGTGCATCATGTAAGTTGCTCTTGTTGACACAGACAAGGCACGTACTGTTAAAATCTGAGTTGCGAGCTGCTCCCTTGCTAGAGGATTATGCAGAAGCACCAACAGGCGGGCAAAAAGCTCCTGAAAAGGTGTTCATACCAAAATGGTTGTCATACACATTTCGTGTATAACAAAAGGAAGTAGAATAATACATGTAAACCAGAGTAGTTCTACCTCAGGAAGAGGAATATCAGCACGTGCTTTACATTCAAGAAGCATAGCATCATTCTGAGAGAATCTCTGTCTGCACAATTCCGAAATGCATCTGCAAACCTGTAAAATTTCCAACTCAATCTAAGGGAAACTGTAGTCACTAAATGGAATTCATTAACAAAAGGAGGGAGGGGAAGGTGGACAAAATACAAAAACAAAAAAGAGTCGTCCACAAAGTAGAGAAACACACAGCCCAAACTTACATCAAAACCAAGGCCCCATATGCAAGGCCCATCACATAGGAAATAAAAGAATCAAAATAATACTATATAATAGCAGTAATAGCTAGGTATTTCGATCCTGGAGTTTGAAGAAGAAATAAAGGAAGATCCACCTCGCCAAACATCTTGCTCTCGATCCAACTAGACCACACAGTACGTAAAGCTAACTACCACAAACAATATGAGTATGGAAGAAGCCAAGCAAACATCAAAAAGTAAAAAAAATTCTTGCAAACTAATCTTTTAGCATGAGAAAGAGCTGAAATTGAAGCTGTTGGAGTCTTACCGTGGCAATCGCACCAGTATAAGGCCGTGGTATTATCATCTTTAACAAGAATGGCCATAGAATATGCTGCAGTCACAACATGCAGGACTTCAGTCAAAGTCAGGTTCCCTGCTGGTAACTTAATCAACACATTTTACTCGACACGTACATAGAATGCAATATTAGGAGGGGAGATGAACCCACAAATTAGTACCAGAAATGATTACGAATACAGGAGCAACCTTCTCATTACCTCCATTTCAGGAATGGTTATGGTTAATAAAAGAAGACCTTTCTCGCATATCGCGCGTAACTCAGTAGGACAAACACCCCCAATCTTCACCTGAAGAGAACACACAGCACTTAGTTAACAGATAAACAGTTTGCTACGATGCTTATGTTACTAGACAGCGGCAGGATACATCCAACTCAGTCCTGGATATGATAACAATGTAACTAAACAGAAAAGAGAAAACAAAAGCATTGACGAACGTGCCACAAGTACATTTGTCCAATCCAATGACAAAGCCAAAACTGTTGTCATGACTTCTTCTTTGTTTGTCTTATTTCTAAATAATTTACTCTTTTTTTTTGGGGCGTGTGTCTCTGTGTGTGTGTTGTTGTGTGTGTGTGTGTGTGGGGGGGGGGGGGGGGGGGGGGTTCCGCGACATTTAAATGAATAAAGTTCGAGAACTTTCGAGCATATACATTGTCAAATAATAAAATAATATGGCTGCTCAGTAGTCAAAATATGATCTCCCATACTATTCAAGTCAGATGTAAACCTCCAATCTTTTGTACTGGAAAGGGTAAATGCCATTTGACCTAAAACCCTTGGAGCTCTCAAGATCATTCCTCTCCCAATCTGACATTGCACAAAGGCGTACGAGATACTCAACAAACAGTTCCCCTGATGGACCAACCAAGTAGCAGTGCGAGGCCATTACCGCAATTAACTACAACAGAGCAATTAACCACGTGTTACAAAAATACAGAATGGAACTCTCTTGCTAAAACCTGAAACAGAAACAAGATAGCGACATTCTCCTCATTATAGCATACCTCCGAAAGTGCCTTACGAACACCCAAGTTTTGCTCGTCAAGCAAAAGCTTCACTGCTTCAGTCAGTGAAGGCCTTAAGCTGTGCCAAGCTTCGGACAACCTCCACCAAGTGCATTATAAGCAAGTCAGGAGACAAAGAAAACTAAGATAACAAGCACATACTCGAGAAGGGAAGAAAACCTGGGCAATAGATGCTTTAGGACACAGAGAGCACCAAAAGTCAATGGTTGTTCTTTCAACCTGCATTTCTGCTAGCAAGAAGTAGACATAGTCATGAAACAGGAGATATGAAACGCCGGAGGATAAATGACACTTACTTATAGTCTTTTATTTCCAAGAAATGGGGGGAATAGAAGAAGAAACTAATCGATATCTATATAAACTATAGTTCCATCCATAAAAAGGTACCCACATTTAGAAGAAACACAAATAAATCCTCAGGGTACACCAAACCGACTGTCAGAAAGCAATGCTGAACTTCGTTATAGGTCTGCACCAAACAGTAATAAAGAAAATGGTAATGTGCAAATAGAATAACCAGCATTTCCCAAGCATAAAACACAAGCCACTTTAAGAGGAAGGGTAAAACCCTTTTAGGTGATAACTATCCTTCAGATTAACAAGAAAGGAAACCCCCATAACAAAACCTGAAAGCTAGATATCAACCCAACACCATATACTTTGCCAACTTTAAGGCAAGAAATAAAGGGCCTTTAGAGAGCTAATGATGAGGCACATTAAACCCTATAGCAGCTAAGACTCCATTTATTTTCTACAGACGATGAAAGATCTATAATCTCCCCATGAGTGCTATAAATCTGTATGCCAACAGATAGAAATCTAACTTATCATCCTCGAAGAACCGAAGCCCCATAACTAAGGGAAGAGTGCTACTTTTAAAATTAATCATGAAAAAAAATTTCATCCAGGAATTTCTTTCAAAAGTTTTGCATCCATACCCGCCGGCTGCAAAATGAAAATATAAAACAAAATGATATGGCTTCCACAGACACACAAGATACAATAACTATAAATGCTAAGAAGAAAAAGATCACTTGGACAAGACCCAAACCTGGGCCCAGAAACACAAAATCGAACCAAAAGAATAGGAAAGTAAGAACAACGAAGACAATAGCCTGATGATCGGATTACATTAAAATCAAAGAAATAGAAAAATGCATAAAATGGGCGAGCAGGAGCTATCACATAAGAATACCTTCAGTCCCAGCAAGAAATTAGAACGCTCTTGGCTATCGTTATTGGTGTAAACTACTGGAAGAAGTGTTGATAAGATAATCCTAAGGTCCTGCAAGGATAAACAAAGTGTAGCCATCGAACGTGCGAAATACAGAACCCAATAACACAAAAGACAAGGATAGGACAATCCCATGACTGAGAAATTACAGGCACACAAGTGAGACCAACATGAAAGACTACTTAAACACAATGCTTCATTGATCAACTATTCAAGGCAAATTCACTCTAGCAATTCACTCAGGGTTGCGCTAAATCCATACCCTTTACAAAGTTCCTTTGCTGATAATCAAATTATGTCCTTGTACATATCACAAACACAATTTTGAGAAGTGGGGTTAGCCCCACCATAAAGTAATTTTTCTATTGGCTCGTATAATCACCCTTAAACCATCTTCCTGTACCTGTGCAGCCAATTAGGTCGTAAGCTCTTCCCCAAAGGATCACTGTAAATAAAACTCAAGCAGAGCGAACCAAAGTGCCAGAAAATGCAAAACATCAAATTGGATCATCAAAAATTATCAAACTAACTCCAGCTGTGAGGTTATTCCTTTTTTCCCCTTTAAGTTCAATTTCAAAGTTCTAATCGTACCGATATAAAGAGAGTGGGAAAAACCTACATGATCACCAAATTTTATGTCATTTAGAAATGCGAAATTCCCTCATCTAAGTACTGGAAATTTAGTGAATCTGATCTATCATAAATTGTTCAGCTCTTTTCGAGCTTAGACGAGGGTGTTCCACATTACAAAACAACATAAATTTGGTGTGTCCACTTTTTCGTGATCTTTCCCTCCGTACGGTTGAAATTTTTTAAGGTCTGAATCAGGAGAAATGGCGGAACTCCTCTGGTGGAGTATCTCCACAACCAACATGGCCACTAAACCAAGTGACTTACAAGGGTAAGGCACTGGCAGAATCAAGAAAATAATGCTTGAAGTTCATTGCATTAGATGTCTAAATATCACTTGACGTGCATCTTTTGTTAAGTAAAATATAAAGTTGTAAGAATTAAAAACCTCTAACAAATTCATATTTACAATTTTGGTTAGGACCAATTTCTAGTGCACTCCATCCTATTTCCTATGAACAAATTCGTGAAGTTTATTCTAGTTTATCATTTTTTGACAAGTAATGCTAGTACTAGCCAAAAAGCAAGGAGGGTTGCCCTAGAGTAAACTTTGTCTTTCATAATATTTCTCCAAAACTCTAACATAAGGAGGCATACAATGACAAGAAACATGATCACTGATGAGTCCAACAACGTTAAGAAAGTATTAGTCTTACAGCAGAAAAAAGGAAGGAATCACGCACAAGTTTCTTATTGACATCATTTTCCAAATGACCAGAATGAAGTAGAAAGGCCGAGCACCAAAGAAGAAGCAGGAGCAATGTTTGAAGCCAACAAGCTCAGCAAAACACATAGACTACAGAAATATAGTAGCCTCCCCTAACCTCAAAATCAAGTAAAGGAGGACCGCTCTCAGAGAGTAAAGTTGCATTCAAGAGGTTGTGGAGACTGCATGTGGCCAGTAAAGCAATATCTTGATCATTCCCAAGCCTAAACAACAAATAACAAAGACAGAGAAGACAACATAATGAAACTCCTCCTGAATCCAGTGATACACATACCACATAGACTTCGGTACCTATTTATACAATATATACATGCGTTTGTGTATAACATTGTACAGAGAGAAGTGTGTATGCGTGAAAGAGTGCAACTGTGTGCATGTGTTGTGTGCATTTGGCACTGTCCGAATAAAGTCATGGTACATTACAAATCAAGCAAATTGTCTTAAAAAGGGGCTCACTGGAACATATCCAGGCAAAAATGCGCGCACACACAAAGACAAGAGGCAGAGACACACTCGCACAGTATAGGTGCATGCACATACATGTTTGCCTCAAGCATAAGAAATCAGTGCTATCTTACAGTTCCAGCATTGCCGGGACGAGTCTTGGTAAAGCCGCCTTCAGCTGAGTTCTTGTTACAAGACCAACCATCTGACCTAATGCTTCAACTGTGGATGCGCGAACCTGCCGGAACAAAAGAACCCACTTCATTCACAATATAGAGGTAAAGATTTACATTAATGCAGGCCAGAAGCGCGGAAGAGAGGGAGGGGAGATGCTGTCAAAGGATTTGAAATAACATCCTTTTCTACGCGTTTAGTCACCAAATGCTCTAAAAGCTTAAGCTAATTCAGAATGGCCCAACAGCGTATATCATGCTTCAAACTCCCTTCACGTGTATTATCAAAAAAAAAACTCCCTTCACGTGTGGGCTCATAGCTGTACATGCAGAACTGAAGGTGCACAACAGGGCACAAAACAATAGAAAGCACAATGGTGCACCAAAAAAGGAACTGGATGCAAACGGGAAGACTTTAAACCCAAAACCTTGCCAAACCCAAGCCAATTGCTTCAAAACCTTGATAAAAAAGAGAAGTGCACCAACAATCTATATTTATGCTTAAACAATACCGTCATGTGTGCAAAAAGAAGAGCATGGTTAATCACGGGAGCATAATCTAATCATCATTTCATCCCATGCATGAATAGTAGATAAACTGAAGTTGGGTTAGGCCATAGCTAGTTTTATGAACACGTTATGTTAATTTGTGGATGATAGCTTAACGTCATTGATACAGACGGTGTCCTGAATAACACATATTGCAAGCAATAAAGTAAATGGTTAGGACATAGTTAACTTCATGCAGATGGAGCAAAAGCATCTTAAATAGCTGTTGATCTTTTGATGTCATTGATACTGATATTTTGACACAAACTAGCTCATAAAGGATATACTAGTTATCAAACAAAGATACGGCCTAGATGTTTTGCAAACTGAAAAAACAGTCACTGTCAACCCCATAGCACTTCACATTCATTTATAACTGGTACTAGAAAGAACCATCTGCATCTTAGAATTTCACATTGTATAACTGTAATTAGAGGGAACCATCTGTACCTAAGATGTTCCACCTACAGAAAACAAATTATCACTGTTACTATCAGCGAAGGGAAACATAGTCTCGGTCGAAGCAGTATAAAGATATCGACCTAAAGGAGATTTTGTTGCTTACTTGAACAATTTATGCAACTTCAGTGCTATGCTTTCGCTTTTTTTACCTTTCTTCTTTTCTATCATTCTTGGTCATTTTTAACAGTGCTTCGCCATGCTTTGCAATCAGAGGAATTTAGGTCTTAAAGTACATATGTTGATTGGGCATAACAATGGAGCTGCTTAAAACTTTGGAAAGGGAACAGGTTCGGTGCAGGAGCCGATGATTCATTGATAAAGCTTGCTCAGAGAATTGGAAAACAGGATTATTATCTATCAGTTTTTGTATTTGCTTCCAGAGTAAGGTTTTTATGATTACCGTTATTCAGGTTTATGATTACTTTCAATTAGGTTAAAAGTATCTTCCAAAATGTTTATTGTTGCCTAGGATAAAGAACCTGGTAGCGTGAATTGACTATTATCAAGGATTTTGTATTTTACTGGTGACAACTCCCCATCAATCAAGCATATAGACTTGGACGGGTGATAATTGGCTCCCCTGTCCCTCTTGATAATTACTTCGTATTTCTCCTGCATTCTTGGCTACATTTTTGAAAAGGGACACAGCTTGCCGAAGACGCACTTTATACGTTAGGTTATCATTCTGATAGGCCACACCAGGGTTAATTGGAAAGCAAGGGATGGTATTAATTGTATCTGGAAGGAGAACAAGGATGTAGACAGCGTATTGGCAATTCACAAGATTGTTGACAACTAGGAGGCATAAGAAACTTAATATGCAAACCTTGAGATCCCGTGAAGCTGTCCAAACTCTCAATAGAAGCTCAAAAGCAGAGTTCAGAAAAGACCTGCACAAATAGACCCATTAATTCAGATAGAACAGCTGGGTAAAAACATAACCATCCAAAACAGACCAGAAGAAAATGAATTTATCTCACATGACATCACCATCAAGAAATGAAGACAAAGAGAAATCCACGCTATAGAGCCAGCAGGCCTGACACCAACACCTAAACGCTGTAATGGTGAACATATATAACTTTTTAACCAAAGAACGAGAAACGATAGACAAAACCTTAACAAAAGTTTTTCTACATTTAACATAAACAATGCACAAAAGAGTAAAATGGGGTGGTAATCTTGGAAACCTTCAAACCATCAAGAAGCCGTGTACTCTGGCCCAATAGTAAAACTGTTCTGAAGAGGGAAATAGACACCAAAAATGAACCAAGTGGGTGAATAGGAGTTGCTTCTTCTTCTGCTTTACGATGTGTCAGCTTTCGGGGTTTGCAACCTGCATAAAGCCCCAGGGCAGGATGGGACAATGTTGGCTTTTCTAGTTTCTCCTCTTTTTTTTCTTTTGAGAGGTGATAGGACGTGATGTCAAACTATCAGATTTACGAGTACGAGGGGTTTGAAAGGAGTTGAAATACTCTTTGGTTTGCCTGTGACTTCATGGAGCATACTGTACCTTCAAGAGCAGCACTGCTGGATAAGATTAGAGTATACGAGGGTTATTGTTCTATACGAGGGAAATTGTTCTGCGGCTTTGAGTACAAAGAGGACGGTAAGAAGGCGTATGACCAAAAACGAATGCGATCTAGAGAATATATCATGGACTAAATGAAAGTGGCAGATAGATTCATGCCATTCAATAAGATCTTCCCTTGTAGTTAATAATTTAACAAAAGCCAACCCTTTTTTTTTTTTTTTTACTCAAGGAGACGAAGGATTTAGCAAGGTGCACTCTAAAAGTCGTTGGAGAATCGTGAAGAATTTTGAGATTGGAGAAAAGATGTGATCCTTGTGTCCATAGTTTAGCTAACTATACATTTTCCTTTTGCAGGGTAAAGGAGGCAGAGATCCGTCAAGCATCTAACTGAACATCAAACTGGTAGCCTCTATGAAGAAGCTCAATTAAGTATTGCTGACACGATTGGCCACCAATGGACCTCTTCATGAGTGACCAGAGCCCTCAAAAATCTCTTGCAATGAGGGCATAAAAACCCCTATGATGTTTATCCTTCGGCTTATGTTTCTTCTCTTTTACCATCATTAGAAATAAGATTATTTTATGAAAAGGCCAAGGAGTGTATCCCACTAAAACACAACATACACAAAAATTAAACTCCCCTTTCCACTGTCTCAGAACCAGAACAAGCCCCCACACAAGTGCTACTAAACTGGCCCAAATATTTGGCTACTCTGGAGTGAAGCATACAGCTCGAACGGAAATAAGCGACATACAAAGTGGGCCTAATTGCTCGGCCTCGACTTGTCAAAAAGACATAACGAAGAGTAGCATCGAGAAAGTATCATACATTCATGAGGTTTAATCAATTGGTCAACTAAATGAGGAGGAATTACTAATTCAATCTCAATTCATACACTGCCCTTAATAGAGGAACTATATCCACTCTGATCATCCCACAAGCATTACACCACGATACTTTGCTGACTTACGTATCACAGGAAGCGTCCCAGAAGTCAATGCATCCCCGGAAATACCCACTTCCGGCTTGCGGCGCTGCAGGCAGTCCCAAAAGTATCTTCCAAGCATTTAGGTATGTGGGCCCAATCCTTACAACATGCAGCTCATACTACCTAGTGCATGCTACCTCCTCCAAATGCTATCCATAATGCATGACACCGCACCATTAACGTACACATCTAGATGATTCTTGAAGCAGATCAGATCCACAGGCCGATAAGCACCAACCACAGTTGCTGGAACCTATCCCACAGACGAAACTCTCCACTGTCAACAGGCCTCCACTCTGAAGAGGGGCAGAATAAGCTAAGAATTACTCCTCAAATTCCTTAGGCATCAAGCCAAAGAGCAAGAAGCAAAACACATCCGGAGTATAAATGCTGAATACGTTCTGCTACTTATTTTCTTCCCAAGGAAGCTAGTACATCACAAACATAACATAGCCAAGATATGTAAACTTGGGATCCAATAAAATTAAAGAGCAAGAACATGGACACTTCTTTAACATACCAACCCTTCCCATTTACTAACAACTGAATCCATGGGTCACATCTAACTTCACCCACCAACATAGCAGACGGTCGTCATGATAGCTGTCAGGCATCATCCACAGCCAAATCCCAACTGTTCCTGTCGGTCCTGAATGGCCTCTTTTGTGCAGCTTTAAACAATTGCAGGATTTGGAATCATTAGACCAGATGACGCCTATCTATTGGACAATCGGTGACATGAATGAATCCTTCTGTAGTGTAAGCCAAAGCTTGGAGCTTTACAACTTTAACTCTAACGGTTAGCTCTCCAACATTTACCTTCTTTTGCACCAACTGGTCTATATAAAAGTAGAAAAACTCCAAGATAGTTCGAAAAAAAGTATACATTGCTTTATTTCTGCAGCTTTACGAAGAATATTGATAATGAATAACGGATGCAAGAAGGTTTATAAGGACCAACCCTTATTTTATGGTTGTTTTGAAGGCCTGGGGTGCCTTAATCCTTGAGGAGGGAAAAGAAAACTTGTACTTAAGTATAGGAACTTGTGACGAGAAACATGTGAGAGTTATCTTAGTTAGACTTGCGCCCCATCAAGATCAATCCAATTCAAGATAGCAGAACCAAATGACCTTTAATGATCATATCTAGTAACAAAGTTATAAGAATGTTATGCATCTCAACACTGAGGCAGAAGAAATTTGCCATACCATGTGCAAAAATCGGCCGGTTGGCATCTCTCACATTTCCAATAATGGGCAGAACACGTGAAAGTACGCCTTTAAGTCGTGGAGTGAACTGCAAAGCTTCAATTGAACTACTTATAGTACAGCGATTTTAAGAGTACATAAGGAAATCACCATAAACATCTAACCTAATTTATGAACACAAAGTAGAAGGAAGTTTGATGACTAACCATCGAAAGACGCGAAGTCCGCAAGTATTTGGACCATTGCTGGAAGAGCTGAATTCGATCCTGATAGGTGAAGAAATATTTCTTCCATCATCTGGCAAGTCAGAGAACAAAACATAGAAACAATGAAGTATGTGCTTCTCAAAAGTATGGACACAAGGGAGACTGTTTGTATGAGAAAGCGGCAATTTTCTGCTCCAATGATAGGCTTCAATTGAAAAATGAAAAAAATTACAGTGGAAGTAAAGATCAGAATAGGTTCCGGGGACTGCTTAGGATTAGTGTAACCAGAATCCTTAAATTACATAACTCAACGCATGCTCCAATCTTGACTCTTCAAAGCTTGGGCACCTTTCAAGATTGTCCCAATCCAGCTCGTTCAATAAGCTAACATACCAAGCTCAAGCTCCATTTTAGATTGTTTAAGAAAAGAAGCGAGTTCAAGCAAGGCAGCTTCGTTCATTTGCTAATCATCATAAAGGCAGTGGTTTACATAGCAATTAAAAGTTAAATTCTTTTAAAATTACTCATCCCTTCAAAGTTACAAGGTGAGTCTGATGAATATACATTTACTAATCATGTAAATGATTAGGCCCATGTAACTCTTACTGATCACATTCCTCAGGAAATGTGCATTTAATAACCATGTGCATACCGATTACATTGGTGTGCTTCCAAACTCTACATTTCCTGTAAGGCATGATTAGGCAGGTCTTCCCTTCTCTAGCTCTCTAACTCACAAGTAACTTGAGCTAAAGACCTAGACAAGTTAATTGCTACACAGGCTAAGTGCAAGCAACCGAGCTGCCAGGCAGACAACTCGATACAAATAATGGTCAGAACATAGTTACCTTATTCCAATCCTTCCCAAGCACCCCGCATACCAGTGCCCGCAACCTGAAATATGATAATCTAGCGTACTGCTATTCTAAATCTAGCAAACAGAAAAATGCGTATTCTAAATTTAAGTAGAATGATGTTTTCTTTATTTTAGGATCAAGAAGTCAAATAAACATTATGTAATAAATGTTAACTCTCTCTTTTTCCCCTCACCTTTCTTGGCAAACAAAGTGTTATACACATCGATCTCTGCATAAATTTACAAAACTATACATATTTCCTACCAAAGGGAACCAAAGAAGCTATCATTAAGAAACCACAACTCGAAATAGCGAACCGACTAAGCCTATCCCCCACGTACCGGGCACCCATAAACCAACAAACCACGTATCCAAACCCCTACCACGTACCTATGCACACCATGAAAGAGGTGACGTTGGCTTTGTTTCCTTAGTTCTTAGTTTTTTTCCGTCTTTCCTCAATTGCTATATTAGGTTGAAAAATATGCTTGTCCAGTCCTTCATAAACGTATCTAAAGGACATGCAGGAGGACAAGAAGGCAAAACAAAAGCTCATGCTGTTCATTGACACGCAAGAGCGAGAGAGAGAGAGCGCGCGCAGAGAGAGAGAGAGAGAAGGGGGGGACAGGTGCTAAACGAATGACAGGAAGGGGCCTTACCCAAGTAATAAAATTTGACCAAAAATGTTTCAACTGTGCATGTTCATTTGTGCAGCTCTCTAAGTGTTTTAATAGGTAGCCAAGTAAAAAGAACTTACTAGGTCAGGAAAATGTGAGCCTATTGCAACAAGTACACCTGATGCAGCTCTTTGCCAGTCAGAAGTAAGTTCCTGAACAAAGTAAATTCAATGAGGTGATCCACTATAGACAATAGAGTAACTGATGACAAAAGTAAACATTTGAACTTTTTAGGTTTCACATCCATGGCAACCAAGAGGGTACATAAAGGGAACGCAAAAGGAAAAACGTTCATAGAATGCACAGAAATAAGTTCTGATTTGCAGAGAAACACTTATGTCAAAGTCACGAGATAAAAAGTCATTTGCAATACCTTTCTTGATTCCAAGTTAAGAATATTATTATCTAATACCTTTGTCTATATTCACATGAAATGGCTACAAGTCCTGGTCCGCATCTTTTCTGCCGCAGTGAAGTGACTCGAGGCTTCATGACACTCGTTTTGCCCATTCGACTGAGGCAAATTAGATTCTTCTCAGGACGCACATTGATGCTAGCCTTGCATAAGACCATCCACCAAAGCATACTGATGACCTTCGACGCATAGCAGTACACAATACAATCACACGAGCCAACTCATGACAACTTTGGCAACATTCCCATATATAATCGCCCAAAGCAACCTGACGCTAAACGTCCTACACTGCACCAAAAAAAAACACATGCCGTCATAGTACCCAGCAGACACAGCCAACACTCCGTGCGCATGATCTGCCTACCATGTTTCTCTGCAGTCAATTTAATACCAAAGTCCACCAACAACGTGCCCGCATGTGCGGTAGTATGCCAACACAACACAACGATGTGCTACAGTCCCTCACACCATTTCCATGTGCACAAGAATATGCCAACTTGCCTAGCACTGGTTTGCATCCCTCAATGATAATGTCAACACCAAGAATATCTTGGCAAAACTTACCACCAAATAAACAGTTGTACTTGCCAGCAGGCACTGTGCTTGTCAGGAATTAGCCAATCACCTTTGCTCCATTCTCCTTTTGTTCAAGGGATTCATTATTTACTTTTTCTATTACTGGAGTAAATGGATGTTGCCAATAACTTATCTAAATCCAATTGTGTCCTCCAAGTGCTCTCTATTCCCACGAAATTCTCCAAATATTCACCCAAAAGTATTAGAAAACCTCAAAACCACAACTATTAACCCCCTTACTTGATGGACAAGCATCATGCTAAACCAGTAGCATGTATTTGATTTACGCCTACTTTAACTGGCACAATAACAAGGTCTAACAAACAGCATTGAGGCTTCCATCCGGTTGACCTATTTTTCGAAAGTCCCAACAATCTTAGACTTGAAGCCCCAAGAGAATCGCTCACAAACTTAGCGAATCTATTCCGCAACCACATTCTCCATAAGGCGGTGAAGGCTCCACCACCCCCATATACGAGCTCACTTTTGGGCAGAGTGTGGAAAGCTCGTCCACCTCAAAGTAGAAAAGGATATACCTAGAACAGTGCACCTAACTCCGCCGCAGTAAATGAGAAAGTAGATTGTGGAGAGCTCGACCCGTCTTACAACACAAAAGGACACATTCTAAAACAATGCACCTGATGGCTCTCTGCGCTGTAAATGAGAAATTCATTGCTGAGAAAAGGAAGTTTTAGCAGTTCCACATTTTCCCCCTTGAACCACTACGCAGGTCCTAGTTACCATACTCACAGGTTCTCTCAGTTACCTCTTTAATAACCAAGTCAAGGCCTCCATGACAGCAATAAGAAAGTCAAGCCTGAGATTCTCGAGCTTGGGATGAAACCTTTAGCCGTAGCATTGAAAAGAAGAGAAAAAATTGAACCCACTTCGTCGAATTATCCCCAATATCCAACCTCTAGCCATTTTTAAAGAAAAATCCAGCACATCCAGTTTACAAGCCACAACACGATTGTGCCCCCCAGCAGGAGGGTATTTCAGCGCACGGTTCGTAGCATTGACGTGGTAAAACCAACGGATGAGAATAGAGGATGACGAATATACCTCCTATCGCTTTGGAAACACTTCAACTCGATTAATCCCAACCATCTATTGTGGCGCATTTCGCTGCAACTCTTGCACAGAAAATTTTCTCCCAAAGCATCTCTGCATTCTCCTTCAGAACTACGACATCAACTAAACAATCACCAATGCAAGCATACCCCCACGTGTTCCCTTCAAACTTCCGAATCAGACCTTAACCAAGTGCCTAAATACTGCTGGTTATCCGATTCGTCCAACCGTTAATGTCAACAGCACCTCAATTTTCAGGCACAAAGATTAAGGGACGTGTCTTCTACATAAGACACTTAGCTGAGAAATTTAGTGAACGAGGAACGCTTTTTGTACAGTAGGAAGGCAAGATATTCACGACATGTAGAATGAGTAGTCGCGGGTGCCATAACTACTGATGGTGTACTTAATGAAACAGTTGATGCACTCAACACATTGTACCAATATGCATTCGAGGATACAAAACCAGCAATCAGTTGAATTAGAACTAATAGGTGGTTGCTAGCATATAAGAGGCTGAAGAATTGTACCTTGGATGAGATGACCTCAGCAGTGGCAAGCTTGGCAAGCTTTGCCATGTAAGATGGATCGACGTCGTGGTTGTCCAATGCATGAATTGCAACTGACATTACTTGAAATACACCAGCAATATTCCCAAAACGCTGAGTGACACAAATTCCAACATTTGAAACTTCTATACGCGTTCTATTTTTACACAATTATACACATAGGCAAAAATTATACCCGGCGTCCGCCACGGGATATGGTTGAGCAGCAATCAAGAACCAGAAGTGGGTTCCTGAAATTAATGGCAAAGAAACTTTATAAGCCCATTCTTTAAGAACCATACACACATACATAGAGTTGAGAAGAAAATAAGATAAGAGAATTGGGTGGTTCCAGAAATTATTGGCCAAGTAACTGAACTGCCCATGCTTTAGAATACGCACACCAACGATTGAGAAACAGACAAAAACCAGAATTGGGTTCGTGAAATTATTGGCGAAGTAACTGAATTGGTACATTCTTTATACTAAAAAGAACAACACACATACAGTTCAAAACAATAAAGAATCAGTAAGTGAGTTCCTAAACCGAATTAGCCCATTGTTTACAATAGACACATGCGCGCGCATATATACAAGCGCAAACAAGATTAAGAAACAATAAGAAATCAGAAGTGGGTTCTTGATATTATTGGAAAAGTAACTGAATGGCCCCATTCTTTACAACAAAACACACACACACACACACGTACGAGGAAAAAAAATTTACATGGGAGCCACGTCCTTGAGAGAAGCCATTGAGGCTTCCCTAACAACGGGAGACTCGTCTGCCAGCAGTGCAACCAAAACCTGAACTGCCTCTGAGAAACCCAAATAAAGATTTAGACAAGAATTTGAGGGAAGAGCCCACAAAATCAGTATCTTTCAATGTATGACACCATGCAAGAAAGTGAAACAAAGGGTACCTGGAGCAGGTACAGAGTTGCCCGAACTTGAAGACGCCATGAAAGCGAAGAGGATCACCTAAGAAAGAAGCTTTTTGCACCCAGAAAAAGAAAACAGTTGAAAGAGAAGGGAAGATAGAAGGCAAAGCAAATGGACAACTATGAGTTAGAGGTGCTGATTATCTCGCCAATGAAGGAGCAAACCGGAAGGGATCAAGATTCAAGGGGATCTTGCAAGAAGACGACGCTGAAGGCGCGGGCCAGATTAGAGAGTGGCTTCAGTTTCGTTGTCTTTCCTTTCCCCGTTTAACCAAAAAAGGCAAAAAGGAAGCTACGAGGTGGGGGTGTGCCTTTTATTTAGTTTTGACAGGTTGCGAGAATTGAATGACAGTTGGATTTTCCGGAAAACCTTTTGCCGCTGGGTAGATAATTACAACTTTTATACACTATTACTAATACTAATAATATAAATATATCTTTTATACAGTATTGCTTAGAGAAAACAAATTAATAAATATATCTTTAATATTTCGAGTGATTTTTATTGAATGACGTTAAATAGTGATAATAATATATTAATTATATTTAACGACTATTAATTGTGTTATATGAAGTATTGTAGCAAATATTTATCTACATCTTCATAATTGGTCTTAGTTATTTATTCTTAGATGTCAACAAATCTAAGGTAATGTTTGAAATCACTTTCAGTTTTCGTTTTTTATTTTTAAAAAAATTAAAATTAGTTTAGTTTTATTTTTTATAAAAACAAATGGGTGTTTGATTACCAGTTTTTATTTTAAGTTTTTTATTTTGGGTGTTTGATTATCCAGATTTTATTTTGAGTTTTTTCTTTGGTTGCGGTGGCGGTGGCGGAGGCCGGCCACGGCGGCAGGCGGTCGCCGGTGGGAAGGTGGTGGTGGTAGTGGTCTCAGAATAAAAATTAAACTTAAAATTCATAAATGGGAATTTTCAAAAACAGTCATGTTTTAGAAAGTGGTTTTCAAAACTGAATAAAAAAAAACGAAAATTGTGTGTCAAACGCGTTTTTTTCTTCAATTTACAAAACTGGAGAAAAAACTGAAAACCAAAACGTTTTCAAACCTAAGTTAATTGATATCTTTCTTGGGACAAAATAGTTTTTTGTATATTATATGTATAGTTTTTTTATCGGTTTTGACTTTTCATGTTCTGACGTTCATCATTAAAAGTTATACATAGTTTTAAGAGTGGACATGCATGCGTTCAATTTCACCCTAACCTTATAGACATTATTGTAATTAACCCTATCTTGAAAATGTGATATAAGTTCATGGTGATGAATGTTAACAACGTGAATATATCTCTTTAGCAACCAATTGCTCTTGTATTCACTCAAATACATGTATTTCTAATTCTTCGCTTGTATGCTTTGTTACTTCTTTTTAATCAAAATTATGCATTTTAGTAAGAATTGCATTAAATCTAGGTATAGAAGAAAACATTATCTCCGCCCCTCATACTTGCTTTTTGGTGACAAGTGTATGCCTTTTGACAACAACAAGAGGCTGAATTAGCATATCAAGGCGTAGAAATAATCGCTAAAAGTACCAATATAGTTTTTGTACTCTGTCGTTTAATTGTTAGGACTTAGGAGACCACCATCATGGTGAAGCCTTTATTGAATTTTCAATTTTGTCCATCTATTATATTTCAATTTCTCATTAATATTAATATTAATATAGCTAATAACAATGGTTGCCATAGTATTTTACATGTCATTTATTCTTTCATCATTTTTTCAGTGCCTCTTCCCACTAAATAATGGCAAGTTATAGTTGGTCACAATTTTCAAGCCCTTTACCATCGCGCTTGCCAATGACCGCTAATTGCACTTTCTCAGCTTTGAGTCATAATATGGCTTATGAAAGATTGACCTGAGGGTTGAAAGGTAGTTTTGCAGGTCATTAGGTGTGCACGTGTATAGCTCATGAGATGGATTTTTTATTTTTTTTTTGGAGTTGTTTTATCTCTACCACAACCAAAAAATTGAAGCACAGCTTTTCTACAGACATCTGCAAAAACCAGAAGATTCTACAAAGTCTTTATTGAATTTCCCGAACCTTAAGATAGCTCGAAAGAGACTTAATTTCGATTTATGCTAAAGCTGACCCGAAAATATCTCTTATCGTCTAAACTATAAAGCTAGCGTAGGCGTCTGTCCTCACCTCCCCCTCTCTTCCATCGAATTACAATCACAGCAGTAGGAAGCTTAAACAGTACACATAAGCGTCTTGATTGGGGCATCAGAGGTCCATAACTAGCTTCAGGGTTCAGTTTCATTGCCACAGCAATGGCAACTCCATTTCTTCAACAAGCTTCTTGAAGGGTAGTTTATAACTAAGTTCAGTTATCAGTAAATAAATTGAGGACTAGAATATATTCAATACAGCAGATTAAGAGAACTTGCATTCAAGGACGTTATCATTACTGTCAAGTACTAAAACAATTCTGCAAAAGTAGAATGCAACAATCGCAATTCCGATAAGAAACACCTCTAGTTCTGGCTCAAAGGCTATTAGGAACTACGCTATTCTTGTATGCACACACTATCGATGCTACCGACTACCCAAATCAGAAAAATCACAGATGCAATAGCACGGACTACTAGGCACTATTTGTTCACAAAATGCCTTGGTCAATGGCCTCACTGTCAGCAGCCAAAACATTGAGAAAGCTACAAGCCCTTCATTAAGGCCAGCAAATGCGCTATAGAGGAAAATGCAGCTACATGTTGTTCGGTATCTTCATCAATTCTAGGCCTCGTGTAAACCTATCGGCCCTCTGCTTTCCACAGCTGGCCCTCTGATGAAGCCCCACTGATAAATACTTCCGCTTATATAATTGCAATTGGGCAGGTCTACTTTTTCACTCGAACAAGAGTTTCTTTAGAGAGAAAATAAACCAAATGAGACACTCTTATAAAAAGCATAGACAAGTAGAATACCAATGCTATTTATAAAGGAAATGGCTAACTAATACCTGAGGCAGAGGAGCAAAAGGAAATGTTTTCTTACATTGGAAGTCACAGAAAAGGGAGACCCAGTTGGAGCAGCAAGACCAAGATATCGCATTATCCTGAAGCGACGAACTTTCCTTGCTGATTGCACAAGAGAAGGGACCTCCTAAACAAGGGAAAAGGGCGAGGTCACCATCAACAACGTTTTTGGTATAATTCACGGGAGGCCCTAGATAGTGACTTCGACTCACATCAAAGTGAACTTTTGGTCTTCTTTCCCTCTTGTTCCTCCCTCTTCCAAAGTAATCACTTCTTGCTTTGCTTGAACCGGATGAATTTCCCTTCTCTGAATTTCCCTTCTCTGTATAACTCAGGAGCCGTAAATATACAACATTATTAACTCAAGGGCAAGAAAAGAACTGCATTACGAGTCATAATTCTCTCCGTTCCAACTCACAGTATCTTTAATTCTACTCTAAAACAATCAAACGATTCTGGCTTTTATGATCTTCCCATATATGTAGTCTCGACTCTCGATATAAAGGTAACTATGCGATTCTTGTAATCAAATGCATGCTTTTTTCTGTTTGTGACTGTGATTATTGTAATCAAATGCATGCTTTTTTCTGTTTGTGAGATTCTTGCCTAGTGGATTCTAGATTCTTACCTAGGTTGTGTTTCTTTACCTAGTGGATTCTAGGTTCCTCTTTTACACAAGGACGTGTCGTTTAATTCACTGTGGCTATAAGGAACCTAGAGTCATTAGGCAAAGAAGGACGAGCTTTGGACCGCGTTATGTGATGCAGTGGTCTTTGTCATTCTCAGTCACTATGCTAATCTTCCAAATTTCTCCAGCTCAGTTCGGGACTTATGTATCCCTAGAGCAGGCACAAACCTGATGATTCGTCTCGTATCGAGCAATGAGGCCCATCAGGGGAACCAAAAAACTGTTTGCATGAACTTAGGTGTTCCTTCCAGTGCAATGCCTGTAGTTTGAATTAAAATACAGCATGACATTTAACATGAGAAAATAAAAGCTCTCCAAGGAAATCAGAATGCAGTAATTAAAGAAATGAACTAAACGCCAGGGCACATAAGCTAGAGAGACAATATATACTTGTTTCAAAGCTTCTTGAAACTCTTCGGTAGTGTTGCAACTTCTTTCTTCAAAGCACTGGGAGAGATGAAAAGCATCAAATTTTAGTGCTGAATATTAGGTGTATCATGTATGTAAACAGTCACACCAAAAAATTGTATGTTACTCATCCGACCGGTCTAGCTCGCTATGCACGTCTAAATAAACTTTTCAGTTAGAATTCTTGGCTCTTCTACGTCCATTTTAATTGGTTAATTGGGGTATAGCCCGAAAACAAAACAGTACTTTGTGGAGCTGGATGCTCCATTACAATCTGCATTCAAGCAAGAAATAACACCGACCGAGAAAACTGAGAAAGTCACAATAAGAAGAAAGCGTTATTCACTTGTCACAGCGTGGAAGACGATTATAGTACGAAAACAAAAACGAATCTTGTCCATGAATCATGTGACAGGTAAAATGCTATCCGGACTTTGGATTACATCATTTCTTTGGGTGAGGTTACCAATGCCCTTTTGAAGTTCTGTCCCATTGCCTTGGGTCTTAGCACGCGAGTGGAATAAGTAATCCGCTTAAAAGATAAAGAGTTCATGGTGATGGAGTGGCTGAAATTATTGTGAAGATAGGTATTGTCAGGAGCTAAAATGCTTTTAACTGTCTGAAGCGTGACTATTTAATTAATATGCACTTGGAATAGTACTTAGTGAAGCAAAAATATGGGGTCTTCCTAGGAGGAAATGAGATACTCACATCCTCAAACTCAGAGAGATCTTTAGTTGGGTCAACCGAAGCACTGCAAAGTGATCCAACATGTTTTAGTTCATACCTCCTATAACCAAACTGCTCCATGCAAATTCAGCAGCTCGAAACATATATACTATAAGTACCAGTAAAATTCTTACATTTCATTGTTCCCATAGTATTGTACTAAAACACGTCCCTCGGTCACTTGAACACTACTACCAGGCGAAGTAGATCTCTCCCTCGAGATCTGAAAGGTCAGTGAAATGCTATCAGGATGCTATCCAAAAATTTCTTTTAGACGGCATAAGGGAATGTATTCCATATGTAAAAGATTACATAATTCATCAAAATAGATTACACCATTTATCATAAAGGAGTATCTTAGATAACAAATCAAAGCTATCTTACAATATGAAGAAACTGATTCCTGATATAGACTTTTGGAATGTCAAAAAAGCGAATGACCCGATTTTATGTTCTTCCTTACTGTACAGTCAGTTCTTAATATGAGAAAACAACAAAGCTTCCAGCAGATGAAGTTTATGTCCAAGCTCAACAGAGCTGGTATCTTTTCGAAATAATGTATCAGGATAGGCATGATTTAGAGAATCTCCATAAAGAATATCGTTTCACAGCCTAAACTTAATTTATTTCATGGATAACTATATAGTGGTAACCTTAAACCCAAAAAAAATGGATTTGGGAAGCTATAGACTTCTGCTCTACAAGAGGATAAATGTTGTCGAAAGATTCTACATAAATAACTTCTTAGTACTGATTAAGAAAGTATTTCTAGAACTTACTTCAGCAGGCCACCACAGTTGGCGAGGTGTTTTGGCCCATACTACACTTCCTGGCGTTAAGCACACATCTCTGCTCCCCGAGTTTTGTGACTTAATGGGGGTGAATTCTGGCGTCATGGCAAGGTCACTTCCCTTTTCATCACCATTTCTACGTAGACAGAGAAGTCAGTAACTTGAAAGTTTCAACTTACCTTAAATGCTCTAATAAAATTAGAAGAAAGAGATGCCCTTTTCAGATTTCCCTTAATATCAGCCAAACATACTCAAGTCATGGGTTCACTGTCCTTACCATTGCATTCCTTCACACCATTCAAAATCAAGATTCAATCATGAATGAATTTAGAGATGGGAGAACAATCAGGAAGCAGACAATGAAAGTGGTGCGCTGAGGGATATTGAAGCAGCCTATCCTGTCTTTTATAACATGCAGAGAAAAGGAGGCTTTTTGGGGCTTCATGGAGAGAACTGTTTTGGAATTCTTTGCTAAGCAGGGAGTTTGGGATTGGGGTGGGGAGTTGGGTTTCAGCATTTTATCAGGGGGCTTTACGCACTAAATTTTAGGTTGATCGGGGAGGGAGGGTTGGGGGGTAAGTGAAGGATGATATGGGCGTATGAGCATAACTGCTCACTCCGGCGAGATTGCTATATTCTAATTTGACTGGATGGGCTAATATACTTTTTAACAAGAATTTTTTATTACGCAAGAGTGACGGTTGATTCTGTAATATCCATTGGAAGGCAGGTGATCTTGAATAATATGACCTCTCTGCTTTGGTGGCAAGAGTGTATATTCATGCACAAAGCTAACAAGAATGAGTTGATCAATTACTCTTACACTCTACATTGACAAGAGAGTTATGGAGCTTGTTGCTACTACGCAATTTGTTTGAGTGATACCTGGGTTGGTGAAGGAATTTCTGTTGATCTGACTTTGTACAGGAGAAAAAGAGGCTGAAAGCTCATTTTGCGAATGTCTAAATGGTGTGTAAAGAACTGAAGAACACTTGGTGTCTAAATGGTGTCTAAATGCCATACTTCATAGTAAAGAATTGTTATCTAATAGAAGACTCTATCCTGGACTATTCTTTTACCTGATTGATTTCTAGTTTTCTGGCATATCTTTATCTGCAGATATCATACTTGTATTCAAGTGCAAATGGGTTTATGCTCTTGTTTGGCTTTTAATTCACTAAGATCGGCGTCTATTGGCGTTTGGCAAGCTTACTAGGGGTCTCATAAGAGTCAGGCCATTTTTCGAACTATACCGGACCCCTGAGATTAGCAGATAAGACCAATGAGGGTTCTATGGACAAAAGTAACAAATCTAACACTTACCCCTCTGAAAAAAACTATTTGGTACCGAACATAAAATGCTGAAGGAGGCTAATTTTCTGGTGGAAGTGCATTTTTTCATGTGTTTACCAACATTGTCTATAAGCTTAAATACCAAAACACAAAAAGCTGCCCCAATGTAGTTTTGCGGTCACATCGAGTCCATGCCTGATATTCTACTCTCGTCACACAAAGACATACAAACTGGTAAGTGAACAATTCCACCCTTGTGTAGTTTTTCTTTTGCAAAACATTCTTTCCTTTTGAGTTTGTTTTGGCTAGGGGTTGCCGAGGCCCAACCAGACCTACAGCTTCATTTCGAAGGCCCAAACAAATTTGTCATCAGTTATCCAGCTAAAATTAAAGGTATAATTTAGCAATTCCCACAAGATTTAAATTATGCAACACCACGACAAGGAAATGTGAACTGCAAACCTATTAATCCAGGGACCAGAAGGTGCATTTTCGGCAACTGAATCGGCGTCCATGACTGGAACTTCAACACAGTTCGTAAGCAATCGTTGTCCTTTCTCTTGAGACTTGGTGAATCGAACCAAAGGGAGATTCCAAATATCACTACGCGTCTTCTTTGCTTCATTTAAACAAGCGATGCTGACACTCGACAATATTTCTTTATGGGTTGGGGACTCTGAAAATAAATCCATCAGAGGAAGACCAAGAAAGATGAAAGAAAATTGAAGTGTAAGAAAAAAATTCCCTCCACAAGCAATAAGCATCACGATGTTGATGAATCTAACGTAGTTAAAGCCACATTAGAGTTTCGTGGTTGTAAACCTTTCCATGGGACAGTCTCAGTGGAGGTCAAACACTAGTATGATCGAGTGAAGGAATAACAAAACACAACGATAAAAGGACTGCAGATACAAATGCTTAAAGAACTGAAGGCTCATCACATTGCCGCTCCACATTCTCCCTTTAAGACTATACGATCACTTGAGATATTTCTACCTCGTAAATTAAATATCGTATTCCCAAAATTTTACTTTATTGCAGAATCCACCATAACTCTAAGCAGCCAAATTTAAATTCGAGAAAGCAACATATGAAGAGGGATCAAAGGGTCACAAAGAAAGCTCGAGAAAAATCAAAAAACCCAAAACTACAATACGTTGAGAGTTGAGATACCACAAAAAGAATGACTCAATTCATTCTTGGACACATACATTACAAAGACGATAACAAACAAAGAGACAATTGGATGCCACACCATGATTGGAGCAGAAGAAGGGAGAGAAGTCTGTGCGGCGTTTTGGGCAAGTGGTGCTTCTGGGTTGCTGAGAGTAGTTCGGTAAGAGATCAACTGGCCCTAATTTCTCTCTCTTCGTCTTCGCCATAGTTGTGGAATTTCATAGACTTGTATATAAACACACGTATTTAACGAAGAAGGCATTGAATTGGGTTGTAATGGGCCAACGTTGTGTTGGACTCTAAGCTAGCTTGTACTACTGTATAGCCCTTTGCATACTTGTTAATCTTTCCAGGCCGGTTCCTTCAATCTCTTGTTGACAAGCCATGGGTGAATGAATACATTGTATTACTTCGTTTTCGTGCCAAGTGTTGCTTTATACTGTGACTCTACTCTCGTTTTCTTGATACTTTCTTCCTTTCTATACCGTGGGACTAATAGAAAGAAATCATGATCATGAACCAAACCAAGAATAAAGTACGAATGGGAATGTCTTAGAAAGAGTTTGTTTATAGGCTTCTTTAGAATCGCATTGCAAGTAATGCTGATATGCACACATGGTTTGTCAACAAGTAATTGAAGGCATGAGGAAAAGTCACCAAATTCTTTAAATTGGACAACTCGTTTGCTCTCGTATTGACTATGCACCTTCACATTTTGATTACTATATGCATGTTAATTTTGTTCGTTCTCATGCTTCTGCTTAACTGCGGGTGACTTAGCAACATGGGCAAGTTACAAGAGGACCAACATTTTGTTTGGAATAAATTCTTCCAAGATTTAGATTTCAAATTAATAATTGGATTCGAATTAACAATCCACTTTTCTATTTGGAATTTTAAAAAATTCGAATCACAGAATTCTTATTTCGTGTTTTTGTAATACTGAGAAAATATAAACGTAATAAACTTTTAGACAAATACATCTTCGGCTTAGGGTAAAAACATAAATTACGATAAGCGGTTTCACATGTGTCGGTGACAACACATTTTGGTTGTGGTATGCAAATAGTCGCAGTGTAAGCAGTAGTGTAGTAGTACTGGCGGTGGAAGTGGTGAGGGTGGTCAAGTAATGGTAACGATGGTAATGGTGGTGGTATTAAGATGTAATTAGTTGGAGGGTAGTGACAGTAGTGACGATAGTAGAATGGACAATGGAGGTGGTGATGGTGTGGTACCAGCAATGGTGTGGTGGTAGTGGAATTGGGGGGGAAGGGGGGTGCGGTGGCGTCGGGTGTCTAGTGTTAGTACTAGTGCTAGTGGTACCAAGGCATCATTAATTATAATGTTGGTGATATAAGTGATGGTGACGACAATAGAGACGATGGTGGTGGTGGCGGCGGCACTGGTGTGGCATCAAAGGCAGTGGTAGTGGGGCGTTCTAATGATTGTAACGATTGTATTGGTATTAATGGTATCAAACGCCACAAGTGGTATGTCAATGATAATAGTCGTGGTGGCATTAACGAAGATGGTGGTGGTGGTGATGCTATTATTGGTGGTGCTAGTGATGACAGTCATGTTGATCGTGACAGGATTAATACGGTGGCACCAGTAATATTTGTAATGACAATGGCAATGATGGCAATGGTGTAATCGGCGCAGTGATATTAATGATAATGGTGGTAGTCGAGGTGATGTAACACACTTGACATTGATGGTGAGTATGGTGGTAGCGGTGGTACCGTGTTGTGTGGCGATGAAAATATTGTGGCAGTTGTTGTGGGTGTAGGTCAAGGTGGTGGTGGATACAACAATTAAGTGGTGGTGGTGGTGACAATAACAGTATCAGTGGCAGTAAAGGTGGTCTAGCGGTAGCAGCAACTACAATGAAGCTAGTGATTTCATTGGTTAAAGAAATTCAGGAAACGATAAGATATGTAAATAATAATTTTTATTTCAAGTAATTCGAATCATATGAAATCTAATTCCAATTTGTTTCTTTAATGTTCCAAACAACTAAATTTGAGTGTTTGAGGTGAAATTCCTTCCGCAGTTCCAAACACACTGTAAATGATCATTTCATACTTGATTCATTAGTAGACTCGTAGGTAATCACTAGGACTATTTTTTTTATCGGATTTCATACTATAGAAACACCATCCCCACCTAACTCAAAAAAATTTAAATTTTGGCCCAACCCAACCCACTTAAAAATAAAATGGGTTAGAATTGGCTAAGCTTAAATAATAGTGGGTTATTTGGGTTGTGCTTTTAAAACCTATTTAGTAAAAAGTCACATTTTTTAACCACCATCCCCGGCAACAGCCGCCGCCACCCGCAGCCACCGCCGGTCATAATCGGCCGCCACTGTCGACTGCCGGCCATCGCCGGCCGCCACTGCCGCCGACAACCACTTTCGCCGCTCCGCCGCCGACCACCGTCAGCCACCACTTTTGCCGCTTGGCCGCTGCCCGCAGCCACCACCTTTCCATTTTTTATTTAAATATAAAACATATATTATTCTATTTTGATTGACCCATTGAAACTCAAAAAAGCTCACTAACCCAACCCAATTTATTCAATCTTTTTTTGAGTTAAAGCTCGTTGCGCTTTTTAAGCATATCGGGTTTTTTGGATTGGGTGAAAAACCAGCCTAACTCATTAAAGTTACACCCTTACTTCGTTGTTTCCAAAGAACACTTCTATATCCTTTGTGTTGCAAATCCTTCCACCTCACCTTCGCACCAACAATGTGCATGGAAAGAAGACTAGCTCCAAAATCACATCACTCTCCAGCCATCGACACCAACCTACTGTGCACCTGCTCTGATCCGTTAGCAGCTTCTCTGTTTTGGGGCTGTGATTATTATAAAGACATAAAACTTTATGGTCTCCACATCTACGTGTTCATAGATGACTTGTGGTGGACAAATAAATTGGAGGGATGCTTGGTAACTTGCTCCGAACATACTGCTTATCTTAAACGGACTTCTTTTTGGTGTCATGTGGGATATTAATCTAAGTTATACACGTGTGATTTGATACGAATTATTCTCATGCTCTCTCTCAGGGTATGTTTGATAACGCAATTAAGCACATAATTTTTAATTAAGTGCGTTTAATAACGCCGAATATTGTCTCACTTAAAAAATTAATTCACACCAAAGATAGACTAAAATTTTAAGCTAAGGTGGACTTACTTAATGTTTATCACTTATTTCTTAGTGAGATAGTTAAAAGTTATTACATAGAATTTTAGTTAAAGAGTAATTACCACCATAATGCCGCTACAATCAATTTGCTAGCAACATCATCTACATCACACTACAACCACCACCACAATCATTATTCTCTTTTGTCGCCGTCATCACAATTACCACAGCCTAGCCACTATCACTACTACCACCACCACCACCTCCACCATCACAAGGGCACCACCACCTCCATGTCTGCGAAAACCATCTGAATCAATATCCACCACACTACAACCACTACGATGACCCAGCCGCCGCCTATCGCCACCACCACAATTATTAACACCACATCTTCATCCACCACCAAAGCCACTATTGGTACCTTTTCACCACCACCATTATTACTCCATCGCTGCTACCACCGCCATCACCACTACCAACACAATTTTGGGGGACAAAAAAAGACTTATAAAATACATGAGTACGATACTGCATAATTTTGGTAAAACTGGAAACAATTGTGAATGAAACAATTTTAAAACATTTACATGTGGTTTATCAAACAGATTAACTTATTTTTCAATAATTGAAATTCAGTCGCTTAAAGTTTTCAGTTTATGAATTTAGCGCTTACGTTTTCAGCACTTAAATTTTAATTTTATTGAACAGCCCCACAGATTGGGCAGGATAAGCCCTTGGTCCTAAAGAACGCTATGGTCATATGATATTCATTTTGCAGTGAAGAAATATCATAAGTTCCAGGTAAAAAAAAAAGGACTTAAGGTCGCAAGAAATAGCACACTATTGCCACTTACTTCCCATCTTGTGAACGACAAAGAAAACTTGGTTCTTTTAATAGATGATGACTGCTTTCTGGATATTTGCTTCCCTTGCATTTCCTTGTTCTCACCCCCAGAATTATACTTTGCAACTCCAATCGGTTGTGATTATAATAGCTCCCTCTTTTGACTTTCTGGAAAAGTAACCCGACTAATCATGTAATTGAGTAAGTAATCTCCCTCATGTTTGAAAGTCTCCCGTTCAGAAAATAAAAAAACTTCAAAATGAACTAACTCGGTACTTACATACACTCTCAAAGAGCTGAGTCGACTGAACTTAACTCCGATCTTCATCTTCTACAACCAATCACTACCCAACCCCAATATCTATTTTTTTTTTTGTTGTTGTCAAAATTGGCTTTAAGTAATATCAAGTCAATGTGCGGGCCAGTGCACGCGATTCTTTATAGACTCATCTTTAGTTATTCGTTTTTATTGTCTAAAACTTTCTGAAAGCCTTAATAAGAATCCTTCAGCTTTTGTATATTTGAGTTTTCTTACAATCTATATGTATCTTTATCGATTTTGCCCTTGAATGAAGCTAGTGTGTGCAAAATAATTTGAAAAATAACTTTGTCGACCTCGTTTTTTTTTCCTTGTCTGATTTGAATGAGCTTTACCATTTTGAAAAACTTTAGAGGTGACCTTGATTTTTTACTTTTGTTTTACTTATATTTCCTTAAAATTATGAGAACATCTATTTCCACATATTATTATACTATTCCACGTACCAGTTTGCCGCTAAAAAAGCATTAGCAACAAACTCTTAAACTTTTTGTGAATAAGCATAGTAGGGTGTCAATAAGCATAGTAGAGTATAAAAATTGACATTCTTTTGTAATCATAGCATCATGTACCGTCAATTCTATACACTCCATGCTAGAAAATATCACACAGAACGCTTACTCTTGGTTTTGAATTGGTAGAAGTGTGTTCTCACCCCATCTTGGCTACACCTATAGGCCCACTGGGGGTCCCATTTCTCAGGACACGTCGACATATTCAATGGTTAACTTTTCAACGCTCACAAGCCGGTCAAAGCGACGCATGCTCAAGTCCCATGCATTTTCCCATTGTGAAGCAACCTTGGTGTGCCTTCCCCCTTAAGGGGGTCGGCCACCCTGGGGGTTGGCCACCTTAAGGGGTCGGCCACCCTAGGGGGTCGGCCACCTACCTTGACGACCGATTACTGTCCTTCGCGGTCACGCAACGTAGTCGTGACTCTCATCTCCGCGACCTTCGTCGCCGCGCCCGCGTGCCATCTCCGCGACCCTCGTCGCCCGCGTCCGCGCACCAGCTCTACGACTCTCATCTCTGTGACATTCGTCGCCGCACCCGCGTGCCATCTCCACGACCTTTGTTGCCCGCGTCCGCGTGATAGCTCCGCGACTCCCGTCGCCCATGCACCATTGCCGCGACCTTCATCGCCCACGTCGGCATGACACCTCGGCGACTCTCGTCGCCCGTGCGCCGTCTCCGCGACTTTCATCTCCCGCGTCCGCACGACAGCTCTGCGACTCTCGTCGCCCGCGCGCCGTCTCCGTGACCTTCGTCGCCCGCGTCCGTGTGATAGCTCTGCGACTCTCGTCGCCCGCGTGCCCTCTTCGTGACCTTCATCGCCGATGCTCGAGCACCGCACTCTCACACGTCGTCGCACCCTTGTGCCGCGCCACTGATACAGCCATCCCCCCGGCTCTTTGTCGCACTACGTTCTCCCGGCACCAAGTATCATCTCGCGACACTCGTCGCCACTCTCATGCACCATTCTCATGCTACGTGCCCCCGGCACCAAGTATCGTCCCGCGACACTCGTCATGCACCATTCTCATGCTACGTGCCCCCGGCACCAAGTATCGTCCCGCGACACTCGTCGCTGCTCTCATGCAACATTCTCATGCTACGTGCCCCGGCACCAAGTATCATCCTGCGACACTCATCGCTGCTCTCATGCACCATTCTCATGATACGTGCCCCCGGCACCAAGTATTGTCTCGCGACGGTACTCGCCGCACCCATGCATCGCAATCATGTTACGTACTTACGGGATGGGCTCACAACCTTAAAGCCATCGCCGACACAATCACGGGGGGCTCCGGTCGTAGTGCTCCAGCACGAGGACCCCTCACAGCGGGATGGGCTCACAACCTTAAAGCCATCGCCGACACAATCACGGGGGGCTCCGGTCGTAGTGCTCCGGCACGAGGACCCCTCGCAGCGAGATGGGCTCACAACCTTAAAGCCATCCCCGGCACAATCACGAGGGGCTTCGCTCGTAGTGCTCCGGCACGAGGACCCCTCGCAGCGGGATGGCTCACAACCGGGATGGGCTCACAACCTTAAAGCCATCGCCGGCACAATCATGGGAGGCTCCGCTCGTAGTGCTCCGGCATGAGGACCTCTCGCAACGGGATGGGCTCACAACCCTAAAGCCATCGCCGGAACAATCACAGGGGGCTCCGCTCGTAGTGCCCCGGCACGAGGACCCCTCGCAGCGGGATGGGCTCACAACCTTAAAGCCATCGCCGGCACAATCACGGGAGGGCTCCGGTCGTAGTGCTCCGGTACGAGGACCCCTCGCAGCGGGATGAGCTCACAACCTTAAAGCCATCTCCAACACAATCACGGGGGGCTCCGCTCGTAGTGCTCTGGCACGAGGACCCCTCATAGCGGGATGGGCTCACAACCTTAAAGCCATCGCCTACACAATCACGGGGGGCTCCGCTCGTAGTGCTCTGGCACGAGGACCCCTAGCAACGGGATGGGCTCACAACCTTAAAGCCATCGCCGACACAATCATGGGGGCTTCGCTCGTAGTGCTCCGGCACGAGAACCCCTCGCAACGGGATGGGCTCACAACCTTAAAGCCATCGCCTACACAATCACGGGGGGCTCCGCTCGTAGTGCTCTGGCACGAGGACCCCTAGCAACGGGATGGGCTCACAACCTTAAAGCCATCGCCGACACAATCACGGGGGGCTCCGCTCGTATTGCTCTGGCACGAGTACCCTGGCAACGGGATGGGCTCACAACCTTAAAGCCATCGCCGGCACAATCACGGGGGGCTCCGCTCGTAGTGCTCCGGCACGAGGACCCCTCGCAGCGGGATGGGCTCACAACCTTAAAGCCATCGCCGGCACAATCACGGGGGGCTCCGCTCGTAGTGCTCCGGCACAAGAACCCCTCGCAACGGGATGGGCTCACAACCTTAAAGCCATCGCCGGCACAATCACGGGGGGCTCCACTCGTAGTGCTCCGGCACGAGGACCCCTCGCAGCGGGATGGGCTCACAACCTTAAAGCCATCGCCGGTACAAACACGGGGGGCTTCGCTCGTAGTGCTCCGGCACGAATACCCCTCGCCATGAACTCTGAGCACTGAGCTGCGAGCACGTCTGCTCATGTTACCATTGATGGTCGACACCACCAGGGCAATGACCCCCGGGTCACTCAGGGACGGGAGCAGGTCCTTGGAGGGCATCGCGCCTAGTCCGCCTGGCAGTTGGCTACAGGGGCAACCCTCGCCGCTGTCAGGATCTCTGCGCGTCTCTTGACGCACCTTGTGGGATTCAGTAAGGGCTTGGACCGGTGGCTGGGGCAACGGGCTACTCTGATCATGCTACCGCAGTGTGGTCAGTCTTCTCAGACAGGCAGAAGGATGCTGCAAGGGCAGGGCGGCACGAACTCGGGGACCGACAGTCCAACGGATAATCGGTACTTTGTGAACCCCCTGGTGACGTGTCACTCCCAGGGGACGACACGTGTCAGCTGATGACACATGCACACTTTCGCCTATAAATAGTGTACTTTGGAGCTTATTCACCAGACCTCTCTTATTTGACACTTTCACTTTCTCTCTCTAAAACTCATTCTCTCTGAATTTCTAGTGAGAGAAAGACATTTGGACTCCTGACATCGGACCCTTGACGCTGCACCCTAGACTCGGACTGTCGACCGCCGGCCCTATTCGTCGTCACCTTGTCTGCGCGGCGCTGCTAGCCCTCGCGACCTGTCTGGGGAGCCTTGCTCTCAGCCCTTGCTCCATCCTTGTTGTCTCTCAGCTTGCCTACTTGGAAACTGATTCAGACTGCATCCTTTGTGGCACCTCCACGTAGCAACGAACCATTTTTCTTTGGCAACAAAGTGTAACTTTAATTTGTTCTCTTGCTTTATTGCAATATAATAATTGCTACAGTTTCGGTGATTCTTTTTCCATTAACTATGCTACAATTTAATGTGATTGCTATGTCATTGTCAACTTATGTCTTCGCCTTGTGGCTTTATGCGTATTACTTTGAGTCAAATTCACATGTGTGATTCATGAGCCGCCGCAAAAGGAGTGTTACTAATAAGTGACTTTGTCTAAGTAACCTCTAAGCCTCTATCTATATTCCAGTGAGTTATGTGAAAACGTATGTGACTTTTCATTTTTTTACATACTGCGTTAATTAAAATGTGGGGTAGTTCAGTGATATAAAATAGAGGTAACGATCTTATGTTTAAACATTGTCTTACGGATCAAAGATGACACGTCTGACTTGTTGATGGTTTGGTTCCTCTCGCATCAATATTATTCGATTTTTCTCTTACATTTTAGTGTTTATTGGTTCCTATTTCGATGTGTTTCTATTCCTCTGGCACTTTGTATCTATATCACGTCATCCGTTGTGCAACCCCAAAAGCAGACTTACTAGGCTATCCTTTACTGTTGTAATATTTTAATAAAATAAAATATACATTATGGCATTATAATTATATTACAATTTATGGCTATATGTATTTACTTACATGTAAATTATGAAATGAGTTACAAATGCAATAATGAGTATATTAACTCATATTTGTTTATGGAGTATATAATATGTTTTATTGTTTGACATTATTGAGAAGATTATCATTATTTCATAAGTTACAAAAGTTTTTATAAGCTTACTTATGTGGTCAATAAATAAATTATGATTAACCAAGTATATAAGGACATGGGCTGTGACATAGAAGACTATAAGCTACTATGCTTCCAAAACTTAGTGTTTTCTACCTTACTATTATAATGTATTTTTCTCTATATCTATTTTATACATTTTATACGTGGGCAACGTGATCGTGGACTGGTTCATACCGTCTTCCTGTGGACGTGCACATGGAGGAGACATAACTGCTTCAATGAGTTTTATCTTGGAGACTTTATCTGCCGTCAACACCTGCACGTAAGGAGGCGATAACGTCTTTAAGACATCGACTTTGTTGTGACTCTCACGGACCAACTATTTTCATATCCTTTTATCACTTTAAATTTTATAATATTATCTAGAGTTCATACCGAGTTACTTTCAATTATTTACTGTTATTTTTGTTACGTTTAATCTCTTGGTATTGCTAATATTTTGTTGTAGAAAATACAAATCAAAGCCTATATTTTCCGACATTTACTACATCATTTTCTTGGTGATCAATAGAAAGTGTTTGGTTTTAGGACTTCTTGTGTCGCCGACGGCTAGTAATCTCTAAGGCATTTGGTTCATTTGTTACTTTTAATAAAATGCGGCTACCTTGAATAGATGTACGGAGTAATTTTCAAAGAAACTTCGGGCAGGAGTAAATGGGGACTCTGTAACTTTGTTGAATCAGTTTGGCATTTTTTTTCGATCGATACTAATAGTCTTTTTTTATTTTTTTGAGAGGGATTAAAAATATATATTAGGAACTGTTTTAAGGCAGAATATATAGAACAAATAAAAATAAAAAACATAAAATGGACGACAACCCCATCCAAAAGAGATTAAAAATATATACTTATAGCTAGATGCTCGTAATAGTCCTTTGGGAGACTTTCTTATAAGTTGAGGTTAATATTGTTATTTGGTTATTGCTACTTGTGATCCAAAAATGTTGGGTCTTCACATACATAAGTCAAAATCTGGCAACCTAACTAAATACTCAGCCAAAACTTTTTGCAGTCCACCTTATTAGCATCCTTAATTCCATGGTAGCTGCCGGCAGTCATCGGCGATCGCCAACTGTGGGCTGTGGCTGCCAGCGGTGGGAGGGTGGTGGTGGTCTCAAAATAAAAACCAAAACTGAAAGTCGAAAACTGAAAACTCATCTCTGGAGTTTTCAAAAAATAGTCTTATTTTAAAAACTGAAGAAAGAAAAAACGAAAACTGTGTACCAAAAGCGTTTATTTTTTCCAGTTTAAAAAACTAAAAAAATAAACGTTACCAAACGGAGCCGTAGTGTAGGATGTTGTATTGGGCTATTTAGTCCGGTTGCGAGATGATGAGGCATGAAGACAAACTATAAATTTGTCATCTCTTTGGGTTGCTGGTATTATCTAATAATGGTTAGAGATGAATATTTTGCTATGTGTGACGAAATTTAAGATTTGACCCTAGCGAGGATACCAACGTATAAAAAGGGGAGATTGTGATATCCTTCACGCGATGCAAGATTATTTTTAATTGGTCTTTAAGACCATGCGTGTGAATTCATAACACCTACTTCACTAGCATTTTTGAGGGATATATTTCCATATGTAGAGGCCGTAAACTTGTCTAGTTACATGAATTATCTTTTGTGTAAGTAAAAAAATATGTTTATGTTTGGCTTTACGGTAAATTTGTTATACGCCCTCATTAATTACGAGAGGCGCAATCAATGAACTCCAGTATATGATCAATTTAAATTAGCCTATTTCAATGAATTGCTAAGTTTAGATACTTTTTGCTTTGATACTAGTTTTGCACTCGGCCAAAAAAATTGAAGAGCACATTAATTTCTCAAATGCAATGAGAAGTAATTGGGATGATCAAGATCAATGATTAATATCTCATAAATTCATGTAGAGAATGACAACATTGTAGCAAATTGTATCATTCTTTTCCTCAGGTTATGCGTTTGAAAAAATAAAGAGAAACAAAGTTTTGTCTTCCAACTATTAGTTATAAGGTCGGCCAAGTCAATGGCATTTCACTTTTACGGACAGAATGTGATGGCATAGTTAGCTCCAGCTTGGCACGTAAACAAGCTACTTGTATCATCATAAGCGTAACTGTAAGCCTGTGGGCAATTGCTTTTGAAAAACTTGGAGTAGCCTGTTGGAGGGCAAGTTTGTGGAGACCCATAAGCACCGGTACAACAATATTGAGGCTGATTAAATGCAAGGCATGCGCTTTTACACCCGATTGTGCCCCCATCCGTATTTTTTACCAACAATTCAGGTGGACACCGCGCGTTTATATCTACCGGACAACTCGTTGAACTGCAGTCTGATCCATCCTGCGGAGTGACATCAACTGGCAAGTTGAAGCCATCGACTAGGCTAACATCATAAAAGTCTTTTCCCCCTGGGGCGGCTAGGGTGAATTCCGCTAGGGTTGTTGGCGGGGCTCCGCCAGCCCCGTTGCATGCTACGTCGCCAGAGCCGCAGTCGCCACTGTTGCAAGTGAATTTTCCATCGGCATTAGAGCAAACGAATCGTGGCCAGATTCGACCGGACCATGGAGCTGTGACATCGAGAGTCGTTGTGGCTTGTGAAGGTAGCTCGAACCCCGTCGAAATTTGTTGTCCTTGACCTGTTAGTGTTGCTGGCCATATCGTGTAAGGGCAATTGTTCTTTATCGTAAAAGTTGTTGAATGCGCCCCTGCAAAATGTTTTGTCTGTTACAAATATTTGAGTAAATAAAATGACTGGAATTTGTGCATTTGTAACTATTTTGACAGCAATAAAGATATATTGTACTTTACTAATTATGTCTGTACCTCGATAAAGGCTACTATTTCATACTGAAATTTAAAATACAACTTACCACACAACAGATTGGTTGCAAACAAAAGAGCAAAGAAACGTCTGAGTCCCATTGCTACTTGCAGTATTTGCTTTAATGTTTGATACTGTGGTTATATATGATGAAGTTTATGGGATGATATAATTGACACTATTAATGTGCAAGTAAGAACTGGGGAACAATCTTCTAATTTTCACAATCCCAAAGTTGTTTTCCAAGAAATATTAACTTTATTGGCTCGAGTAGATTTTATGCACCTTACGGAGATTACTTGAAAATCGATTCAACATACCACTTGGACTAGTCAATTGAAAAAATAACTCCTACTGTCCGCGTTTCATAGTCTTTTTCTCCTCTTTGATCTTTCATAAATTTATAAAATAAACTTGGAGCATCTAAACATTGAGTTACACTTATTAGGTAACTGTTGTTTTATAAAAACACTATCTAAAGTCAACGTTTACACATTCAAATTCTATTCGATTAACTTCACAAACGTCATAGAAGTCAATATTACCCTTAATTGTTGCAATTAATTTTTACGTCATCGGATTCTATCCCACGAATTTGCGAATAGTCAAAAAGGACAAAAAAGGTAAGGTGGAGGAGTATAATATCAAACATGATAGATTGCCATAATCCAATTCATTATTTCAAATATTTCCCTTACAGTGGCTGTGCAATCCCAAAGTTGCTTTTCGACTATTTTGGGTGAAAGTCAACTTTTTATTACCAATCAAATGTTCTACAACAATAAATCTTTCTCAGCATTACATGTCCTATATTTCAGTATAGCTACATCTGTTTTAAGATAATAACATTCTCTCATCAAGTTCCCAATTAGAGCAAAGCTTTTTATTTACATTGTTCCCCTTTATTTGCTTCCAGCTTCTTAGACACTAGTAGATCCATTGTTGGATCATCATGATCAGCTCCTCCTTTGTTTTTTGTTGCTGCTCAAATGTTCTCTTATTTCTTTCAAACCATATCATGTAAACAATCACAGCCATCCCAAGCTTCCTAAGCCTTGCTTGAAAGCTTTTTCCTCTTAGTTTCTTAGTAGCACAGCAAAAAAAACTGATGCCAAGAGACCCCTTGAAACTGTATCATTAGTTTCCTCAGTACTATCTCCCATACTGCATTGGTGTAATTGCATCTCCAGAAGAGATAATTTTTCCCTGACTATTTACCTGAAACAGATAATTTTTTCCTTAAAGTTGCCATATGATTTTCCATATTACCGAGATTATATTGAACAAAAGTTCTACAGTAGTTGCTAGTCTAAGCCATATGATCCTTTCTTACACTTAAAGTTAAACATAAAATAGATTGCCATAGCCCAAGTCAATAGTACAATATTCAATACCCTTATTTGTGAATGTTACGCCGAAACATCATCAAGTCAAAAACATCACCAACTTGTCTTTGAAGTACATAAACCAAAAAAAAATGAACTTTCCTTTATCAACAAAGTGATTGGAAGCAGGGGCGGATCCAGAAAATCTAATCGCGGGGGGCCAAAAAGTCAAAAAAATAAAATAAAATTAATGGCTCACTTAAAAGAATTTTAAAATGTTCAAGTTTACATAAAAGATGACAAATCAGAAATATAATGTAATTAGCATCACTATATACAAATACCTGCTCAATTTGACTACTAATCATATAATTTTACTATTCAAAGTGATTTATTTAACTTGATAAGATTAGTAATAATAAATTACTAAACTTACACGAAAGAATTTACTAATGTTATTATCAATTGTATGAGTACAATAGTAAGATATAAGTTAACATATGTATAAAAATAGGATCACTTGCACATAAGACACTCTACTATGGGGGCGGGTGCGCGTTTCACCCCAATGTTTCAATTTTGGCTCAATTAACCTTACTGTTTCTCAATTTGTGCGCAATTTACCAATTGACGGGCTGAACTCCAAATTCTTGGATGCCCGTCAATTTCCCAGGGATAAAATTGTAACTTCAAACCATTTGCCACATTGGCAGCCACATCAGCCTTCAGTTCAATGCCTCTTGGAGTCAGCAAAACCCAGATGTTGCCCCCTCTCTGTATTCGCCAATCGTCACTCCCTTTCCAAACCCTAATCCCAAATCCCTCACCTCCATTTCCATCCTTCTTCTTTTCTTTCCACCACCATTCACTAAATTCCTACTTTCCCAAAACCCTAAACCTCCCCGTAAATCCCTCCGCGTCCGTGCCTCCTCCGCCCGACAACAAAATCATACCTCAGTCCATCATCCAAAGAATTGCCAAAAAACTCCACAACCTACCCTATAGTTTGGGTTCATGCCATCCAAAACCATTCACAATTTTGCTTCCACCCCATAACCTTCTCTCTCTGTATATTCAGGCACCCAAAGAGCGCCACCACCATACCCAGTTCGTCGCCACCACTCACGATGTATGTGTACATGTATGCGTCCATAGGGGTCTTGGTGGCTGTTGCGAGAGAATTAGGTTAAGGGTCTTGGTGGTTACAATAGAAGTGTGTTAACAATGTTGGGTGGTGGTTGCGGGATAAGTGGGCAAAGGGGTGTTGGTGGTGGTTGCGATAGGACTGGGTATAGAAGTGTTGGGTGGTGGTTACGACAGAAGTGGGATATGGGTGTTGGGTGGTGGTTATGGTAGAAATGGGTATAGGGGTGTTGGTGGCGGTTGCGGAAGAAATGGGTGAGGGGTGTTGGTGGTGGTTGCCACAAAAATGGTATAGGGGTGTTGGGTGGTGGTTGCGCAAAAGTGGGTTGAGGGTGATCAATTGATCATGTCGGGGAGGATGAAGGTGAAGAAGATATTAGCATATGTCAATCCCTTATTGGCTAATGGTGATGACTTGGCTGCCATGGTGGTAAATAGCGCGAAGTGACAATTTTACCCATAAGAGGTTGACGGGCGTCCAAGAAATTTGACTTTAGCCCGTCAATTGGTAAATTACGCTCAAATTGAAAAACAGTAAGGTGAATTGAGTCAAAATTGAAACATTGGGGTGAAACGCACACCCGCCCCCATAGTATAGGGTTTTATGTGTAAACGATCCATAAAAATTTAAACTCAAAAAAAAAAAAACTAATCATGACCTAATAGTTTCTTTCTTTCTTTCTTTATTATTATTAATTTTTTTTTTTGTAATATGAAGTTTTAAAATTTAGAATTTAGAAGAGTGAAGATCGAATAAGGAAATAAAAGAGACAAATATATGATGACCGGTGGCACAAAGAGTAAACAAAACAACAAAATAAAATCTTAATTAATTATTATAACATCATTTTTGTAATTTATTAAAATATATTTATGCACTATATCATCAAAAAGAAAATTTCCCAAAAAATGGGGGGGTGCCATGGCCCCCACCAGTCAGGTGGGTGGTCCGCCCCTGATTGGAAGTCCTTGACGTTGTGGTTAGGGTCGTAAATGAGCAGAGTCTTCATGAACAGCTCATCGTTCATTTATCTAGGAGCTCACACATTTCCGTTTGTATAATATTATAAAATTTGAACAAACTTTATCGAGCTTCTTTGTTAATTATGACGAATCAATACATGCCAATATGTGCATGTATACGTTTGTAACGACTTGTTGAACCAAAAACAAAAACAAATAATTGTACAATATTTGATGAAATTTTAATTTATGTACTCAGACTTGCGCATAAGCATACATAGCTAACTCCATAGTTATTTAAATACTTATTTACTTATTGAGCTGACCCTAGATGAGCTCGAGCCCGAGCTTTACGTAGTTATTTATGTTGTTGCTAAAAATATAATCCGAAACCCTAGTCAGAAACGATGACATGTAAGATCGAAAACGAGTGACCGCATGGTGGGGTTCCTGGCGGAGAACTCTCTCATGCTTAAACCAGAGCGCAGCTACATGATAGAGACTCTGAAAAAGCATAAGAAACTATGTGTATGTGTGTATAGTACATTGGGGTAGTTTTCTTTATATAGCTGTAGGTAAGAGAATCGTAGTATGTCTAAGATTCTGACAGCAGGGCCTTGGGGCCAAACCCGTTAGGATTGCATTAAGATCCTTAAAGATCCCATTAGGGCCTTTCAGAATCTTAATTCTCAATAAGGTAATTTTACCCAGTTTGACTGGGAATGCTAGGTGTCCCCTAATTATTGACAGTTTATATCTAAGTTATATCATAAGCCTCCCACTTTCTCATCCGCTTATAGGGGTAAATAATATTTTCTCCATCTCCATGTGCTCGGACTTAAGCTCTTGGGAGCTTAAGCCATGGAATTTCTCCCAAGTATGGTGTTAGAACTTTAGCTCTTGAGAGCAGGGTCTTAGGACTTGCTTTTAGGATTTTGCCTAAGCAGACTTGTTAAGTGCTTGAATGTCCCCTTGAGGGGTTTCACTTGATAATGTAGTTTTCTTCTCTTATCATCAGCCAAGAGCTGGCAAAGAAGCCTCGAACTCCCGTTTGGTTGGATTTTGAATTGACAAAGAGTGGTGGGGTAATGAAATCCCATAAAGTGCTTTGCCGTTTCACATGTTAGAGCTGTAGTAAACCATTTCGGATAGAATTTGAGCTCTATCCAGTCATCCTATGGGGTGTTCACCCCTTGAGGGCTAGTGAAATGTAGAGTTCTCGTACGCGCTCTTCAGGGCTGATGGAGCACAATGCTCGTATAAATGCTCTTGGGAATTTGACGAACATTAGAGTTTTCGCACGTACCCTTGAGGGCTAACGGAGCACAAAGCTCATGTAAATGCCCTTGAGGGTTTGATGAAACTTAGAGTTCTCGCACGCGCCCTTGAGGGCTAATAGAGCGCAGAACTCATGTTAATACACTTGGGGGTTTGTCAGAACTTAGAGTTCTCACACGCGCCTTTGAGAGCTAATGGAGCACAAAGCTCATGTAAATTCCGTCGAGGGTTTGATGGAACTTGGAGTTCTCACGTATGCCCTAAGGGTTAATGGAGGGCAAAACTCATGAAAATACCTTTGGGGGTTTAATGGAACGTAGAGTTCTTGTAAAGACCTTGAGGGCATCAATCGAAGTAAAGAAGTACTTTGTTGTTGTGACACGCAATAAGAAGGCGCGGGGGAATTGAGCCCGTAATTTGGCTACTGCTAAGAAACCCACATGTCTGAGAGGGCATAAGGCATTAAGCCCGTAAGATTGATGATGTCATAAGACATAAAGGCCCCCTATTCATGGAAGCATAAACATAAAGATAGCTTTTCAGCCAATATGTAGGGCATGGTTGCAAGAAGACTTGTATGAGCGATAGAAATGTAAAAGACCATAGTCAGTCTGCTCGGCTGGACGAGCATATAAAGTTAGAGGATAAGGAATCTGTCTGAGCAAGATATCACTGGGAAATAAAGATGTTGCCGCCATTTGTCTATATCCAGTACGAAACTAAATCTGATTTGCTGGTTACATGAGCTTAAGCTTGCATTTGTACCAGACATATTAGCGATGCTTATCAGCAGAGGCTGTCGATGTACTCTGATTCACTAGATGAGTAAGAAGCGTACGTGCCTCTAGGACTATAAGGTTAACTCTCAATATGCAGTGGTATGAGTACCTCACAACTAATAGAGGTCACTGTATGACCGAATATCACAAAGAAATAAGTAATGTTGAGTTGGCAAGATGCTGTAGCAGAAATCCTAGGCGTGACTTCAAGTTGCGGGGGTTTCGTGAATTTGTTTTTCACTTACGAAGCGGCTTGCACGTCACTGTTGATGCTTACGGGTGTGGTTTAAGCCCTTGCAACAGGAAAAAGTACGTGACTAAGTAAATGGCCTTTAAAACAATAAAGTACGTGAGCTTACAAGTGCAACTATGTTAAAAGCGATGTTGATACTCTATGGCCTCATTAGGGCCTTTACCGGTTAGGCAACAAGGGTGTTTTCCCATTGCATGTCGTAAGTGAGCTCATAAAAGTCGTAGCAGTCGATAAGACCCGACATGTAATACACTCGCGCCAATTGACGTGGCTGGATAATGCTAGACCAAAAATAAATAAGTCTAGGTGCTAAAGGAACACGCATGAGAAGCAGCATTTGAGAAGCTTGCTAGTGCCTAAAATCGTAGTCGCTTAACTTTTTAGCGACAAATATGCGAGAAAATATATGCAATTTTTAAAGAGGGTGTGGCATATGTTAAGTAAATGAGACAACGTGGGTCTTGAATTTAAACTGGCCTTTTTCCCTGGTTAAAAGTTCAATGCTTTAAAAACCATGAGGCCTAAGTCGAACAAAGAAGACCCTTTGGGTCTTAAGTATAAATATACATTTTTTATAGGCACAAAGTCTTAAGAAAATTATCGTATTTTTCTAATAAATAAGATCACGTGGGTCTGAAATTTAAATACTCATTTTTATGGGGTGAATGTTGAATTTTAAAAAGACATAATGGACCTTTTTTTTCTTGTCGGCCCATTCTTTTCATCGACAAAAGAACAGCGTAGTGAAGCGGCGGCGCGACGCGGCGCAAAGGTGGAGCTACACCGACTGTGGGGCGACGGTGAGGCAGGGCCTCTTGTCATAAAGCTGGCATGACACCGGGGGCGATGTCGGGGATCTCGAAGGAGACCACAACCGGCAAGGTTTGTAGATCTCACCAGTGAGGAGAGCGACGAGCTAGTGCGGATGGGATCTGCCGAAAATGGTGGCACCAACAAGTTCTCTACTGGCGGTCGTGCGATTGCTAACAGAGTTGGTGTCGGCTGTGAGGTCGTTGACTTGGCCGGTGTGACATCGGGGCACGATATCAAGGAGCTTGGTGGAGTTTGGGCGGTGCATGTGCAGTGACTATAGATTAGACTTGCAGGCCCATTGGGCGCCAGCAACGCTACAGATGGTGGCGGTGGCGCTAATCGCGATGGTAACGCAAACTACTATTGGTGTTGTCTAGTCGCGACGGCGGTTGCGGTGATGGCGCCGCTTGACACGTGTTGCAGATCCCTTCTCTTTTTTTTTTTCTCTCTTGTAATTGCTGTTGCTATATCAATCAGTCCAACGTTGCTATTGGGCCGGCCCAGTATAATAGGACAGTAGTTGTCTATCCATATATCCTGTTGGCAATAGAGGACCAACATATTTCATTATACATGATATAAGAAAAAGGGTAAATTACACACGGCACCCCTCAGGTTTACCCTAAATTACACACGGCTTGGCCTAAGAATTTTTGTTACACTAAGCCCCCTGTAGTTTGTCATTTTATTACATAAGACCCATTTCCGTTAGGGCACCGTGAGAAAAAAATAGGGCAACATTGGTTTATTACGATATACCGAAAATACCCTTATGTGTTCCTCTTCCCTCTCACCAGAAAAAGCCAAGTTATCGCCGCCACTTCTGCCCGCCATCACTGGCGACGCTGCATCACGGAGAGAGCAGGGGAAGGGAGAACACGCTGCATCACGGATGCCTCTCTCTCTCTCTCTCTCACTGGATGACGACGACTCATCATTCGGCGTCTCGTCGCGGCCGAAGGAGTCGATCACCACCGCGAACCCATCGTTCGACGATGGCGACGTCGCCACCAAGGACATCCACATGACCTCACCTCTCTCCATCCACATCTTCCTGATTGAATTGATCTACACCTCACTTGTGTGAGAGATTCATCAGGAAAAACCCTATTTTTGATGCAATCTCCTCACAAATCAATTCCCAAAGTACACTTATACCTACCCAATGAAATGAATGGGTAGTCTCCTGTGAACAGGGGAAAGACTGAGAGAGAGAGCGGCGGCGGCAGCCACGAGGTAGACCACCGGCAACTCTGGCGACCGCCGGTGACGACGGGCCTCACCTTCGGCAGATCTTTGAAGAGGGGATAGACTAAGAGAGGGAACAACGGAGACCATCGAAGACCACCGGCTCCTCGTTCGGCGTCTCGTCGCTGTCGGAGGATTCAATTGTCGCCTGGATAACAACGGCATCTCGTTGCGACCGGAGGAGTCGATCGTCGCCGCAAACCCGTCGTTCGATCGGCGACGGCGGCGCCACCACCAAAGACATCCACATCGATCCCCTCACCTCCCTCTACATCCGCATCTTCCTCCCAAACACCTGCCTCGGCTTTGATCTCAAATCTAAAGCCGCTAGGGGTTAGGGCAGGGACGAAAGGATCAAATTCGAATTTCGGATCCATTCCGAAAGATCAGAGCTCCAGCCTCCACCTTTCCTTGGCATTAATTTGATCCGTGTGTGTGTGTGTGAGAGAGAGAGAGAGAGCGAGGGTAAATTGACTTGTTTGTTAGGGGTATGACCGTCATTTCATCAATTTTGTTAACTCTGTTAACGGAAAAATAAAAATATGTAGCTTAGTGTAATTTTCAAAAGGTAAGGGGGTCCGTGTGTAATTTAGGGTAAACCTCAGGGGGTCCGTGAGTAATTAACCCAAAAAAAAATTAATGTTTAATTAGTGACAAATATGTATGCCTTGCTTTTAGGTTCAAACCCACTATTATTGTTTTCAATAAATACTGCATCTTCATGAATAAAAAAATTCTTTTGAAAGTTTAGTTATATAATCATCTATTACATTTAATTAAGGGGATGAAGGAGATTGAAAAATATCTCTACTCATTTTCCGCTAAGAGTGTTTATGCATGAACCACAGTGTCGGGGGTTCGAATCCCTCCTAGCCCGTACTAATGTGCCTTGGATGTCCACATCTCATAGTCAGGCGCTGATGATCACATTGATCGAATGTCCTTATTCGATCTAATAAGTACCTTGTGTCAGAATTGAGAAATTCTATGACTCAGATCATTAGTATTCTCTTATTTATTACATGTGTCTACTATTTAGGCAGAATGTCGTCACCCATTTTACTAGGAAACCAAAAGAAACCAAAAAAAAACCTAAAAAAATGGAAGTAAAAAAAATATAGAGTAAGCATAACCAAGTCAATCAATCCCATCAATAATCATTATCAATAAGAAAGATGCCATGAATCTTATTTATTTCAATTGTATCTCCTGAGATGCTCGAAGAATCTTTTCCATTCTTTTGTTATCGTGAAATATTGATTGCTTGTTGAATCCTGTGGCCGTAACTATAACGGTCCTAAGGTAGCGAAATAAGGGGTCTAGCAGAATTTTTTTTATTTGATTCCTCCGTATTAGGCATTTCTGAAGGACAATCATTTAATCAACCTTGACCTACAAATTGGGCAAACGATTCACTAATAGAGTCATTTTGGATTGTATTAAGGTAAAAAGCTGACATAGATGTTATGGGTAGAATTTTTTTGTAAATTGGTTGACATCTTAGATCCGGGTATTAGCAGCCGTTTTCAGCTGTTGTTCCCTTCCCAAATGATCGGTCATAGTATTGCTATACATAATGGAAAAGAACATTTGTCTATTTATATAACAGATCGTATGGTAGGCCACAAATTGGGAGAACTTGCACCTTGACTCGTACTAATGGGAATCTTACTCCACAAAAAAATTGAACAAAAAGTTGCCGAATTGGGCGGATGGGTATTGTATAAGGGCAATTGATTATGAAATAAACAAATTATAAATGGATTACTGAAACAAAAAACGAAAAATCTATGGCTATGATTAAAAAAGGAATAATAGAGTGATGAACGGTCGAAAAAGTAGAAAGAAACGTGGCACAAAAGAAGGCTTGAATTCTGGAAGGTAGTCCTCCTGCAGATTTATCAAAAATCTAATTTAGAATGGTTATCTTAAATATTTCTTTCAATTTTTTTTTATGGTTACCAAACAATTGATTTCATTCGAGTACTTTTAAATCCTCAGTCAAAGTGAAACTTTCAGTTGAAATAACTCGTCTAAGCACACTCTAACCGTGCTCTATGATCACGAGCCCAAATCCGAGCTCGCACAAGAGCTCAAACATTTTAGCTCGTAATTCACATGATAGGTTGATACAACTCTCGTCAATCTTATTGATTACGAATTTAAACGACAATTCTAAACTCTTCGCGAGTACGAGCAGAACTTGAACCTGCGGCCAACTTAACTAAGGAGCCTGATTATGACGACCCCACTTCTTGCTTGATTGCATACATTCTAGACTTTGATAGATGTTTTGTCAAAGTTTCCCCGCCGTTGGACTAGACCACCAACAATGTTGCCATTACTATTAACCTTTGGCACGTTAGTTCATGTCTTGTAGACTTACTAGCATAGCGTTTAAAGGCTAGTTATATACTTATATTCCAAAAGGATGACTAAAAGCAAGATCCTTTTTTTTTTTGTTAATAAGAGAGTGACATAAACGAAAAGTTGAGAGTTTTTTACAGACATAATCTAACATCATTCTAACCATGACATCCTCATGGCTTACAAATATACACAAGGGTACAAGCAAACTAATATATTTACATTTGTTCAAAACAAAAACAGGTAGAACCAAATGACTACGCACACAAAAGAGTTTTACTTAACCAATCAGTGGTCCCTGTGTTTGAACGTGTCACACAAATTTGGATAGAGTACGAGTTTCATGTTAAATACCAGCAACCACATGATGTATAGCAAAAGAGTGGAAGTCTGTCAAAATAAAAAAAATGTCGTACATGATTGACGTCACTATGTCCAGGATGTCAGCAGCATCAGATAGTTGCGAAAGAAGAAATTTAAAATTTATCAGTATAGTTAACGGTGAAAATGCTTTTTTATAGCTCACTTTTGTACTAACTTTCCCACTCTTGTGCTCCATTCAATGCTCTATTAACCCTTCCTAGCTTAAGAGTAATCAAACGACCAAAGAGAGGCCACTCCTCAAAAGGTTAGAAAAGGACATGTATTGGATAATTGGATTCCATGGCACCACATAAACCTTCGCGAACAAGAGGACGAAACTGCTTAGCAAAGAAGATAAAAGGGTGGCCAAAAATTCACCGATATCTAACTCTTTAAGAAGCTGATCGTTAGCTCCCGCGCGCTCTTGTAATTGAAGTGGGATCAATGATAACCTTGCCATCTTGTTATTATAGTTACTTTAGAATAATTGGCCGTAGAAGATCTTCCTTATACTACAGACCAAACCATTCTTGATGTCCTGATAAGGTACCATGATCTATGAGATAATCATATTACTTGCTTTTTAACCATAGTCTTAAGTGTGCCACATATATATAAATGTATCAAAATCATCAAAACTTATAATGATACTACTGCTTTTTTGAGGTCGGTTTAAAGATGGAATCAGTAATAATAGTTGAAACCATTACTTGTATCAGATTCTAGATATTCATTCTTAGTACTAACACCCCACATTTGGCAAATATATCTCAAAATTGTGACTAAAGATATAAGTTGCTAATTAAGTAGGACAGATATTTCAAAGATGGGTGCCATTATTGCTTCTCAGAGCTCAGATGAGCATGGCAACTAGGAAAGTTTGTGCACAGTTAGATAACAATCGTAACTGACTCTCTAACTCAGCGTTTCGTAAACTCAACTTCGTAAGGAAATATGGTACGATTAAAGTTTTTTTAATGATGTTGCTAACGCTTGACGCAATTGCGGCACCAAAGAGTTTCAGATCCGTCGCGTGATCACCCAATACCATGTACGTAAAAGAAAGTATTACAACTAGGTCATACGTGGGCATTCTAGCGTGTGAAAGACGATACTTATATGAACGATAAATTCTACTCGTTTCAGCTGTCACGCATGCAAATCATAAGAATATTGTTTCATATATCAAGAATTGGGGTTGCCCATGCAAGCGTCGGGGTCACAACAGGTTGGAAATTTTCTGACCCCAGGCCTTGAGGAGTCTGAAGTACGATCTCCTTTACAAGGAATGCAGTCTGATTACTTTTACTCAAAAATGTTGGTCTCAAGGACCTTAAGCTGTAGCAGGTGAGAACTAATGCTCTCCATCTTTTTCTCTGAAATTTGTTTGTTCCTTTCAGATGTGTTGTGCTGAGCACCTGACTGTTGAATTGATTATTGTTATCGTTAGAAATGTGCGATGGGTAATAAATGCCATATATGCATGGACCATAGACTAGTGTGACTCTTGTCGTTGCCTTTATGTGAATGTGCAATGATCAGTTTGACAGTGATCCCCATTAATGATGTATTATGGAAAGCATCTGTACATGTACACACTTGAGGACCCTCCCGCTCTTCCCCAATCCACCTTTGTGGGATCCATATGGGCTAAGATTTGCGAAATTTCCCCAACTTTCTAGCTGATGGATGGTCCTGATCATCTCCTTCTATCTCTGTACTCGAAAAGGGTATACACTCCCATGGTGGCTGTATAATTAGGATCATTCCTCGTTAGAAATATGGAAGAACTGCTATCTTTTTTTGGATAGTTCTGTAGCGCCCCCCCGCCCCCCCCCCAAAAAAAAAAAAAAAAACTACCCTGTGTGCTCTACATTTACAGTCTTGATTTGTTTCGGGTAAGGTGGGTGGAATTGGGTCACTGCCTGCATCTGATGATTCGTCACTGGAGCCACCCCGCCCAACCCCACAAAGCTCCTCTCGGGCTTATAATGAGAATTGAGAAGAGAAACACAAACACAGCCTTTCTCTGTTGGTATTCAGTCTGGCAGGATGGCAAAAGCAGAGTTATCAGCAAAGTGGGATCTGAGTGTGCAATTGAATAAGCATTGGATGGGAAGCAAAGCTTGCGTTTCCCTTCTCTGTCTTACCATTTGTAGTTTGAAAGTGGACAAGAGCCAATGTTTTTATTCTTGATCACCCGGACCAATGACTGGGATGATCACAAAACACACACACACACACGCTCATATGACTCATAAGTGTGTGGTGCAGCAAAGGAGGGGAGGGCTGGCAAAGGGATAAGAAGACAGTGTGGGTTCAAGTTCAACACAAAAAGTTAAAAGGAAAACTGATTCTTCAGTACTTAGATGAGCTTGGGTTATCCACATTGCTTGGGTGGGTACAGTCCAATGGAAAACCACTGGGCAAACTGCAGAGAATGAGAGCCTTTGCTTTTTTAAAATCCCCCATTTTATCTTCCCCCCAACTTGCCCTTCTTTTCCTCTTACAACCCAAACCCATCCCTGTCCTTGTGAGAGAGCAAAAGTGAGAAGACATGAGGGAGAGAAACAAATTGATTGAAAATGATCTTACACAGTGGACAGAAGGCTCAAGCACCTTTCAACCCCTCAGCTCAACCTTCCCTTTACCTAAAACTGCCAAATCTGATGCACCCCTCCTCTGACCTAGTCAGTAAGTCTCTTTGACAACTCGCAAGCCACCTCCTAACTGAGGCCTTCCCTTCGCTATTTTGAACCAATTAGCACATGTTTGCGCGCTTAAGCTACAAGGTTGATGAAGAACCCAGATGAGGATATGGCCCACCGAACCTGATAATTGAATTCTGTGGGCCACGTGTACGGTATGGGGAGGTGGGATACATTAATGTCTGTATAGACAAATTAAATACAAGTGATCGTCATTAATGTAAAATATATAGCATCACATCTCATCATTATTAAATATTGGGAATAATAAATGGGTCACACACACAAGCAGTTTTTGTCCTTAATAATATGTTTTTAAAACTTAATTACTTAATTACTCAATTTTAAACCTTATTTACCTGTGTAGCCTCTTTTTGAAAATCGCTATTTTAAAGTGAGATTTCAACGTAGAAAACGTGATTTGAAACAGAGATTTCTTTTGAAAACGTATGAAATCTCTGTTAGGAAACAAGTTTTCAAAAGAAATATCTATTTCAAACCACGTTATCTTCCCTTAAAATCTCACTTTGAAACCACGATTTTAAAAAATGGGCTACACAGGTAAATAAGTTTCAAAATAGAATAAAAAAGTAATTAAGTATTAAAAACAGGTTATTAAGGGCAAAAACTCCAAGCACATTGCAGAAGCTAACGTACAACGAAACCAGCTGATTGGTGGAAGAAGAAAAAGGAGGGAGTGAGAAAAAAAAAAGAAACGTGGGTTTGAATCCAAAAAGGGGATTCGGGTATTGGTTCATATAATTTGTCTGTTAAGCACATTCATGGCTGAACTAAGCACGAGGTCAACCACTAAAGTATGCTCTCTCTCGTGCTGCTCCACTTCATTAACTTTCCCACTTAACTGCTCCTCTACCTCTCACCCCCTTTGTATGATTTTGTGTGGGAATTAGATATTGATGAGACTGGTTTGGTGTCTAAGTTGGATCTTTAAGACTTTAGGGTTTTCACTACAAGAAAACAGACTTTTAGCGACGGGTAAATCCGTCGCTAAAAGCCCAAAATCCGTCGCTAAAGGAATTAGCGACGGATTCACCGTCGCTAAAAATCCCTCGTATAAAAGCCCATTACTAATAGTTTAGCGACGGAATTTTTAAATCCGTCGCTAAATATGTGATTTTTACCGACGGATTTATTTTTCATTAGCGACGGAATGTCCGTCGCTAATTATATTTTTAAAATTTTAATTTATTTTCTTTTTCGTCCAATTAGCGACGGATTAAATATTTAGCGACGTAATATTCCGTCGCTAAATAAGCTATTTAGCGACGGAATATTCCGTCGCTAAATATTTAATTGAAAGGAATATTTTAGCGACGGAATAAATCCGTCGCCAAAAGTCAATATTTTTAATTTTTTTTTTATTTTTCAATTACCTAAACCTGTACAGAAATACAATTCTCAACAACAACGCGCAATAAGCGAAATACAGAAAAAAAAATATAATCAATTAGAAAAAATATTTATTATAAAAGAAACTAATACATGTACAAGCCGGGAACCGGAGATAGCCGGTTAGGAGAGAGGAGAAAAGTACAACCCGGGCGCGGGGGGGGGGGGAAGCTAGGAACGGGCACGGGAAGGGGCTCATCAGGGGTTCCCGAGTCCCGGATGTGGATCCTGCTGAGCTGGGGCCGGGGCGGCGGGTCCAACAGTGCCCTGCTCGCGCATCATCCGGCACACCACAGTATCTATGCGCTCGCTATCCTCCTCGCGCAACTGAGGTCGAGGAGCCGGTGTCTGTGGAGGGGCAGCAGGGGGTGAGGACGCTCCTATCACGGCACGAGGAGTCGTGCTAGGCAGGCCGCGTATGCGGCCTTTCGGCCGATTCACGACCTCCGGCGTATCCAGCCATCGCTTCAACCCCCCAGTACTCGCAGCCGTACTACTGGATGCTGATGGCTGTCCGGACTGCTGCTCGGACCCCCTTAGCTGTTCATACGAGGCCTGCAAAAATAGTGGTTTAACGATATGTTATGGCATTAATTAACGAAACAGACATCAAGGATAGAAAGAAACAGATTAACTTAAATAAATTGACTCACATCGATCCGCCGGGCAATATCTGAAATATAGTCGCCCGCCTGGTGCGTCTCGTCCTTGTCCTTCTTCCGCACGTGCGTCTGAGTATAGGTCAGAGCTATGACCTCATCCTCCTCTAGATCCGGGTGCTCGACCGCGTTCATATGTCGGACGATGTCGTGTGGCACCGACCCCCCCGTGTGCGTCGGATCTCTGTTCTGTCTGTTCTGAGCCCCGCTCTTACTCTTGGCGTCCCAACCTGGATCCGCAGCCCACCGATCTATCATCTCCCCCCATACACGGTGAGATATCCAATGTGGGGGATATTTCGTCATGTCCGTCATCGGGGCACCCGCGGGCAGCGCCCTCTTCGCCCGGTCCCGTGCATCGTGGAGCCATCGGCGGTAATTCTTGCCGATGTAATTAAAGAAAGCCTGCTGCCCCAGTCCCTGCTGCTCAGGCGTATCAAACGTGAACCCCTCCTGTAATGCATTCAATAACACAAATTAACAACATAAAACAAACTGTAATTTAACATTTACTAACGCTGAAAAAAATACTTCACCGTACCAGCCACTCCTCCCATAGGGCCTCCCTCGCAGCGGCATCCCATTCCTTCCAGTACAGGCGTGGCTCGAAGAATCGGCCCTTCACAAGAACGCCGATCTTCGTCCTCGCCATATTCTCCAGGATCCTGCCAAATAAGTAATTAAATTAATTAATACAGTTCAAATATAAATTAACACCCAAAATTTTTAGGCATAAGGCATGAGGTGATATTTTTAGTACTTACAGGCCCTCCTGCGTGAGCGTAACTCTCTGTTTACGCTGGGGGTCGATGCGTACCCCGCGTGTCGGACCACGGCCTCGTCGAGATCCTACAAAACACAGACATTAATACAGTTCAAATATAAGGCTAGCGAAAATGTAGGAAACACCGTTATCAACTATACCTGAGGTAGAACCCACGGAAGATGGAGACGGCTGGGGCGACGGCGATGGCTGGGGCGACGGTGACGGCGACAGCTGGGGCTGGGCCCCCGATGGCTGTCCGCGATCACTCTGTGCCTCGTCATCAGTAGGCAATGACGAGGTGGGACTAATCGGGGAGGAAGCAGCTCGGCGTCCAGCCCGGCCACGAATAGCCCGTATCCTATCCATATCTGACTTCATATAGATTATATACAAAGACATTAACACGTGAAAAACAATAATTTAGGCATAAATCATCATCGGCACTATATATATATATGAACGAATGTGCAAAAACACATCAATAAACACCAAGTTCTAAAATGTTACTACATTTTTCCCGTGATGTTACAACATTACAAGTCAATCATTTTCAGTTTGCGAATCATCTTCATCACTATCCTCGTCGCCCTCTTCTTCGTGGGACTCGTCGTCCTCTTCATCTTCTAATTCATCCTCTTCATCAGTAGACTCGGTCACATCATCTCCAACACTTTCAACATCTTCCGCGTCATCATCTACGACTTCTTCTCCCACAAGAAGTGTTGTTGGAAGAGGAAGATCGTCCTCCTCGTTGTTGACCTCAACAGGGAACAAGACACGTGGTTGGTCGGCTTGAAAGGAGTCTAGCTCACTGTCATATGTCACGGGCAATTTCTTGGACTTGATAGTTGTATACCAATGAGATTTGGGATTGGCGACGTCCTCCGCGTAAAAGACTTGTACAGCTTGACTAGCAAACACAAAGGGCTCGTCTGATGCAAGTCTTGACTTGACATTGACATCTACAATCCCTTGAGAGCTAACACGGATTCCTCTGCTGCATGTGACATCGAACCACGTACACTTGAACATTACCAGGCGGTTTTGGGAACCCAGATATGTTAGCTCAACAATCTCATCTAACTCTCCGTAAAAATCCATGCAATTCTCGGCATAACAGTCGCCGTTGACCAAGACTCCACTGTTTTGGGTTTGTTTTGTTCGGTCATCATCTTTTACGTTAAACCTAAACCCGTTGATGATATAACCTCCGTAACAGGATGTTTGTTTGTTAGGGCCTTCGGCTAGTAATTTCAAGCAGGAGGCCACTGGTCTATCCATTGACTGAACCTATTGATTAGGACTAATTAGAGTTATGTAGTCCTAATTAGGGTTTAATTGTGCCGAATAGTGATGATTAGTCCTAATTAGGGCTAATTAGGCTTAATTGGGTTATGTTAGGGCTAATTAATGTTAATGAGGGATAGTTTCGGATGATTATAGCTGACTAGGGTTGATTAGGACTAATTAGAGTTATGTAGTCCTAATTAGGGTTTAATTGTGCCGAGTAGTGATGATTAGTCCTAATTAGGGCTAATTAGGCTTAATTGGGTTATGTTAGGGCTAATTAATGTTAATGAGGGATAGTTTCGGATGATTATAGCTGACTAGGGTTGATTAGGACTAATTAGAGTTATGTAGTCCTAATTAGGGTTTAATTGTGCCGAATAGTGATGATTAGTCCTAATTAGGGCTAATTAGGCTTAATTGGGTTATGTTAGGGCTAATTAATGTTAATGAGGGCTAGTTTCGGATAATTATAGCTAATTAGGGTTGATTATGACTAATTAGGGTTTAATTGTGCCGAGTAGTGATGATTAGTCCTAATTAGGGCTAATTAGGCTTAATTGGGTTATGTTAGAGCTAATTAATGTTAGTGAGGGCTAGTTTCGAATAATTATAGCTAATTAGGGTTGATTAGGACTAATTAGGGTTATTTAGTCCTAATTAGGGTTTTGATGGTGCCGAGTAGTGTTGATTAGTCCTAACTAGCGCTAATTAGGCGTAATTGGGTTATGTTAGTGCAAATTATGACTAATTAGGCTAACTACAATCAATATGCGCATAATTGGGTTCATTTGGGCTAATTTGAGGTAATTACAGCTAATTTGAATTTTATCAGGTTCTTAGGGTTAATTAAAACTAATTAGGCTCGTTAGAGCTAATTAGGGTTAATTGATTTACTAAAATATTGTTAATCAGGACTAATTATGGCTAATTATAGCCAGCGCTGGAGCCACGATTAGATTCCAGGGGGTGCATGCTAAAAATGTCGCATTAACCTAACTAACCTAAATTTAATGCACATTCAACAACCTCAATTCCGACACCTCATATAGGGTGTCGATATGGTGTCCGATACGTTTCTGACACCTCCGGACACGTGTCAGACACATACCGACACGTGTCTGACACATACCGACACGTGTCCGACGCCTTTGGACACGTGTCCGACGCCTCCGGACACGTGTCCGATGCCCAGCGACACGCACCTCCGGACACATCGGCATACGTTAATTTGTTTTCTAAATGTCGGACACCGTCGATCAGACGTGGTGTCCGTGTCTGCGTTAACTAACAGGTATCTCAATCCAATTGGGTCCCATCCTCCGTCAACAATCTCAATTCTCAATTCTCAAATGCTCAATGCAATAAAAATTAACAAAAATCACACATTCAATCCAATTGGGTCCCATCCTCCGTCAATAATCTCAATATCTCAAATGCTCAATGCACAATTAACAATCTAAAATCATCAATTAACAACCTAAAATCATCAATTCATAATCGCAATTACTTCAAATGCACAGCTAATAACCTAAAATCATCGATCAATAATCACAATTATAAAACGCACAATTAACAACCTAAAATTATCAAACAAATGAGCAATGTTCAAATTTTTTAAAAACTGTTCAAAATTCACATATCCGATGCGCTTGAATTATTTCAATTTAGGGTTCGATTGTATTAGGGCATTCAATTTAGGGTTCAATTAGTTTCATTTAGGGTTCGGTTCGATTAGGGCATTCAATTTAGGGTTCAATTACTTCAATTTAGGTACAATTAGGGGGTTCTATTGATTCAATTTAGGGTTCGGTTGATTTGAGGCATTAAATTTAGGATTCAATTAGTTCAATTTAGGGTTCAATTAGGGGGTTCTATTGATTCAATTTAGGGTTCGGTTGATTTGAGGCATTCAATTTAGGGTTCAATTAGTTCAATTTAGGGTTCGGTTGGATTAGGGGGTTCAATTAGGGTTCGGTTAGATTGGGGCAATCAATTTAGGGTTCAATTATGACTAATTAGGTTTAGGGTTTAGGGTTTAGGGTTTAGGGTTTAGGGTTTAGGGTTAAGACCACATTTTCTTTAACATCTACCAATTTATCATGGGAAAATTCGTAACTTCTAACTCTTGAACACCTTCTAAGGGGCCATGAAGCTAATTTATGTGTTGGTGTTATCGTATTCCCCAAGCCTTTTTTTAAAACCAAAAGGTGAATCCTCCTCCAAGAGTCGATCAACCCCGCCAAGCCAAGCATACGAGTTACGAGAATCTACAAACCATAATAGAATCTACAAGCCAAGCATACGAGTTATGAGAATCTACAAACCCTTCTCATTATATACTGCATTTACCGGGTAACATAATATCAAACCATATGATTACCAAAAAAAAAATCAAACCATACGAGTTACGAGAATCTACAAACGGTAAAGAGATGATTCTGAATATCTAAAAGCCGATCATGAATATCTAAACTTACAGAAACTTGGGCTGATTTGAAGATGGGCGGCGCGGTTGTCGTGGCGGCGCAGCAGTGGTGGTGGCGCAGTGATGGTGGCGCGGTGGTGGCGGCGTCGCAGCACTGGTGGTGGCGCAGTGGTGGTGGTGTCGCAGCAGTGGTGGTGGCGTCGCAGCAGTGGTGGTGGCGTCGCAGCAGTGGTGGTGGCGCAGTGGTGGTGGCGTCGCAGCAGCGGTCCTTCGGTTTTGAAGATGGGCGGCAGTGGCGGCGTCGGAGGCGGTGGCAGGATATATTCCGTCGGGGGCTAGGTTGCCGGGGATGGCGACGGAGGATAAATCGCTGGTGAGAGAGAGAGAGAGAGAGCAACGGGAGAAAGAAAAGAAGAAGGGGATCTGATCTATTTAAGGCTTTTACCGACGGAATAATTCCGTCGGTAAAAGTCCGTGGGCAAAACCCTACTTTCACCGACGGGTATTTTTACCGACGGAATTATTCCGTTGTTAAATAGTTTTACCGACGGAACACACCCGTCGGTAAAAGTTCGTCGGCAAAACCCGACTTTCACCGACGGTTATTTTTACAGACGGAATTATTCCGTCGGTAAATAATTTTACCGACGGACGTTACCCGACGGGTGTATTCCGTCGCTGAAAAGACTTTTAGAGACGGAATTTTGTCCGTCGCTAAAAGTCCATCGCTAATTCCCTCTTTTCTTGTAGTGTTTAGGCTAAGCGAACTTAGTAAGAGTAGGATGAGGTCTAAGGGTGAAGTAAATATGGATGGGAAAGAACTACTTATAAAGATTATGTCTACGTATTAAGATTATTTCTACGTATTTTAATACGATATTGCACAAGGAGAGAGAGAGATTGAATGAAATCTTGTTTAAAGGATAATTTATGTGTGGGAGGATTTCTGGTCGTCAGAAGTCTCATTTACAGTATTATGTGTTTATCGACCCCTGAATACTCTACTCAGCTCACTGACAGATTCACCCGTCTCTACGTCTGCTTTTTTATTCCTGGCCTTCATATTTCCGAAGGTAAAGTTGCAGACAAACTTATTTGGAATGCCACACCATCCGGTCATTTTCCGGTGCATTAACTTATAACCTTCTTTAAATTCAGAATTTTTTTTAGCGTTATGAAAGCCGCAATACTCAACTTTAACCCCGAAAGGATATGAAATTGGAAACTGTCTTTGGAAACTCACAAAGACCCTCATAAAATCCAATTGTTGCTCTGGTAGCTCTTAATCAATAAATTACCTACTAGATTCAACATCATTGGTGATGACGGGTGTGTATTTTGTCAAACTTGTCAAGAAACCTGCTACCATTCATTCATTGATTGCCTAGCTTTACGAGTCGTGTAGTTTGCATTGGATTTAGGTATAAAGTTTGAGAGACCACTATGCGATTTTTTTTGAGTGGCTAATTGCAAGGGTAAATAAGGAAATGCTTCTGCCTCTCTACACATATTGCTTCATGAACACGTACTGCTCCATGAACATCATCGTCAAATCTTAACATCCGTAGTATGCCATCTAATAAAATATTTGATGAAAACAAATTCTAACCAAACGAATGCCAACAGAGTCCCTTACGTCGGTATGCAAGACAAAATAAGTGGATACAATGGATATAGTATACACCCAACTTCTTGTCACTTTCCATAAGATCGGACAAGTTTTATCGATGTTGAATGTAAGTTCCAATAACACCGTTTGAAATCGAGAGTGGGAATCTATTTTATGAAGCCTTTGGAATACGAACGAGCTCAATTCCTTTTTCTAGTAATTTAACAAATCTTTTGCATCACAAGTACTAGCAGTTTTGAAGGTTTTGAATAGGACGAAGAATAAGAAATTCGCGCAATCATAATATACACCAATTCAAAACTCTTGCTTTCTTTGACATCGGAAAGTTCCACACATATTAAACTTGCATCATTAGCGTTCCATAATTGCTACCCAAGAGGTGCAGATGAAAATCAATTGCTTTTTGACCCGGATACCACCCCCCCCCCCCCCCCACCCCACACCCACCAAAAAAAAAAAAAAAAAAACACAAGAAATAAATAAAATAAAGTCACGTAGTTGCAGCCATAAAGTGCAAGACTATATATAAGAAGTTTGAGACACTATTGATGACATTTGCTAGAAGTATAAAGAGAAACTGTTTTTGCGATAAAATTTACATACGGTGAGAGACACCAGTCTCGTACACTTGACTCTCACATGTTTTAATTATCTAAGTGATTTTTTTTTTCTTTTACTTGTGTGGACTTACAGAGTTGATGAGCACGTCGTCCAGGTGAATCCAATGAAACTTATTGTCATGAAAAGGCCAGTGATTGGATTTCAAAAGTCATCTCCAGATTTTCTAGAGAATGGCAGCAGGGCAAAGTGTATCATTCTCATTTATCACTAGGAGGAAAAGCAAGGAACGAAAGAAAAACTTTCTTATTAAACTGTAATTTATAAGGTCGACATTGTTTCAATTTTAAGGACAAAATGTGATGGTATAATTAAACCCACCCAGGCACACGTATACGTGCTAGTTTTATCATCATAAGCATAATTGTAAGCCTGTGGACACAAACGCTTGAAATACTTAGAGTACTTTGTTGGTCCGCAAGTTTTTGGACTCCCATAATATTCGGTACAACAATATAGTGGTCGATTAAATGCCGTACATGCACTCTTGCACCCGATCGTGCCACCATCAGTATTTTTGACTGAAAATGCTCGTGGTGTAACGCCCCGAATTTATTTACGGAGCGTTAATGCTGAAATACACAGAGATCAGATAAAATCTTATAATTATCAGAAGACTTCAAATTGGTAAATCAGAGCATACACTAAAATTCCAAACGAAACAATATCGAAAGTCCCCCAAATAAAATCAGAAAACCTTAAAATATCATAATATCCCAAACGGTCAATCAGAGCATTCACTAATAACTCCAAGAGTACATCAATAACTGTCATAGGGCTCAAAACTTTATACAATCCAAAAATTTACTCCCACACGGAGTTCAAAACAAATCCTAAACAATACCAACTTGTCCTAATTAAATACACTTAAATGTCAATACTAACTCTGAAATAAGGCAGCTAACTTTGGTCACACAGTTAGCCCTTCAAATCTGAAATCTCACCTACTAACCTCCTGAAAGGAAAAACAATAAGGGAATGAGCCAAATGCCCAGTAAGGTCGCTCAAAGGACCAATCAGTCGGAACCCAAAGATAACAGAGAAATGAAATTTCGGAAGCACCAAATTTGTTTTAACGGAACAGATAATCAAACTAGATTTCGAATGTCAAAAACGCTTCTGAATACAAAAACAGACACAAAGGTTTCAACAGACAATATTTCAAAGGCACACCAATTTCGACTGAATTGAGGTCAGACCATATTCAAATGTCAAATTATATCAGAGTACAGAAATAGGCACTAGACATGTCAGACCGAATATCATATGCCAAAATATATCAGAGTTCGAAAATAGACACTAGACATGTCAGACCGAATATCATATGCCAAAATATATCAGAGTACGGAAATAGACACTAGATATGTCAGACCGAATATCATATGTCAAAATATATCAGAGTTCGGAAATAGACAGTAGAGATGTCAGACCGAATATCATATGTCAAAATGTATCTGAATACGGAGACAGACACTATCGGACCAAATATCAAAATACATCTGAGTTCGGAAACAGATACCATCAAAACAGACACTAGAGAGCCATTCAGAAAGTGGTCACATGCGTCACTCCTGACATATGAGGCCGGTTCGGCAAGTAAGATCGCGATCTCTAGCTCAACTCCCCTGAGCTAGCCCACGTTTCAATCCACGTGGGTAAGTCAGAAATAAGTCACATACACTGTGACATGGCTCATAAAGTCACCAAAACAAAATCTCAAAATAACCGTTATCAAATATCGGACAAATCAAACCATATTCAGAAGTTTCAAAATCACATTTTCAAACAACGAACTCGTCAAACAATAAGTGGAGTTCACGAAAATAATAACGATTATAAATCACTGAAACGACGATATCAATACGTCAATATTCTGAGGTCAAACAAATCAGACGGAATTTGATTTTTTTTCACAAATCATAGAATTGACAACGAGTTATTCATAACCATGGTCAAAACAAAGGGAAAAGAACGTCACTTAACTCAATTCGAAGAAGTTCAGATTTCCAAAAAGAAACTAAAGACTCACATGAGCGATTGGTCCATAGCTGATTCAAATTTTCGGAAGTAAACCCTTACCTTAATCAAGCCTCTTGAGAGTCACAAATCCTTAAGCTCCTCCTTAAGCTCCTCCTTAGAGCTTCCAAATTTTCCAAGCCATCTTCTCCAATCTCTCTCTTTCTCTTCCTCTCTCTCTCGTACAAAGGAGAAGAAAAGAAACAGAGAACCCCAAAAAAAAAAGGCTAGAAATGAAAATAGAACACTATTTATATAGAGGGACAAAATTTTAAGTTTGCATTCGAATGAACCACTTTGAGTCGACTAAAACACACTTTGAGTCGACTGAAACACAAACTTTGAGTCGAATGAATTTTTTTTTTTTTTCATTTCACTTTTAGTCGACTAAAACCCACTTTTAGTCGAATCAAATACTTTAAGTCGACTAAAACTCACTTTTAGTCGAAGCTTTCCAAAAACACTGTTCACAAAACACTGTTCAAAATCACTGTTCATCGACCAAACTTTTAGTCGACTGAAATCACTCTTTTAGTCGACTAAAACCTTTAAATTAGACTAAAATCTTTAACTTCGACTAAAACTCCAAAAAAAACTATTTTTACACAATTTTAATACTTTTTAGTCGACCGAAACACTTTTAGTCGACCGAAACACTCTTTTAGTCGACTAAAACCTTTTAAATTCGACTAAAACTCAGAAAATCATTTTTATTCGAAGCCAAACTATTTTCCTTCGACCAAATATTTCAGAACTCAAAACTTTATAATCATTAAGTTTTGATTCGAATGAAACCACTTTCATTCAACCGAAAATTTTAGAAACAGTCACAATTCATTTTCTTAATGTGAACAAAAGACCACAAACTTAATTAATCAAAAATATTAAATTCGCATAAGGAAAAGAAAATTTCGGGGTATTACATTCTTCCCCCCTTAAAAAAATTCCGTCCTCGGAATTTAAAACGATTCTTAATTATCAAAAGTAGCTCCTCGCTTCCCAACACGAGTCAAAATATTCCTCACACTATTAACTGAAATTCTGACTTCGAAACATGGCTTAACTAGCCTACAAAATGGACTGAGCTAAAATTACGACATTCAAAATTTTGACAATCGAAATCAATCTCCAATACATAACGCTTCCACTGCGCTACTCTGATAATGTACCATACCATGTACTTTACAAAATCCGGATAACACGCTTAACTTTAAGCCTGAGGTGCACCAAAACAATTTCACATACCATCTGACATGTTGTACGAAATTCAAACTTAAGTTTTTAGCCTCCATTGTCATCACCATCCCAAAATATATTCAGATTGCTCCTTAAGGTATTTATACTTGACTAACAATGAAACACACTGAATCAAGTTACTCTAAACAAAATTCAAAGGATCTGAAACCAATACAATACCGACAGGCTCGCGTTATGCCATTTGCTAACACATTAAACCACAGCCTTGGTACAAAGCCTAACATTGTCACGGGTAACTTCAATCGTACCCCAAAAGTAATAATCAATCTTCGTACTAATCACAAGGATTTATACTCCAAAATCTTCAAATCAAATTTTACGCCCGTACAAAATCACAATTGAGCCATATCAATACGCTCTTAATAACATTTCACTAATAAATGAGTGTAACTCATAACCAAAGTTGACAAACTCTTGTACGCCTCCCATCCAAAGCTTCATCCACATTGTTAGACTTTCAAATATGATTATCCATGATCAATCACCAACATCGAATATTCAAAGATTCTATACTCCAAAAACATTTTATTACTTCAAACATACGGTTTCTTAAGGCAACATCAACCTCAACTTTCTGCCCAAACTGTTCAACTACAAATGATCTCAAACTCAAAATCTAAGGCTTAACTAAATTAAACCCACAAAACGTTTAAGCAATTCAATAACCAAACCATGAGATCACCTAAGGATCAATATTTTCCTCCATCAAATTTTTATTCTCGCATCAAAATCAAAACCATCAGATAGCATTCAAAGCATACTCCGTCAATTTAGCCAATATGAATAACCAATATCGACTAGCACTTACTTGTCATACCAAAAGTCACCACACTTCCGCAGTGCACTCTGATGCCTCAAAGCAAAACCGATCGAAACTATTATCAGATTTATCACAGAGAAAAACATACTATTCTTAATTTCACATTTACATCGTACATCCATCAAAGATTTAAGCCTTTAAATACCACATCATTTATATCTCTCAGTCATAAACTTTACAGATAACTTCTAGTTTTCAGAGTTATTCATCCAAAGATCATAATCATCCTCTTTTCTAAAGCAATCCATCTTGGCATTATCAGAAGTCGATCAGTCCAATCCATACCCCCAAAATAAGATCAAAGTATTTCATAACCAGAAAATCATGTCAACTCTTAAATATCCGAATTCAATACGGATGGGGCAAGAATTGTAAACCATAAGGGTCACCACAGAATTCCATAAAGGTATCTACACAGACACGTTTCAAATTTCTAGGTTCAAGTCTCTGATACCATCTGTAACGCCCCGAATTTATTTACGGAGCGTTAATGCTGAAATACACAGAGATCAGATAAAATCTTATAATTATCAGAAGACTTCAAATTGGTAAATCAGAGCATACACTAAAATCCCAAACGAAACAATATCGAAAGTCCCCCAAATGAAATCAGAAAACCTTAAAATATCATAATATCCCAAACGGTAAATCAGAGCATTCACTAATAACTCCAAGAGTACATCAATAACTGTCATAGGGCTCAAAACTTTATACAATCCAAAAATTTACTCCTACACGGAGTTCAAAACAAATCCTAAACAATACCAACTTGTCCTAATTAAATACACTTAAATGTCAATACTAACTCTGAAATAGGCAGCTAACTTTGGTCACACAGCTAGCCCTTCAAATCTGAAATCTCACCTACTAACCTCCTGAAAGGAAAAACAATAAGGGAATGAGCCAAATGCCCAGTAAGGTCGCTCAAAGGACCAATCAGTCGGAACCCAAAGATAACAGAGAAATGAAATTTCGGAAGCACCAAATTTATTTTAACGGAACAGATAATCAAACCAGATTTCGAATGTCAAAAACGCTTCTGAATACAAAAACAGACACAAAGGTTTCAACAGACAATATTTCAAAGGCACACCAATTTCGACTGAATTGAGGTCAGACCATATTCAAATGTCAAATTATATCAGAGTACAGAATTAGACACTAGACATGTCAGACCGAATATCATATGCCAAAATATATCAGAGTTCGAAAATAGACACTAGACATGTCAGACCGAATATCATATGCCAAAATATATCAGAGTACGGAAATAGACACTAGACATGTCAGACCGAATATCATATGCCAAAATATATCAGAGTTCGGAAATAGACAGTAGAGATGTCAGACCGAATATCATATGTCAAAATGTATCTGAATACGGAGACAGACACTATCGGACCAAATATCAAAATACATCTGAGTTCGAAAACAGATACCATCAAAACAGACACTAGAGAGCCATTCAGAAAGTGGTCACATACGTCACTCCTGACATATGAGGCCGGTTCGGCAAGTAAGATCGCGATCTCTAGCTCAACTCCCCTGAGCTAGCCCACGTTTCAATCCACGTGGGTAAGTCAGAAATAAGTCACATACACTGTGACATGGCTCATAAAGTCACCAAAACAAAATCTCAAAATAACCGTTATCAAATATCGAACAAATCAAACCATATTCAGAAGTTTCAAAATCACATTTTCAAACAACGAACTCGTCAAACAATAAGTGGAGTTCACGAAAATAATAACGATCATAAATCACTGAAACGACGATATCAATACGTCAATATTCTGAGGTCAAACAAATCGGACGGAATTTGATTTTTTTTCACAAATCACAGAATTGACAACGAGTTATTCATAACCATGGTCAAAACGAAGGGAAAAGAACGTCACTTAACTCAATTCGAAGAAGTTCAGATTTCCAAAAAGAAACTAAAGACTCACATGAGCGATTGGTCCATCGCTGATTCAAATTTTCGGAAGTAAACCCTTACCTTAATCAAGCCTCTTGAGAGTCACAAATCCTTAAGCTCCTCCTTAAGCTCCTCCTTAGAGCTTCCAAATTTTCCAAGCCATCTTCTCCAATCTCTCTCTTTCTCTTCCTCTTCCTCTCTCTCTCTCGTACAAAGGAGAAGAAAAGAAACAGAGAACCCAAAAAAAAAGGCTAGAAATGAAAATAGAACACTATTTATATAGAGGGACAAAATTTTAAGTTTGCATTCGAATGAACCACTTTGAGTCGACTGAAACACAAACTTTGAGTCGAATGAAATTTTTTTTTTTTTTTTTTCATTTCACTTTTAGTCGACTAAAACCCACTTTTAGTCGAATCAAACACTTTAAGTCGACTAAAACTCACTTTTAGTCGAAGCTTTCCGAAAACACTGTTCAAAATCACTGTTCATGGGTATTGTTCAAAATCAATGTTCATATTTACTGTTCAAAATCACTGTTCAACGACCAAACTTTTAGTCGACTGAAATCACTCTTTTAGTCGACTAAAACCTTTAACTTCGACTAAAACTCCAAAAAAAACCATTTTTACACAATTTTAATACTTTTAGTCGACCGAAACACTTTTAGTCGACCGAAACACTCTTTTAGTCGACTAAAACCTTTTAAATTCGACTAAAACTCTGTTCACAACCTATTCTAGACCGCACCCCGGGGCCCGCTAAGAGATCCTAGTGGCGCGACACGTCACCCATTTGGTGGTCAACATCGCTCAACAAGATTGCTCGGTCAAAGTGCTCCGCGCCTCGAGCATCCAGACGGCGATCGAAAGCGTGCTCCACCCCAAGGGGGTCGGCCACCCCAAGGGGTCGGCCTCCATTGCCCTGCGAAGGGGGGAACTTGCCGAGCGGCATTGACTTCGCGCTCCAACAACACTCACCCGCTATCTTTAGTAGCGCAACGCTCTGTCGCCGACTCAATCAAGGTGACGGGGCTCCGGCCCTCGCGGCGGGACGGGCTCGCAACCATGAAGCCCTCGCCGGCTCAATCAAACTGACGGGGCTCTGGCCCTCGCGGCAGGACGGGCTCGCAACCATGAAGCCCTCGCCGGCTCAATCAAACTGACAAGGCTCCGGCCCTCGCCGCGGGACGTGCTCGCAACCCTAATGCCCTCACCGGCACAATCAACCGGAGGCTCCGGCCCTCGCCAGCACAATCAACCGACGGGCTCCGGCCATCGCGGGCACAATCAACCGGGGGCTCCGGCCCTCGCCAGCATAATCAACCAACGGGCTCCGGCCCTCGCGGGCATAATCAACCGGGGACTCCGGCCTTCGCCAGCACAATCAACCGACGGGCTCCGGCCATCGCGGGCATAATCAGTCGGGGACTCCGGCCCTCGCCAGCACAATCAACCGACGGGCTCCGGCCATCGCGGGCATAATCAACCGGGGACTCCGGCCCTCGCCAGCACAATCAACCGACGGGCTCCGACCATCGCGGGCACAATCAATCGGGGGCTCCGGCCCTCGCCAGCATAATCAACCAACGGGCTCCGGCCCTCGCGGGCACAATCAACCGGAGGCTCCGGCCTTCGCAACAAGGATGGGCTTACAACCCTAAGGCCATCGCCGGCACAATCACCCGACGGACTCACGGGGGGCTCCGCTCGTAGTGCTCCGGCACGAGGACCCCTCGCCACGGACCCTAAGCATAGCATGCGCGCTTATATCACCGTTGATCATCGACGCCGCCAGGGCAATGAACCGCGAGTCACTCCGAGACGGGAGCAGGTCCTCGGAGGGCATCGCGTCCGGCACGCATAGCAGTTGGCTGCAGGGGCAACCCTCACCGCTGCCAGGATCTCGACGCGTCTCTAGACGCATCTCGTGGGATTCAGTAAGGGCTTGGACTGGAGGCTGGGGTAACGGGCTACTCTGACCATGCTATCGCAGTGTGGTCAGTCTCCTCAGATAGGCAGAGGGACGCTGCAAGGGCAGGGCGACACGAACTCGGGGACCGGCAATCTGACGGACAATCAATACTGTGGGACCCCCTGACACGTGTCGGCTGATGACACGCGCATATTTATGCCTATATATAGTGGATTCCGGAGCTTATTCAAGGACTTCTCTCTCATTTCAACATTTCACTTTCTCTCTCTAAAGCTCATTCTCTCTGGATTTCTAGTGAGAGAAACACATTTGAGCTCTCGACATCGGACTCTTGACGCTGCACCCTTGACGCGGACCGTCGACAGTTGACTGTCGCCCTTGTTCGTCGTCTCCCTGCTGACGCGGCACTGCCAGCCCTTGCGTCCTGCCTGGGGAGCCTTGCTCTCAGCCCTTGCTCCATCCTTGCTGTCTCCCACTTTGTCTACTTGGAAGCCAACGCAGACTGCATCCTTTGTGACACCTCACGTGGCATGCGAACCATCTTTCCTCGGCAACAAACTCAGAAAATCATTTTTATTCGAAGCCAAACTATTTTCCTTCGACCAAATATTTCAGAACTCAAAACTTTATAATCATTAAGTTTTGATTCGAATGAAACCACTTTCATTCAACCGAAAATTTCAGAAACAGTCACAATTCATTTTCTTAATGTGAACAAAAGACCACAAACTTAATTAATCAAAAATATTAAATTTGCATAAGGAAAAGAAAATTTCGGGGTATTACACGTGGACACTGTGCGTTTATGTCTACAGGACATCCCGTTGAGTAACAACCTGATCCGTCATGTAGAGTCACTAGAACAGGCAAGTTAAAGCCATCAACTATACTAACATCATAAAAACCATTTCCAAACTCGGCTAGGTTGAATTGTACTAGGGTTGTCGGTGGCTGTCCACCCGCCCCGTCGCATTCCAACTTGCCTGAGCCGCAGTCTCCACTCAGACAAGTCAAGTTTCCAGTGTTATTTGAGCAAAGAGACCGTGACCAGATTCATCCAGACCACGGGGCGGGGCTGTGATATTGAAATATACTATCTGTTGAGTTGGTACCTCAAACCCGAGTGATACTTGTTGTCCTTGACCGGTTTGCGTTGCTGGCCAAATTGTGTAGGGGCAGATTGTTTTTTATTGTGAAATTAGTTGAGCGCGCCCCTGCAAAATGTTCATAAATATTATTCGAACACCACTTGTACGCAAAACATATTCATAAGCAGTTCTGTTGAAACTCATGCTGTCACAATTAAGCTATAAAGTACTTTTTGAAAGAATTTTTCATTATTATCTTTTTACGTCACAACGATGGAAATCGCTTATTTCAAACTTTCAACTTCTTGAGACTTTAATCCGTGACTTTGCACAGGAAACACATGTTGTCTTTCTCACGAGGCCATTCATGTTTAACACTTCTCATGTTCTTGAAAATATGAAAAAGATTCCTTCTTTAAGAAATAAAAATATGTGATTACTCATTTGGATATCAATGGTGGATATAAGAAAATGATGGCAATATGTAAGATTTCTTATTATAAAATAGGAAAACACATTTTTGTTGATTGAATACCTCTTTTCAACACATTTACATAACTAACAGTGAATTCAAATATATCTGCAAGGATATCGTGAAAAGTGTTGGATTTGGTGTTTTTATAAGAGAGAATTTACAACAAAAAAAAAAAAAATTAACCGTAACTTTAAAAAAAAAAAAACAATAAAGTAGTATCGAAACAAAAATATGCTTTCCTCAAAAAAAACGGGACTAGTATTTGACCAAAAATTAAGTTCATATGTTTAGTGAATACCATTGAAGCCCTAAAATTTGCCCAAACATGTTATGAGAAGCTTAAACTTGAATGCTAGTTAACTAAACAAACCCTAGAAGCTTTTGGATAGCTACTCATGATATATGCTACTCAAACGTAGAATCAAGCTTACCACTGAAGAAATGGGCTGCGATCAAGAGAGCAAAGAGACTTCTAAACTCCATCAATAGTTGTTCAATGTTGCTTTGGTTTTACCAAGCTTATATAGGAAGAAGTGCAATACTTGAATGACAAAGATGATAGTTTTGACAGCCTATATTTTGGCATCACTCTCAAATTTCTTATCCAGTTTGATCAACTGAATTTGGAAATTCTAATTTTTGCAATCCAAAAGTTGCTTTTCAATCTTATTAACTGAATTGATAGAAAGGATAACACTATTGACACTCAGTGTTCTAATTGGGGTCTTTTTTTCTTTGCAATCTCAAATTTGTTTTCACTTTGATCAACTCAATTTATTAGAATTTTTTTTTTATTTTTTTGCAATCCAAAAGTTGCTTTTGAATCTTGTCAACCCAGTTGTAAAAAAGAATTCATGACCTTGAGTAGATTTCTTTCTACCTTTTGAAGGATAATATAATCTCTCTGATTCAGAGATTATACTGACAGAAGTTTTAATACTTTATCCTTTTATTAAGAGAGATCACTAGCAATTGGGTTGTAAACTCAATGTTGAGAAGCCATATTTGACTCAATTTTCAAATGGATTCCACACCATAATTTTATTAGGAACAAATTGATTTATGTTCATCTATTGGAGTAGATGATCATAGTATATTGATTTATGTTCATCTATTGGAGTAGATGATCATAGTATATTCACAAGTTTAAAACCAATGAGGAGTGAATGGGAAAATTGAAGTTGAAGTTGGTGGTTCAACTTGAAGGGAAAAGAGTATCCCACATTGAAAAAATAACGCAAATGTTTTCTCCTTATAAGGCTTAGCCTTGAGCTATGGGTTGGGCCCCTTGGGGGTACCCAAGTTTTGTAAGGAAGGAAGACCTACGTTGACCCAAGGTTCACCACACGCGTGCATCGCCTGCCCGTCCCGTCTCGTGGCTTGGGCCCATCAAGCTTTATTCCTTTTGGGACAACATTTTAAATAAATAAAATTTATATTTAAATTATTTTTCTCAAAAAGTTGCAACCTTTCCAACACCTGCAGTTTTTCAGTGAAAAGTTGCACCCTCTAGCGAATTTTTTCTATATATAAAAACTAGTCCAAAGTCTGAAAACAGTTACGTAGCAGAAAAATTTCTCTCGAAATTATGCTCTTCTGTTTTTCCGTTCCTGTGTTTGTGTCCAAAAGAAGAAAGAGTTCTGCATTGTTTTGGTTCACCGTGTTTACAAATTTTGGAGTGCTCCTATTTTCAGACGTAGCCATTGTATCCTGGTAAACTTTCGTCAAGAGAACATTAGCACCGTTGCGGGATGAATAAAGTCTTAAGGACAGTGAATCAAATTCACGCCTTGGTTTTTCATTTGTTGTTCTGTATTTTCTGCTGTGAGTTATTAGACACAGTTCTATTTCCAGTTTATGTTGCTGCTGTTTTTGGAACTTTAAACTTCTGCATGTTAGTAATTTCCCGAAACTGATTTTCTGCACAAGTATAAACAAAACATATTTTCCTAACAATCTTAAGACTTTATTATACTTTGTGTTACATGTGTAGAAACACTATTTTCCAAGTTTCATTTTCTTATTTGATTCTATCAAACTTATACTAAAATTATTTTCAGTTTCTGAATTTAATTTTAGTGTTACTTGAATCTGCTTTTCGTTACAGTTTGTGTTAGAGTAGATTTTTTAACAATTGTTGTTATAATCTGTTGATAGATATATAACAATGGCTACTAGCGAAATCATTCTCGAAAATGGACCGGTTAATCCTAATGTGCAACATGAATATACATTTGAATTAGTCGATGTTATCTAGTCCGGATCTAGCATCAATGAAGGCTAAAAAAAGCCAAGAACCATTGTCGTTCCCTCCGGATCTTGTCAAAATCCATGGCTGGGAACATCAATATGGAGAATTGTTTTGATCAAGATGGGTGACAAAGACTAACAATGAGACATTAAGAAGTGACTTCATTCGGGCATGCTACCATTCTAGAGTTCCGTTACACTTAATATTCTTGTGGTATTTCGAACAATTTTGACTTCTTTCTTTAAATTTACCAGCAATTGGAAAATCAATTACATTCATCAGAAAAAGAATAATCAACATAAACTTAAATCCCTCCTAAAATGCTCTCTACCAACCAAGAAGGAAAAACCTTGTTCCAAGTGGCCTTCTCCTCCCCATGAACCAAACTCATCTAATGCATGAGCCCGGAGCCACCATGTTTATATCTCTTCAACAAAGCTAAAGAAGCGATCTTCATCAAAGCCAAATATCGTGCAAACATTTGCAAAAATTTAAAGAGCTACTGTATTAAGCAATTTAATAGATGTAATCGTCATTTTCTATTTACCAAACTTCCGAAAAATGCTACTTATAAATTATAATGTTAGTAGGCCAAAAAAGGCTTGTCAATATTACACCAAATTAACATTTATCAATCTCAATCTCAACCTTAATTTGATGTATTATTGTTGGCCATCGACGCAAATAAATAACAAGGAGCTGGGAACAAAAAAAAAAATTAGGCCCGGGCCCGGCCCAAGCCCGGCCCTAAATATTGGGCCTAGGGCCAGGGCTTGGACTGGGCCCATATGTCCCAGATTTCAGGCCCCGCCCGTTTTTGTTGGAGGCCCGCTGGGCCGGCCCAAGCCCGGCCCATTGACATCTCTACTCAGGGTGGTGAGTTCAGGCATTCTTAGAGCATATCTGTAGTTAAAGGTGCCAGTTCTAGGTGGGGCATTAAAGTCTAACCCTAACATATGGCCCCAACTTCCTTGGGTCAAAATGAAGGAAGGAATTAAGCTGTCAAGTATGCATGGCATAACAATTGAAATTTACCGAGCCGTTTAGTACGTTCCGAAAGCATATAATTGATGCACTTATTCAAAAAGTTCCTGAAATTGGCCAGCTTTTAGAATTGTTTTTCTACTCATAAAGAATTGCCAAAATTTCTCGAAGTGTTTGGCATCTATTTGGAGTTTTGGTTTTTTTTTTTTTTTGGAAATGGCAGCCAGCAATGTCAGGGTACACCAGGGGACCGTGGGCTCAACCGCGCATTACGTAGGATGCTTCTCTCTCTCTCTTAAAAAGCTTCAAACCGTTAGACAATATAGTGGGTTATTTTAAGGTACCATTGAAATTCAAGTTGAGCCATTGCTAAGATAATGATGGGATGGGTGCACGAGGCTATTGGTCCTCAACTATGGAAATTTTAAGGGCATGTACGTTTACACTTTTCGTTTTGTGTATTTGTATTGTGTTTTCGTTTTCAATATTTTCGTATCCAATCACAAATTATGGTTGTGTACTTTTATAATTTTCATCACTTTTTTTGTATCTACCTTTTTCAGTTGTTTTTGTATGTTTACTGTTTTCATTTCCGTTTCCATTACTGTTACCACCATTTTTTCCGGTATTACCCTTACTACTTCTTTGATGGATCTTTCTCTTTCTTTTACAATCGTAAGGCCCTCAATTAGACAATGTAGAGAGTTCGTACACGCATCATCGCTGACACGATGAAAGCTTCCTTCGATGGTTTCTTGTTAGTTTTACTTGCTGGAGGCCCATCCTGTTCTTTTTCTCGGCAGGATTCACAAACCATAGAGGATGATTTCAACTCCCTTAAAGATCTTTACTGAGCAAATGAAGATGGGTTGCCAGCCGATGTTATCAATAAATTCTCAACCACAGTGAGGGATGTTCTTCCACTCTTCTGAACTGATACATAGAGCCTCATTGAGCGTTTCAGGCGCATGACTCTTGAGACCTATGGATCTTGCGCTAAATCCAGACTTCCATTACCTCCAACCTCCGGGCAGTGGAGTCCAACTGAGCCGAACACACTCTTGCATGTCTTAAGTGGGTCTTCGCACTGACGTCTCTTGCTTCTATGCCTTGGCACATCAAGAGTTTGTGTTGGTATGGTCGTATGGGCAGCTTGAAGGGATGGGGTGAGAGGGAGTTGAAGATCCATGCAATGGATCTGAAAATTAGAGAGAAACTGAGGTGACTTTCTCTGTAACGATGAAGAAAGAGACGGTGATTAGCGCCTTTCCTCTGTAACGACGAGGGAAAGGGTGAACGGTAGATTGGGTGACTTTCTAAAAAATACGGAATTCATCTGTGTCGGAAAAAACGGAATTCTAAGGTGTTTTCCTTTTTTCGGTACTATTTGAATTTTGTACCCAAAATGAATATCCAAAATGATAAAAGTACAAAAAAAGTATCTTTTTTGCCATCATTACAAAATTGGAGTACAAAAAAAGATAAACATACGCCCCCTAAGTTTTCTGGGAGGGAATTTACAATGACTCATGTCGAGTAATTGAGTAAGTAATGTTTAGCACTTGGACCTCAAAAAGAGGTGAATAACTTAGAGGGCTGACTCATGCTACAGTTGATACTTGGTCCCACGTGTTGAACTTTTTTTTTTGGTACAAAAAAGGCTGGACCGTAAGGCTCTAATCCAACCGGCAGGGAGTATTGTGCCTCAGGAACCTACAAGGCCGCCACATACATCTGAGCCCCCGGTTCCCGCACCTATGTCGGGGCCGAAGTGCACAAGGACCCGTGTGTGGAGCATAAGCAGGGCGAGGACGTAAGTTTGCCACCAACAAGTGCGGCGGGCAGGATTCGAACTCAGGTGAGAAACCTGGATTGGGATCTTGGGGACCGCTGAACCAACCCTTATTGGCAAAATGGTGATAAGGTTTGTCACACCTTTCGAGCCGGGTAGGACCACATGGGCGGCAAAGCTCTCCCTACCAAGTTTTAACGCAGCTGCATTCCCAGAGCTCGAAACCGAGACCTCTAGTTAAGCTAGGACAGCCCCATACCAGCTGACCTACGCAGTTTTAACGCGTAGGTCAGCTGACCTACGCAGTTTTAACGCGTAAGTCAGCTGACCTACCAAGTTTTAACGCAGCTGCATTCCCAGCTCCCACGTGTTGAACTGACTTCAGATATTTGGACTCTTTCAACATACATGGTGGTACGAGCCCCAGTCAAATAAAAAATAACGATTAGCAGAGAAACCTGCTGAAGGCTTTAGTCAAGGTCTTATGTCAAGATATGTGGAGGCGGGTCTAGACTAATAACATCTATAGGGAAAAATGATGGACCTTCACGCTTTGAACATGTGTATAACCTAGGATCTTCTGGGCGTAGGCCATTTGCACCACTTATGTTAGCTTCTGGTGTTAGATTAGCCAATCAGATTCACCCAAGTGATTAATTAATCACTCTAAATTCCCTCGGTGATATGTGAGCTTCATATGGATGGCCCCATTACATTAATTGGCCAATAGGGGTTAATTGGCCAAAACATTGTCGAGTGCAATGAAGCTATTCATGTTCTCTAAGTGTACAATAGCTTACCTAGCGTCGTTACGCAAGCACTTTTTTCAGACACAATGTTGGGCTTACCATAATTAATGTTTCAGTTGGTGTTCTAATTGTTTAAGGACCCAAGGAGTTTGGTGCTCACTAACTTATCTTAGAACCAAGCATTCTAACTGGGTGCATAACAAAATTGACTCAAGCGACTGGTTCTCTTAGAGCTTTGGTGCACATTGGTCGGTTACCTGATAGCCCTCGAGTGACTGACTTAGTCTGGCACGATCAGAGAAGAGTTCAAAGGGTTTGGTGACTTGCATGCGACCGATCAGGCTCAACATCAATATCTCCGTGAGTTAAGGATGATCGATTAGTTGTGATTTCACTTGTAGGTTGTCACTAACGCTCATTGTGACTTGGAGTGCGATCTACAAGCGATCTTGCTTAGTATGCAATACTCCCACTTGGAGTACAATCTCTGAGTGGTAGTACTTGGCGTATGACACTATCACTTGGAGGATAATCACTAAGTATTGGCATTTATTTTAATTTGTGGTATTGTTACTTGAAATGTGCTATGGGTATTAGCCTTAGGTGTGTGGCTCTTAGAGTCATCTCCTAGGCTTTGCATCCACGTGAAGGTGTTGTTAGCCCCAACATTTAGATTGTTGAAAAGGTTGAGCCGTTATTGGCCTTTAGACCGTACTCTAGATTTAGAACCAATAGAATGGCTTTGGAATGCCAAGCTCCACTAGTTCGATAAGATTTGTGCCATTGAAGTTAAGCCCCTAGAATCCTAAGACCTTGATAGGGCGCGTGAAGGCGTGTGCTTGCGTGTTGGCACGTTCTGCTTGTCGGGCTCGCGGGCGTCCTCTTTACAGCAGCACGTGGGGGTCTGAAAAAAGTCCGTTGAAGTACAGATTCGATTTTTTTTTTTAAATTTCAAGCTTGTCTGTGGTGGTTACTAGGAGTGTAACTTGTTCTGGACAACTTGTGGCAAACCATACCAGCCCGTAGAAATATGAGTGTGGGCTTATTTTTACAGAGACAATAATGGATGTGAGCACAAAATTTTGGGCCCGTCAAAAGTATGAGTTGGGTATGGGCAAAGGTTTTTAAAAGACTTCCCAGCCCGTAGAAAATTTAGCATGTCCTATTTTTATATAACACAAATTTTGTATAAATTTCGCGCGCGCGCGCACACACAAATTCAGCATGTCCTATTTTTATATAACACAAATTTTGTATAAATTTCGTGTGTGTGTGTATTTCTTTCTCTTTAGTCTTTAATTCTTTTAAGCATATGGGTATGGAGACTTTTATGTACTTCGTTCTTTTTACTTTCATTCTTATTATAGGAGTAGATTTCCTTAGATTGTTTCAAGACTCCTTATCTTTTTCTTTTATTTTGTCGTAAAAAACATTGTTTATATTTGAACCCCATTTTGAGACTTTGCTATACTTTTCTTCATCATACTAATTAGTAGACTTGGATGGTAATTGATATGCATAAACATTAAGCAAATAAAAACTTATGACTAATTAGTAGACTTAGATGGTAATTAATATACTTAAAAAAAAATTAAGTTAGTCAAAACTAATTTGTAACCATGGACAATCCGTGGGCAGCTCATGTCCAGCCTGTGCCCACTAAAATTTTCATGGGCTGTGCGTGGATAGATATTATTCGGCCCGTAGATATGTTGAGGTTGGTGTGGGTACAAGTTTCTGAGAATATGTTGGGCATGATCTAACCCTTGGGCCCATCCATCCTACCCAAGTTCCAGTCTAATGGTTATAAGACTTGAAACTGAGAGGAAGATGGGCTAAAGAGTACGACTTTGATGGCGACGCGTCCGATGGTATATAACAACATCGTTGGTGCCATGGGGAAGAAGGTGGGGAGAAGAAAAAGATCCCAAAAAAGGGCTATTTCTTTATACCAAGTGGGAGAAAAAGGCACGTGTAGACAAAAGTTCTGTAGTATTTGGGAAGAAGTCTATGGGCGATGCTGGAGTGTCAAGTGAGGATGTGTGACTGATAGTATCAAGAGAAGACACCAATATGAAGAACGTATCTTCCCAGAAGATAACATGACGAGAAAAGCGTATCTGCTTAGATTTAGGATCATAGCAGCGACACCCTTTCTGTTCTATGCTATAACCATTTATGTTCTGTTTCAACTTGGTAGCATGACAATTATCACCTTTTCGTTTACACATTTTCATGCAGCTATTGCCCTTAATTTTTATTCTAAAAATGAATTTCAATTGATGCAGCACGTCTTAACTCATAATAATATCTTAAAACGTACTACTTTCATAACATAAAAGTCACTTTCTATGACATAAACATATCAATACGAAGAAGTGAGTCTCCTTTTCTATTATGGAAGAAGGACATGCATATTTAGCATTTACTTTGATATATGCCTTTACCAAATCAATAATCAATCAGTAATTATAATTTAAGAAAAGTAGATATGTTTGTACTAAATCATGAAAGGTCGACAAGGTGAGTTATTGACATGTTTTGGCAAAGGGGTAAAGGGTTGCAGACAACCTGACGTGAATCTGAGGCAACACCCAAGCAAGCACGTTTAGGACCAGTACTAGGCACATAATCAGACAGAGAACAATCACGGACTATCATGAATGAAGGCTTCTCTGATAAGAACTACAATATTGAGACTTGGGAATAGTCAAAATGTAAGGAAAAAAAATTCTTCACAAACGGCGAGAGATTTGGTACAAGTTGAAGGCTGTAATATAATTCTGAGGGTGAGAGAAATTTGAACGCTAATTCATCCAGTTTCATCCAAACATTGCACCGTTCTTTAAAACAAATTTGTTAGTGCCAACGCATTATGACTTCTTTCTTTGAACAATTAGAGTCCCGTTAGTTGCATGTGACATATACCCACTCCCACCTATTGGATATCTCCATTTCACAATATCGTAGGATAGATTTAATATTGAATAATGAGTTCACTCGTTCTTATTTTAACTTGACTCGCTGAACGATAAGTATTTAATCAGTGATTAGTATTCGGGTTCAAATAAGCTATTTGTACCTCACTGATCATTCTCACGAATTCACAACAAATGAAAGAGAAAAATTCAATAGAATGGAAGAAGAAGTGATTTTCTTTTCTTTTTTTTCTTTTTCATGTTTCTATGACTTTTTTCGGAGCAAACTATATTTTCACTTTTCTCACTATTTCACCAAACGATTCTCTCTTGCTTCCTGAAACCTCATCAAACCGTTACACCATTTTGCATGTATACAAGTTTATGGTGATGTATAGTGAAGATTGATGCATAACGAAGATCCATTTGAGTGTTATTATAATTTCAATAAAGGAAATTTCTCCCTATTTCACCAAACGATTCTCTCTTGCTTCCCGAAACCTCATCAAACCGTTACACCATTTTGAATGTATACAAGTTTACGGTGACGTATAGTGAAGATCGACCCATAACGAAGATCAATTTGAGTGTTACTATAATTTCAATAAAGGAAAGTGCAAATCGCTGTATCTGATTTTAAGCAAATTATGTTTATGACTTCCTCCCCCGATTTCACGAAAAGCAACCAAAAGAAAATCTTCAAAGATATTCAACAGCTTTTGAAAATTTAGGATAGATGCTATTTTATCCTCTAAATAATGATAAAAAAGCATACAAGGGATGGTAAATAACACTTACGTAGAATATTCCTGTAAAAGAAAATTCCAGCTATGCCCTCAAGTTTCAAGTGCAATTTTTAGGATAAGTCATTCGTGTCGAGGATATTCATGTATTTCTCTTTTTTCCTGAGAATGTAAAAGTGCGAGTACGGATAGCGCAAGACAAGCACGTGACCAGCACGTGCAATGCACACAATAAAGAGTCAAACGGTAGAAACTGAAAAGGTGGATGAAATGGAGGTACTGTAAACTGAACTGGTCATCCAATCCCGCTTACATACACGCACGATAACAGCTTGCTGCTGCTGCTGCACAGATATTGAAAGCTTAGAGAGATCGAGAGAGAGCTGAAATGGAGAAATTTGCAGAGCTGAGAGAAGCCGTCGAAAGCGCGGAGCTGGTCGACGCCCACGCGCACAACCTCGTGGCCCTCGACTCCGCTTTCCCGTTCCTCAGCTGCTTCTCCGAGGCCACCGGCGACGCCTTATCCTACGCCCCCCACACCCTCAACTTCAAGGTACACGATAGCACGAACACTCCCGCTCCCGCTATCCTGCTCCCGTGACTCACTATTGCCGCATGAACTTTGAGACGGTCAACGTTATTATTATCGGAGTTTAATTAATAATGCGCTTCGCTTTTCGATACTCACGTTTGATTTTTGTCTCTAAAAAGTACTATCACTTTATTTTTCAATATTTGCGCTCAATTTTTGTCGCTAAAAGTTGCTTATTTTAATGAGCAGGGAGCGTAATAGAGCGCAAGTGTTAAATATTAGGAGCGGGGATGACAATTTATTCGCTACCGGATCTTAAAGATTAGTCGCTATAATTAGTTAGTTCTATAGGGAGTTTTTTCCCTAAATAATACAAATTAATAACTTAATAACCTGTTTACCCCATTTTCAAACTTATTTACCCGCATACCACATTTTGGGAAATCGTGGTTCCAAACCACGACTTCTCCTAGAAAAACGTGATTTGCAAACACGTTTTCATGTTCTATATATGTTTCCCATTTAATTTTTCTAATTTAAACAAAATTGAAAGAGAAAATTGGAAACAAAAATATATTCTGTTAGGAAATTAAAAATCGCATTTTCAAAACACGTCTTCTGACGTTTTATTAAAAACGTGGTTCAGAACCACGTTTCCTCTAAAAACGTGGTTCAGAACCACGTTTTTAGAGGACTCCATCAAAATGTCGCCAGAACTACAACTGCATTTTATTACAGTTGTAGCCTTCTTCACTCACTGCGCCAACACGTCGCCAGAACTACAACTGCATCCCTGGGCCGCAAGCTCAGGGTACACGCAGCAGGACTCCATACAAGTCTTTATACACCTTCTCATCAACATCCATCAATGCAAAGCCGGAATTCAAACACAATATGGAGAATGTGAATACTAGCAGCTTCGAATGCTGAAATATCCAATGAAGATTCAGTCTTTCAAGAACTTCATAAAACCCATTACATAAATTACTTAAAAGCGACAACCTATTATTCTGATTCTAAAGCAGCAAGGGAGTGAGTTCATCTAAAAGATCATTAGGTTTGCTAGTAATGGGCCAATGGCATGGTCTTAAGTCTATGACAAACCCTGTTATAACCCCGTCCTCTTTTCCATCTACAGTTGCAGTACTTCTGATTGTCAAGACGGCTCAAGGTCAAACAAAAAGCTGAAGTCATTAGGTTGTTTACGGAACCTTCTTGTGAAGAAGGCTACAACTGTAATAAAATGAGTGAGTGAAGAAGGCGCAGTGAGTGAAGAAGGCTACAACTGTAATAAAATGCAGTTGTTTCTGGCGACATGTTGATGGAGTCCTCTAAAAACGTGGTTCTGAACCACGTTTTTAGAGGAAACGTGGTTCTGAACAACGTTTTTAATAAAACGTCAGAAGACGTGTTTTGAAAATGCGATTTTTAATTTCCTAACAGAATATATTTTTGTTTCCAATTTTCTCTTTCAATTTTGTTTAAATTAGAAAAATTAAATGGGAAACATATATAAAACATGAAAACGTGTTTGCAAACCACGTTTTTCTAGGAGAAGTCGTGGTTTGGAATCACGATTTCCCAAAATGTGGTATGCGGGTAAATAAGTTTAGAAATGGGGTAAACAGGTTATTAAGTTTTTAATTTGTATTATTTAGGGAAAAAACTCGTTCTATAGGCGCTTCCAAATTGTTAATGACACTCCACGTGTGCGTAAATGGGTCGCCCTTGTCTCCAGTTTCCTGTTCCTCAGCTGCTTCTCTGAAGCCACCGGCAACGCCTTATCTTGCGCACCCCCTCGCTGTCAACTTCAAGGTACAAAACAGCAAGAAAGCACCCGCTCCTGCTATCCTGTGCCCATCCCCATCGTCTCCTCTCTCCCTTACACACACACAAAGGCACACCAAACGTATTGCACTCCACTTTTTGACGCTTACTCGCTCTACTTTTGTCGCTAAAGAGCGCTTTTTGATATCCGGGAAGGACACTTCTTATACAAAATTGGAGCATAAGTGTTAACAAATAAGAATACTGATGTTAATTTCCGAATTCTGCAGTTTTTAAATTCTAATAAAGATTAGTGGTAATAGATAGCCCTGTTGACACTCCTAAATTGCTAATTTGGTAATGCCACTCCACATATGACTTGTACACATGTTTTCTGTAAGGCAGTGCAGTTTGGAGTGTAGGGAGTGCCAATATGGGCTACCCATTATTGCAGTGCTTTTTCAGAATATGCCTTAAAATGAAAATGTTGTCTATGATGTCTGTGTACTTTTTTTTTTTCACTATTAATGTCTATGAATTTTCTTCACGGTGATCATTGACGAGTTCTGATTGTTTACCGTATTACAATGTCTTGTCATGTGTTCTCTACCTGTTGGCAGTGGCGGAACCAGGATTTCATCCCGGGGGGGCTAAAAATATATCGAAGGAGATAAATATTTTTCTAAGTAAAATAGCACACAAAAACAAAGTGCACTTTTCGATAATACACAAAACATACTAAAAAACATCTAAAATGTCTTATTAAGTTTCATGATAGCTACTAAAGACTCTTTACAACAAACCTCAAGTGCTCAATGCACGATGTACGATTAAAATTTCAAATCCAATTGGGTCCCATCCTCCATCAATAATCTCAAATCTCAAGTGCTCAATGCACGATTAACAGCCATAAAGCATCAATTAATAATCTAAATTATCAAATACACAACTAACAACCTAAAATTATTAATCAAATAATCAATAGTAAAAGAAATTGTTCAAAACGCACACTGACCTCAGTCCTCAGAAATCAGAACAGCGTCGTTGTCACAATGTCGCTGGCGGTGGGTTCTTCGCCGTGAGTCCGTGACCACCGGTGACTGAGGCTCATAAGTCAGATCTGCTTGAATTTCACTATTTCAGGCCATCAGGCGCCGTGACCGCCGGCGCCGACCGGTGAGGTTCGTCACTTCCTCGGTTCGTCCGCCGGCTCGTAGATCTAGGCTAGATCTGGCCGGAGTTGGGGTGGGGACTGCCGGACTGGGGAGGGCCTTCGCGCTTTGGAATCGGGGCTTTGTCTTTGACAGACGTGAGAGTCTCACGGTGAGACGACCACTTCCTCGGTTCCTCCGCCGTCCGCGACTTCGTGAGAGCAGGGGCGGACGTTGAGCCTTGACGGCGACCTGCGTGGCTGCGTTACCGATGAGGAGATGAGCCGATGACCGGTGGCCGTGGGCTGTGACTGAGAGAGTGAGAGGCGCCGTGGCCCGTGAGTCCGTGAGTCCGTGTCACGGTCTGAGAGAGTGAGAGGCGCCGGTGGCCGTGGGCGGTGACTGACCGGTGAGCGGTGACTCCGGTGAGAGTTCAACCGTCGACGGCGACGACGGGAACTGAGAGTGACTGAGTGAGAGCCGAGAGGAGGAGAGAGAGAGAGAAAGTTGGGAGTGGAAAAAAAAAACTATATATATATATAATTTTTTATTTTCAAAATCTGAGGGGGTGCATTAGCCCCCCCTCGTACATATGTAGTTCCGCCCCTGCCTGTTGGGTCATTTTCATTTGTGTTAGGACTGGGTACAGTGATCAATAATATCTGTGGGGGTGCTTCTCTGGTGCATTTGTGTTTTTTTTTGTCCTTTATGTTGCTAGAAAAGACACCCAAATGTGTTCTGGTCCCAAAAGTGTCTTTTATGGGTTGATTAGGTTTATATCCGACTGACAGTGAATAAGTGACTTGAAATAACTTAAAATTTGGTGATGTGATCTGCTTTAGAATATGAATTTCGACTGATAATGATAGCAAAATTGAACCTAATTGGATACTGAAGATAATTTCGCATTGTAATAGACTTTATAGTTATAATTTCAGTTGGGAGTGTTTCAGTGTCTAATTTATCCTTGGCCTCTTCCTTCAAAGGTTGATATTGTTGCTGTTTCAGATGATGGTATAATCTTGTTCGTCAGTATATAATCACTAAAAAATGCAATTAGTTGTCAATTTTTTTGTCGTATGTGCCATCGTTCTCTCTGTCTGTCCTATTTTTTATTATTTTGGAATTTAGGTGAGGTTTGTTTGACTGTTTATAGTAAGTTACTAGTGATCTTCTATGGATGTTAAGTATGCTCTCTCAGAACAACCGGTCAAATGCTAATGAGACAGAGATGACCTAGTTTGTTCAATGGGAAAGCTTACATTGACTTAATTTTGTAAATATCTTCATGGTTAATATGTTCAGGAGAAAAAATGGTTTAAATGGACGAGTTAAGCCATTTATCTCTTAGTTGAACTTTTCTCCCTTAGTTGTTGATCCTGGCCTGGTCACTGAGTAGAGAAGTCCCTTGTGCTGTGTGCATGTATTTCAGTTCATGCATAGTCGAGAACATCTAAACAAGTAAACTAATCTCAATATGTTACCACTTGAGATTAGTTTACTTGTTTAGATGTATTTCAGTTCATGCATAGTCGAGAACATCTAAACAAGTAATCTCATGTGAGCTGTTGGAACTTCTCATTTTGGTGGACTCCTCTGCATTGGTCTTATGTAGCTGGCCTCATGCTTAAAAGGTGGATTATGTCTTTTGAAGCTTGTATATACTATTTGCCAAGTCTCTGTGTCTCTCTTGGCGCGGACTTATTAAATTTGGTTTCTTTAGAATTTGTAATGACATACCAACTTTTGGTAACGTGTTATTGGTCGGCCGTTCCGACAACTTGGATGCAGGACATTCATTTTGACAGCACGTATTTTTGTATCGCAGAGAAGCCTGAAGGACATTGCTGAACTTTATTGCTGTGAGTTATCCTTGCACGGTGTTCAAGAATTCCGGACATGCTCTGGATTGGAATCAATAAGCAAATTATGCTTCAAAGCTGCAAGGATCTCTGCCATATTCATTGATGATGGAATTGAGCTAGACAAGAGGCTTGACATTGAGTGGCACCGGGATTTTGTAGCAGTTGTTGGTAGAATACTAAGAATTGAGCGTTTGGCTGAGAAGATTCTTGATGAGGTGGGATATCTGTCTTTTCGTCTTCTTAGATAATTCTATACCTCTGGATGCTTCACTGCAAATGTTACACACATACATTCACGTAGATGAAAAATAAAAATTTGAAAAAAGACGAAAAAACAAAATAGTGTTGTTAGGCGACTCTCCAAGCATAATATACAAATAGGCAGTTAGGCAAATGTCTGAGAATTGATGGTTATCTATGTTTCACTTAATTATCCTGCAAAAGATAAGAAGCGAGTTGGCAGGAAGACAAAGCCCTCCATCCTTGTATAGTCGAGGTTGGAGAATGATTAGCTTGAAATTTTAAAGTATGGTTATTAAGTGAGTGTAGCTTCTACCAATAGAAGGTAACTTGAGCGTATGATTTATATCCAATTGTTCATAGGAAATTGAGTTTTCTCTTTCAGTTGAATTTGACCTTTATTTAGCACCAATGAAAGGAATATGAGGTTATCAGCTGCTATCTTTTCAGAAACTTCTCTTTCTTTGAAATATATTTGAACTTCTTTTCTCTTAGGGAGGTCCAGATGGAACGACATGGACACTGGATACATTCACGGAAACATATAAGGGAAGGCTAAATTCATATCCTTTTTTATTTCTTTGGTTTTTTTGGTTAGATATTTCTTATCTTAGAAGGAGTTCCTGTTGGATCCTTAAATCCTTTTTTACAATCTCTGATAAACTTGTTGGCTTAAAGAGCATAGCTGCATACCGCAGTGGCCTTGAAATCAATCCGAATGTCACGAGCAAGGAGGCTGAGGAGGGCCTTGTTGATGTTTTACGTGGTGAGTTTCAACATTAAAAAATGGAGTTTGCAAGCATTACAAAACCTAATCATTTTGCCTTTCTAGCTGGAAGTCCGACTCGCATTACAAATAAACACTTTATTGATTACATCTTCATGCGTGGTTTGGAGGTGGCCCTATATTTTGACTTGCCGGTGCAGATACACACAGGGTAAGATATAATTTTGAAATTTGTAGCTTCTTCCCATTTTTGCTCGCTTCAAGAGCTAGGATAAAACCTAAATGTTCTAGCCTGTTTTGGTGGTTCATGATATCTAGTATTTCTTTCTTTTTCGTTCTCTGATGACCGAGTAACCAAAACATTATGCAATAAATTGCTCTTTCTGTTGTCTTTATGGCTGTTACTTTTTTTCTTCTAAATAGCTTTGGAGACAAAGATTTGGATTTGCGGCTGGCTAATCCTCTCCACCTCCGCTATCTTCTTGAGGACAAGAGATTTTCTAAAAGTAGAATAGTGCTTTTACATGCATCCTACCCGTTCTCAAGGGAAGCTTCATATTTAGCCTCTGTATACCCTCAGGTAAGACCTTTTATTCTCGAATAAAATCCTTTTACACATGGTGTTGGTATTAAACTCCAAGATTTAGCTTGGGGGTTCTCTAACAAACATCTTCGATTTTAGATCTATCTTGATTTTGGATTAGCAGTTCCGAGACTAAGCTCACATGGGATGTTATCTTCACTCAAAGAACTGCTGGAGCTAGCTCCAATTAAAAAGGTGAGACCCATCAATCTTAAGAACTTTTGGAAGACTAGACTGTGCAGTTAGGATACACCACTTCGATAAAATAACAACAGAGGAAAATGTTTCTTGAAGTGCGTCAGGGTTTCCATTCTTGTATCTCATGAATGCAGTTCTTGAAAAAATAGGAAAGAATATCGATGCTCAGATACTTGATATTTGTATGCTTGGGAGAACACGAAGTTCAAATGGCTTAAAACCCGACTTGAAGCCTTTTAAAGTCTTATAAACTTTTATCTCCTGTAGAATAGATACCATTTCTAGGCATAAATAATTGAAATGAAGGTGTATTTTAATCAAGAAATTGAAGTGTTTTAATGACTTGGGTTAAAATGCTTCCAATCAACGTAATTCCATTTGCAGGTTATGTTCAGCACTGATGGCTGCGCGTTTCCTGAAACTTTCTACCTTGGTAAGTTAAATCAGATAAATCAGAATCATACTCATCTTGCTGTACTGCTAGCTTTTTTGCCATGTTCTTACGTGGCCACCACGTCTATATGCTTTGATTTGCCATGCCAGGAGAACTGTTTAAACTCGGGAATTCTCTTCTTTTCTCAAGACTTGGCTGCCTATATTATCGGCCCAACTTTTCCATCCTTTATTGGTTAGACAATAAAAAAGAAACTCTTTGTTGCATTGAAGGCTTAACAAGCTTTGTTCCTATATAGCACAACGTGATCGGCTTTCTCCTTTAAAAGGAAATTGTGATTAATAAGAGCCAAGACTGATGAAGACTCCCACTCTTCTCCAATTTCTTTTTGTTGAGAGGTAAGTAGTGAAGGAATTCACGAACAACTTGAGACAAGCTTGCTAAATGTTTTATTCAAGCTTACTTCAGGGTCCTTTCAGTAAATGAACTGCAAGGCTTAAGTTGTCTGGTTTTGGAAACATAGTTTTCTAAGGCTGAACTTCCAATGACTATGTTTAAAGCTTTAAGTAATATTGGAACCGCGTGGACTATATTTAAGGCCTTAAACTAGGTTGTTTTATTTGCTTAAGTTTTTTTTTGTATAGAGAGAAAACAACAAGCTTAAAATGGACAAACGAAAGCATCTCACGTTTGTCTTGTGGTTCTGTTTTCTTCTTGATTGCTTTTGCAGGTGCAAAGAGAGCACGTGAAGTTGTTTTCTCTGTCATGCGTGAGGCGTGTGTTGACGGCGATCTTTCGGTTCCTGAAGCTGTGGAAGCCATTAAAGATATCTTCGCAGAGAATGCGAAACGATTTTACAGGATAAATGTTTCTTCAAAACTCTTTGGTTCAATAAGTGTTGTATCTCCCAGGTTTGTGAGGGTTGAGGATAATGCCCTGCAACTGGATGCCACGCTTGTTCGTGTTATCTGGATAGATGCTTCTGGACAGCACAGATGCCGTGTAAGTCTTGTTTTTTGCTTCTTCTTTCCATTAGATTTCCATCTATCTCTGAAGCTCAATTTTTCATTGATCCTTCAAGAGTTATTATTCTGACTAGCTTTATGTATGTTAGCTGGAGCAAGACAGACGCTTCTTTCTGGCTTAACAGTGTGCATGGAGTAACTTTAATTTTGTCTTTTTGGGGCGGGTGGGTTGGTGGGTTGGTGGGTATGCCGTTGTATGTGCTTTGATTTTTTCTTTTGTTTCTTATGAATATTTTGTGTATATTACTATATAGTTCTTAGCGTAGTTGTCTTACAGGTTAATTGCATGATGCGTTACCAAATCTGGTTTCTGTTTTGACGAGAGGTGCACTTGAATATTTTATGAGTTTGTTGCTTTTCGGAAATCTTTCAGGTTGTGCCAAAAATGCGCTTCAAGGAGTCTGTTGAGAAAAATGGTTTAGGTCTGACTTGTGCAAGTATGGGGATGAGTTCCTCATGTGATGCTCCTGCTGATGAAACTAATCTGACTGGAGTGGGCGAGATCAGGCTGATACCAGATTTATCAACCAAATGCAGAATCCCATGGTACTTCATCTCTTTTCATCTATCTCTTCTGTTTGTTTAGATACTCTTCACCACCATGCTCCTGGAGTGAGTCTTGTTGAGGGAAAACTCCAATGTCCAAAATGGTACGGAAGGAGCAGTTATAAGGCATTTGGGTGTGCCGTCAAGTGCTGGAATTAACTTTTTGCCTAAGGAAGTCACAAGGCATTGGCATATTTTAAGTAAATCTGCAATCCGGTTTACATATCCTGATGCCAGTTGGAACTTGTCTACTTGGCCTTTTAGAGGGTAAGCCAAAAGATTAAACCCCATATCGCGCTGTCCCTTTAATCACAGGCTTAATCCCTTATATAACTCAATCCGCTAACTTTTGCCTAAATCAGAATACTAGATAAACTGACTACGCTTAAGGTGCCTAAAAGAAATCAATTCCTGTTATTACTCAACAGATTGTTCCCTTCAAAGGGGTCTTCTATATATTTTTGTATTTATGTAGAGTAATTGGGGAGGATGGCGGGGTGGTATACTTTGGAGGTAGTATTTTTAAGGGCTGCCTTTTGCGGTAGGCCTGTAATAGATTCTGTTTAGCCTTTTTGTGGTATTTTGTGAAAGGGAATCACTAAATTGTTTGATTTGTTTAGCAAGCACACCCTGTTCATGTGTTTTTGTGTTCGGAGTGTTACATAGCATCTGCATTAAATGATTTTCTTCTATAAGGGTCTCAAATATCGTTATTTTTTTATCAACTTGCTTTGGGATCTTCTTCGGTAATTAAGTTTTGCTACTGTCACATAATGTTCAGAAAAAAGGAGACCATGGCTACTTCTTCCTGGCCTTTGGTTTTATCATGATTATTGGATAGTTTGTGGGTCAGCAGTCTAAGTTCTTCCACAGCAGAAAGATGGTGACGACTGACGCGTTTAGAATTCAGTGACGGCGACCCGGTTAATAGTGTATTTCATTCTTCCAGTGATAGTGTAGTAGTCTCAATCGTTTTTTGTGCTGGTATTACCTTCTGAGTCGTGGTAAAAAAAATTCAGTAACTGTACTTGTAATTTGTAGTTCTTGTATTTAACTTCCCTGTTTTAATTATATTCTGTTCTGCACAGGACAAAACAAGAGGAAATGGTTTTGGCCGACATGCATCTCAAACCTGGTGAACCCTGGGAATATTGTCCACGAGAAACCTTACGCAGAGTTTCCAAAGTTCTGAAAGAAGAGTTTAACTTGGTATGTCCTTTAATTTTGTCTAACATGTTAAATCCCTTCTAATGTCAACCTCCAAATGTTGTTTGTCCAGGTAATGAATGCAGGCTTTGAAAATGAATTTTTCCTCTTGAAGAGGTATGCTTAGCATTTTATTCAGTTTGTACATGCTTTCTTGGGTTATGAGTTTCCCATCTACCCATTATTATCTATAAGGAACCTTGCAGGGATGGGAAAGAACAATGGGTACCCTTTGACCAAACACCTTACTGCTCTACATCTGCATTTGATGCTGCTGCCCCTATATTTCACGAAGTTTCAAGTGCTCTCCAGGCATTGAATATTTCACTGGAACAGGTAGATAAAAAGATACTTCAAGGTGTTCGCACTCAAATTTAGTGAAGTTTCTCACGTTGCAACTCAATTAATTGCCATACTAATTTCATGCATCTATTCTTCATGCCAATGCACATTTTTTTCAATTGTTTCCACTTGGTGATTTGGTTAAGTTACTTTTTATATTAAGTTCCATTGTTGAGCCTCTGTAGTTTAAATTTTGGTCATATGTCCACTGGGCAATCCTACCTCTAGCAAAAAAACCGGAATATGATAGAAAGATTTGTGCAACTCACATATGCACAAACATAGAACGTACTATCTATACCAAGCGGAGGAAATGAATTCCTCTTGTTAATGCCTCTAATATCTTTTCCAACCAAATGTAAGTACGTTAGTATATAATTTTCCCACCTTACTCGTAATTTATGGCTCCGCCACTGCTTATGGCATAATTGATCATTCAGTTTTGCCAGCTACCTTTTATGACTTAGTGTTTAATCTTCATTTTCTTTGTCCTGAGGACATTCCCCCCCCCCCCCCCCCCCCCCTTCACACACACACACACACATGCATAATATAGTGTTTAAATCCTATACTCTGATTCCTGCTACTCTTTCGTCTTTTCAAACCCTGCAGCTACATGCAGAAGCTGGGAAGGGTCAGTTCGAAATTGCTATGGCATACACGGTTTGCACTGACGCTGCAGATAACCTTATTTTCACTCGTGAAGTAATAAGGGCAGTTGCAAGAAAACATGGACTTTTGGCAACTTTTGTGCCGAAGTAGGTGTGCATATTTTTCGTTAAGTGGTAGACTTGATGTTTCCTTGAATACAAGTAAACTTCAATTCTTAATTCCCTTCTGTATATTATGAGCAAAAGTGAATGCTGATGCCCTGGAAAGAAGGATTACAAATATTCCTACTGAACTGATACTCCTGAACAAATTAGGTAATCAAGTGTGAGAAACCTTCTAAAGTTAGTGCTGTGTGTTGGTCATTGTTGTCACACATCTATACAACTTGCAGATGATAGTCTATGGTCCACAACATAAAATGCTAGAATGTATTAGGAAAGACGATCAAGATGACTATGTAGAGGGCCTAGAGGCGTAAGAAAATGCAAAACTACCGCAATCTGAGATCTGTTTCTTTTTCATTTGAGTATTTGGTTTTAAGCGTTTGTTCTCTCAAGTTTACTCCCTAATTTCAGACGTTTTACGTCCATTTCATTTGTTTAAGCAACCATTTACAGTCACATGCATCAATGCACAACTTTCTGAAGCTGCCTACCATCACTGGTCTTCAGTGATATATCATCCATAGTTCTCTTTTTCACTTTATGTTTGCCTAATTCAAGATCTGCTTGTAATACTACTTCCTAATGTTTAAATGACTTTTTGCTCTTGTTTTTGCGGACGAAGCCAACTTATCATCAATTTGGCTTCATTTCTTTTGTCGTCGTATCTTATGAAACAAAACACTGTTGTTCCTTCAAGTCCAGAGTTTCTCTCATTGACTTTTCTCATTCTTCAAGTTATTTTTCACTTGACACACCCGGTAAGTACAGTGAATTGAATTTGGTAAGGCCAGGAAGTTTCCCAAATAACCACTGTTGGAAACTCACAATAATCTGATCCATATATCATCTTCTATTGTGCTAACCAAAATTTGAGAACTGCCACTTTTGTTCTGCAAATTACATAATATGATACACCGTTCAGTTCCTGTCCTAACCGATGTTTATATTGAGGTAGCAAAAAGAAGTTTCTCTGTGGCAATTCTGTGCTAGTTGACTATCATAGGACCATAATAAACCTCATCCTTCTTTGATCTCTTTTTCCTTTTACCCTTCTCTGGTCTCTAACGAAATTTCTTCTCATGCATGAGAAAGAACTGTGCTTGAACTTGGGAACTTGAGAACAATGAGTGGGCGGGAATACGGGGTCAAGTACTTAGCATAATAAAAGTTGTGTATTAATTCTCGTGGTATGTATGTGAACTAACATTGAGGTTGTTATGGTCTCACTTTTTTCATGTCTTGGCTTAGCAAGTTTTCTTTTTATGTCATCTTCTGAATAAAAACTTTCAGATGTCACTTGATCCCTCGCTCACCTTGCTTAAAGCTTACGCATAATAACCACTCATCTCCTTGGCTTTAAGTTTAGCAGATAACTGCATACACCATCTTATTTATTCATTCCGTCCTGTCTTCCCAGGTATGCGTTAGACGACATCGGTTCTGGATCGCATGTCCATATCAGTTTGTCAGAAAATGGGAAAAATGTGTTCATGGCATCTGATGGATCCTCTCGCCATGGGATGTCCAAGGTTGGGGAGGAGTTCATGTCAGGAGTTTTAAGCCATCTTCCTTCCATCTTGGCATTTACAGCACCACTTCCAAATAGGTACTTCTATTTGATCTCTTATAATTTATGTTCCTTTTGTTGCCCTTTATGTTCAGGGTAACATATGTGCTGCTGGATAGTACCATTTAGCAGGAAATATTCGAAGAACACTTCAACCAGTGCTCTCTGAAAGTATCTTACTCTGCATACAAAGACTGCAGCTAGTTGAATTCAACATACTCTACACAGATCATATATTTTTCTTTTCGAAACTGAATTTGGGATCTATCAAACAGCATGCCATCTTTTAGTAATCACCATCCTTTTGTAGCTGTAATCCATAGTCTTCAATTTTAAACTTCCTATAGTTGCTCGTCGTATTGAATAATAAGCAACTCTCTTATTGATGGACTTGTAAGTTGCGCGCCCCTGGTTCTTAGCATTCGTCATGAAATTTCTTTGAAAACTCTTATTGACCAGTGTGAGAAGTATATTCCTTGTGGTAACTTTCAGTAGGTGCTATCGTTCTTGTTACAATTTTATGAACTCATTACTTCAGTTACAATTTACAAAGATACCTTGCATCTGTCTGATTGCAGATAATTGCCCCATTGGCTTGTTAAGCATGATAACATTGTTGGCCTCATTCTCTAATAGCTTAAGCTTTTAGAGCATATGGCAAGTTAACATGGTATCAGAGCTCTAGTTTGGCGGGTTCAATTCTGCCCGCTTGCATATTTGGTCCCCCCATTATAATAGTGCAATGTGCGCACACAGTTTATTTCTGCACTTGGCAGTGATGCACTTCGTTTATATTTCATTGATTTGATTTGTCTCTCCAAGTGCAATTGGGGGCTTGCAAGTTAGGGGGAATGTTAAGCACAGACATTGTTTTGGGCCCATTCTCTAACAGCTTAATCTTTTAGAGCTAATTGGCACTGACCGTCGCTAGTTCCGTGATACAATGGTAACTTAACATGGAGATGAGCTGAACATTTAATTGAATCGAAGTATGATCAACTGAAAAATATCAGCCGAAAAATTGTTTTAGGCCTTTCAAAATGTTCTTTATAAAATAGTGAAGCCTTAGTAGATATAAATGCATTTCCAGTCCCCCTTTCCTCAACTTTAGATACAATATTTACTAAGTTTACTACCTTTGAATTCAATGAGTTATATGCATGTTTATGAAACATGTAACTAAAAAAAAGGAGAAAATTTGGGCCCGACGATGATTGTTTCCGTCTATATGAAAAGCAGCTGCCCATGGAATTTGTGAGTGAATGCCAATAGAATGTGAAGCCTATTCTGGGAAAGTTTTAATAACCCTGTTCAACTCTTATTGTTCTGTAGTTATGATCGGATTCAACCCAATATGTGGAGTGGAGCATACTTGTGCTGGGGCAAAGAAAACAGAGAGGCTCCTTTGAGAACTGCCTGCCCACCTGGAGTGCCAGATGGTGTTGTGAGCAACTTTGAGATTAAAGCATTTGATGGGTGTGCAAATCCCTATTTAGCCCTGGCTTCTATAATTGCCGCTGGGATTGATGGCCTTCGTGGACATTTTCGTCTGCCTGAACCCGTTGGTAAGGTTTCTTGCTCTTTAGCTGTGTGTGATGTGGACACTTACACTATTTTACAGCTATGCAGTAAGAGGACCATCTTCTGCTTTTCACTGGGGTAGTAGTTAGTATTGATACACTTAAGCTGCCACTTGTATTTATGTTTTAGATTAGTGTCTTCTTTTCTCCCTATATTTTTTCAACTTCGACAAAAGTTTCCTTTCTATTTTAACAAACCGTTGCAAATTAATCCAAAACCTAATATCCGTCCATTTTTGGGTGTTAAGATGCACGGGCCCCTTTCCCGTGGACAAATTGGTACAGTACCACCACCACTGCCTACCACCACTAATCACATTACCTTACCCACCACTACCAATTACCCCCATGCCCAATGCGTTCTCCACCAAACACGAGATCTACCATATCGTTACCATCACCACCAATTCACCTCCCCTCTTGGCTAGATCCACAGCCTAACAGCCACCACGTATATACTCCACGTGTCAGACTAAAGCAATAATCATCTCTGGGCCCGATTTCTCTTCTCATGACCATCCGATCATCCATCAAACTATCAGAAATAATAAAAGAAAATGGAAGCAAAGCAGGTTCGAAGACAAACCCTAACTTAAAACTTTATATCTTCGCCATAGACACTAGGGATACACACGTACATATATGTAGACAGACGAAGATCTGACGATGAAGAAGCGAGGTGGCCAAATCTCCAATTAGGGTCTACCTCATATTAGAGTATTGCGTGAGAGCGGTGGCGGCGGCGGCCAGATCTGTTACGATGGTTTGATGAGGGTAGGTGGAGGCGGATCGGAGGGACAGGGGGAGGAGGATTTGACCCCCACGGGGGAGGGAGGCTGGGGAAGGGAGGAGAAAATGGCATGTTTGCCCTTTAGTTATACTAAGTCTTTTTTAGATTTGGGTTATTGTTGTCCGAGCACCATCATTTTTGTGGGGTATTAATGCTATGTTACAAATTTAGCCTTCACTTTGGTCATAAAAATGGCACATGAGACGCACATAACCACTTTGACGATAATTTTTGGAAGGACGTTGGGTTTTGGAGTTGTCTACAACAAATACGTATATCACGAAGAACAGCTTTGTCGAAGTTGAAATTAAGGGGACCGATGTGCAAAACATTGTATAATTTAGGGGACAGTTTTGTCAATAGCCCTTATATTTTTGACAAAAGTGAATATTTGTGCCGTGCTTGATCATGCGTCAGAATAAAAAACAGATAGAATTGATTAGTCTAGATGCAGAAGTTAATTGAGGCATTGAAGATAACCACCTCTAAGGTTTCTTTACCAAGTCTTTGTCCGATAGCTCATTTTTCTATTCTACTGGTTTTGAAATTACAAACGGTGCCGAAGTTACAGATAGGAAAAGGTACCTCTTCTTCAGTTACTTGATTTAGGCAATAATATTAGAATTCTCCTAACATTATCTGACCACTGTCACTAGCTGCTGCATACCATACACAGGATTTAATTACAAACTGTTGACTCGTTTCGAGCAGGATATGGATCTCCTGCTGTAACCATGGGTTACAGCAGGGGTGCTGTACCCAGCAATGTGAGAGGGGGAAGAGAGAGAGTAACCATGGTTTGCATCCCCCTCTCTCTCTTCCCTCTCTCTCTCTTCCCCATCTCACATTGCTGGGTACAGCACCCTGCTGTAACCCATGGTTACAGCAGGGAATCCCAATCCTTTTGAGCAGGACTTTGGTTCTGCATTATAATGGAACTTGTGAATTACAATGTGTAATGACATTCATTTACATAAAAACAGATGAAAATCCTCATAGCCTCGACGGGAAGGTTCAAAGGTTACCAAAGTCCCTTTCCGAATCTGTAGAAGCTCTCGAGAAAGATGGTGTCTTTAAAGATTTGATTGGTGAGAAGCTTCTGGTGGCAATTAAAGGGGTTCGCAAGGTATGTTCAAATATACTCTCCTTCACAATTCTATTGCTTAATCTGTTAACATTGGTGGTGTTCTCTACAGATGCTACACGGACATAAATTTTATATTTATTCAATCAAAATAATATGCTTTTGGAAACCTGCTCAACTCTCTATTTCTATTGCCAAGTAGTGCTTTGAAATCAGCAAGATTTGATTAGGTAACTTTTAAACAAGGGTTTTATAAACCGATATTGACATCTTTCTACAGCTTTCAATTGCTGTCATATCTCTATATTCTCCTCTTATTAGATTCCGACAAAGAAAAATGTTTATATAACACCACATGTTTCCATTTCTTTTTCTGCGGACATTTCCAAAGCTAGCCTGCATACCATTCTTATCTTAACCTATGTGTTGCTATCATAGAAAGAAAAGGGAAGTCTTGGTTTTACTTTCTGCTGTGGCGTAACAGTCTTGCTGACTTTCTCTCATTGCCTTGAAAAGTTCAAAAAAAAATTAAGAATCCCCCATTTAAGTAAATGTTGGAGGATAATAACATATAGTAAATCAGATCATGCCCTCAGTCAAAACAGTCTTTGGAATTAAACGAGTGCGGATATCTTCTAGTACATGAACTTGAAGATATCCTAGCTTGAGCAGGCTGTGCTGCTGCTAATTTCAATAACTACAATATAGAACCCGCCCACCTGCTCTTTTGAAGCTCAACAGCAACAAAAAAATTCCTGCCTAGGCTAAGCATGATTTCTTGTTTTGCAGGCGGAGGTCAAGTACTACTCAGAAAATAAGGACGCGTACAAGAATCTAATACACAAATACTAGGCAGCTAACATCTCCATTTGATATGTGTGGATCGGGGGATTGCTTTTCCTGTTTTAATCTCTGATATTGCAACCCTTATCTTAATAAACCCCTACCCTTTTACAATATGTCTATGATTTTGTTGAAATATGTGAAGCAGCCTTCATATCTAGGCATATGAAATAAAAAAATTTAAGAGCAATATTTTTTACATCCCAAATGGGCTATAGTTGGAGATACCTTTGTTTCTAGTATGGAGTTCCTAGAAAAGTGGGAAATGCCCTACCTTTGAGTGCAGTTTGAACTATTGATTTACGTTTTGGCGGAAGTAACTAATTAGGGTTACGACAATACCTAGAAATCTTAATATTGATCTGCTTATTCAATCTTTAATATGGTTGAAATTTGACATTATCCATTCAGAAAAACACAGGTACATACTGGTTAATCACAAGCTTACACAAATTTATTTATTTTTTCTTTTTGGTTACAACAGAAAGAAAAATCAGAAGTAAAGAACTAATTAGCATTCCTCATGAGTAGTGGTCCTAATTCTTCGGAAGTTGGTTGAGGTAAACAAAAGTCCCAACATGGTTCGCACTCTTGTTGGCAAGCATATAAACACATTCGTTGCTTTCTCTTATTACATGTAAGATCTTCGAATTTGTCGCTAAGAGCAAAAGGCAATGGTCCTTGATCAAATCGCTCATGGGATGCAAGGATACGACCTGTCTATTCGTTAGAAGTTGCTCAGCAATCAAAGAGTCAGTCTCCACACACCACACAGGCTTCGTGGAGGTATATGTGTCCTTGATGATTTGTCGAGCTTTCAATATTCCATGGAGCTTGCCCTCTAGGCCTTCATAATTGGGCAGACTACTATAAAAGCCACCGAGCCACTGTCCCTTGTCATCCCGTATAAGGCCACCAATTCCACTTTTCTGCTTCTCCTTAGCACTCCCATCAGTGTTGATCTTAATGGCACCTGCGGAGGGGGAAAGCCATTGAATAAGTTTAGGAACTTTGATCTTTTGCACAACCCAGTGTCTTCTTCCAGGCTATCCAAGGATCAAAGGGTGACCCTTCAATAACTTCTTTGTTTCTCTCGTTCTACAACTACCAAAGTGAGGCTATAAATACTTACTCCCATTGCATGTCCATGAAGTGATGTTTATGGTCATGCATCAAATTTTTCTTTATCCAAACTAACTGGTCAATGTTTTAGATTCTGGGAATAAAATTGTTGACTAAATAATCTTTCCCATGCAATTTGAGCTTATGGGCATTTTCTCAAAATATGATAGGTGTATTCCGTACCAAAAATAAAGGATTTCTAATCATCTTGTGATCCGTAGATTCCCTTCACAAGTAGGGTACCCTCGCAATGAAGTCTTGAACTAAACTATGCATCTGGGAGGATAAACTTGACTCGACGAGGCGGATTTGCTGGGTTTCTCTCCCTCCTCTAAACTTCCCGCGCTGGCGGATAGAGACCAATAAGGACACCTAAAGATGAAGCAGGACACCACATCAGATAAGAGAAAGATCAGAGTCCGAAGCTAGCAAAAGGAGTCCCACTCTTGCATTTATCGCACATAGGTTCCGGGTTACATTCCTAATTCAGTAGAAAATAACCTGCCATGAGCAATAATCCAGAGAAAGAGCTTCAGTTTTCATGGGATTTTAAGCTTCAAATCCAATTGACCTCCAAATCTAAAGGAGTATGGTGACCACGCTGAATTGTTAGGTTGTAAGCACTAGAGGTTAAAGTTTTTTTATTCTTTTCTAGTCCCTTGAAAGGAACATCCTCCTCAGGATTGAACAAAGGGAGATGAGTGTTTTCAATAAGATCAAAATCAGTAGTAGGAATAAACTGTGTGAGGACTTGGATATTCCTAAATATTTAGTGGTTGTCTAACACCACGTCATCATCTTATGTGGTGTTAAACTACCATTAATGTCGTGACAAATATACAAATAAGTCTTTGTAGGACACTTATCCAATTAGATAGAAACTTTAACCATGGTTTACCGAATGCTAGAAATTCAAATTTTTTGTGAAAATTTTGAAGAGCCCGCCAAATCCAAAGTTATCTATAAATAAATTTCATTTCTCTTCACCCTCTCTTTATCTACAGTTATCTAAAAATGATCTTAGGCATCATAAGATCATAAGATCAATTGATTTCATCAGTATCATACCAATACTAGTCGTAGGTCCATTTCTTATGCCATCATTCCCCCCAAGCCTAATTACTGCACTTTCCTTGATCATTCGTAAGTATATACACACGTATACTGATTTATTTGACAAAGCAAATCGATCATCATAATCACTTGATTTGCCACAAGAAATGAACCTTGCTAGTCGATTATAAAAGCAACTCCAGTTTGTTTGTTCCCTTGTGGCTGCACAGGTAGATAATCAAGAGTTTTATTTGATAATTTCATGATTACCAGAAACTAAAAACATGCACTTGTTTTTCCATTTGGAAATTCAGATCCAGACGAGTAGAGAAACTCATATAGCCTTTGTAAATGAAAAGGAGGAGACATGGGCTTTGTTGGGAGATCAACAAATGAGTTGATACCATCAGGAAACAATAATAATATATAGTTGAAACAATGGGAATCTCCGATATATTGGAATGGAGTTGTGCTGGGAACGGGACGGTGGTTGGTGAAAATGGAAGAGAAAAGGGGGAGATTAAGGAGAACAAGGAGAATGAGAAACTAAAATGGTAATATAATGGCGGTAAAAATAGAAGGCGAGCTGTTTAAAATTTGCGAAAATTTGAAATTTTAAACTTTCATTAACCATGGTAAACAGCTTCATCATTTGACAATCTTGATTAATTGACAAATTAGCAATATATAAGTGAAAGTCTAAAACCACGTCATCATCTGACGTGATGTTAGACAACTACTGAATATTTTCTCGGACTTATGACATGTTGGACAGTAAGGTCAGTGTCAATGGTAGTGTTAGGGTTGAGACATGCTCCTCTAACCCACCAATCTTTCCAAAAGAATATGTTTATGCCATCTTGAACTCACCACTTTGACCTTAGATTCATTAAAGGGATTGTAGTCCTTGTGCTTCTCCAAGTATGAGATCCCCCCACTCGATACGCCAGTTTCTAGGGTTATTGGAACTTGTATACTTGGGGCCTTGAGGACCTTAACCCAAAGCAGGTCCTCATTAGATATAAGCTTCCGGCTAATTTTGGAAGCAGGGGCAAGGTTATTATCATAAGCTTTGCCTAGACCACCTTGTCCTTGGGTTCGCACATATTATGTCAATTAATAAGATGGATTTTCTTTGAAGTCTCAGTATCTCCCCCCAGAGGAATTGACTTTTATCCTGTCCAGATTCCCAATCACTCTCTGGGGTAGAATTTGGGTTTGCATGATATGGGTGGGAACAGTGGAAGTGACGTAATGGATAAAGGTGACTCTACCCGCAAGAGATAAAAAAGTTTGTTTTCTGCCCAGCAAGTTTGCTCTACACTATTTTGATGACACCATCTTTGAGAGACCACGATGGATCTTGGGGATACCAAGGTTGGTCCCAATGTCAGAAGGGAGAGCGATCCCACATCTTGGGGGAAGATTAGAAGCGTACAAAAGTTTGTTCAATTATGCTGCAATTAAAAGTCTATCATAAGCCTTTTCGAGGTCATTTTTTAAAACTATCCCACAGTCATGCCTTTTGAGTATTTAAGGGTATGAATGATTTCTTGTGTCGCAATGTTATTATCAATAGTACATCTTCCAGGCCGGTATGAAACTGCTCTGGTTAGGACTTAAGATTTTAGGGAGGAGAGGTCTGAGCCTAAACACCATAATTTTAGATATGGCCTTGTGAGTTACATTGAGGAGGCTAATGGGTCTAAATTAAGAGACGTCTCGTGGATTATCAACTTTGAGGATCAAGGAAAGATAGGCATTGTTATTATCTTTAGGCATGTGACCACTGATATAGCAACTCTTAATGAACGAACTTACAGCAAGAGGACAACTTCTTTCTAGAATTTATTGAAACGGACCATTTAGCCCATCCGGGGCTTTGTGGGACATGATGTTAAAAAAGGCTTTTTGGATCTCCACATGAGAAATCCTAGAGTCAGAATTCTCAATCTAAGGAAATCTGTTGTTATCCAAACTCTCAGAGTATGTTGTTCTACACTCAGTTTCAGATGTGAAGAGAGTCTTAAAGTAGTTATAAGTTATACAGTAGCCAAGTCAGGGTGGGTAGTTGGCCAAATTCCTTCCTGGTTCTTAAGAGCATTGATAGTGTTTTCAGTCTACTAATAGTAGACATAGGGAAATAACTGATCACCTAGAGGAGCATTTGTTCCTGCAAAGGGTGTCAAGATACTCATTCCGAATGTCCTTTTCCAAGCATTCAAGGTTGTGTAAAGAATGACAGAACTTTCTTTCAAATATATTGCCAAACACAATTCCAGTTTGAACATTCTCTTTAAACAAAGAGGTCGCCCTAGAAAGGTCCTGGTTATTATGATCCTAATCCTCTTGGACAATTAGGGAAGCTCTCATGAGTCATTCAAGCGGCTTCAAATCAAAATGGTTTAAGCATGTGGCCATGAAAAGAGTGGGTACCTGAGCTTGACAATTAAGGAACAATAACCAGTGGAGGTCCGTCCTAGGAAGATGATACACCTGGGCGTTGGGAAACTTGAAGTATCGATCTGAATTCACCATAGCTCGGTTCAATCTCTTCGGTGTATTCGCAGGCCTTTTCTGGCCATCAGTCCAGGTCCATCCGGGGACATTACATCGAGGAACTTATGTTTTTCCATAATTTCCCTATGCAATTATTCTCCATAGCCTCCCTGCTGCCCTGCCTTAATTTCATTCGTATCGCTGAAGTCGTTGAAAATGTAACTCGCAAACCATAATTTCATCTCTTTTTTCTTTTTTAACAAACAGGCATGCCAGCCAAATGTACTGATCGTAGCAGTAGCTTTTCCGTCTGTTTAACTATACCTATTTTAATTGTACTTTTTGACGATTGTGTGGAAACTTTCTTGAGAATCTCTGACAAACGAGCAGTTGCAATGGTAAGTCATTGGACAAAAATTGTACAAGATTTTTAAGGTTAAGCTAAGCTCAAGATTACGCTCTTTCTCACGGCAAGTAGGTTTTCACACTTTGAACTAGCATCTTAATTCAAAGATAAAACAGTGCATGGAGACTGAACTCAAACAAGAGCAAAGAAAAGAGCAAAACAGCATCGGGAATGTCTATTTCCACATCTCCTTATGTGCTTGTTCACACCTCATTCTTCGCTAAAAAATATAATGCATAGTCTGACGTACGTTATCGTGACAACTGACACATAATGTGAAAATTGACGCTTATGTGCTTGTCCACATCTCCTTATGTGCTTGTTCACACCTCATTCTTCGCTAAAAAATATAATGCATAGTCTGACGTACGTTATCGTGACAACTGACACATAATGTGAAAATTGACGCTCCCTAAAAAATTAGAGGCAACTGTATATGCGCTATCACCAACGAAGCAAATAACAGAATATCGAAGGCAGACTTGTTCTATTCACCAAAGAACTCTAGTTTCGAGTCTTATTACTTGTTATCAGTTTGAGAAGGACACAACTCACTCCATCCAAGAAAATATTGTTCAGCCAAAAAAGAACTCTAGTTCGAGTCATGTTACAGTTTGAGAAGGACACAACTCACTCCATCCAAAAAAAAATTGTTCAGCCAAATAAAGATTTTGCTGCTATCACCACATCGTGTTGTGATAAACTTGAGCTGCTTGATAGATTTCACCCATTGGTTTACCTTGGTTGTTCTCTTAATCTAGAAATCTTATTGATCGGTTTCTCGCTAAACAGGCAGGAGAGATTCGCGGCAGACAGAGAGAGAGAGATTGCTTTCAGCTTCAATCTCATTAGAGGCCGAATTCTAGCTTATTTGAACCACAGAACAGCTACACCAGAAAAACACAATTTTCAGAGCCTCCCAAGACAACCGAAAGCATATTACCAGAAACCGATTGACAGAAAATCCTTCAAGCTGATAACTTGTTCGTGCCAAAAGCCATGATGATATTACCTTCACGGGCTATCCTCTTGCTGTTTTCATCTCTGTTGCTTCTTGTTCTTGTGCCTGAACACCTTGGAGTTCATGCCAATGACAGAATTAATCCGATATGGAGAGGTGGCAGCGGGTCTGCGGCGGCGTTGCATCCAGAGCACCATAGGCATCCAAAGCACCACAGGCGCAGGTTTAAGCCTGGACCCTGGAAGAATGCTCACGCTACTTTCTATGGAGGCGGCGATGGCTCGGGAACAATGGGTACGTACACCTTGGCATGGCCTGTTGTTGTTTTGCATGGACACAACATGCAAACGCATATGAATGCTTCAATTCCATGCTCTATACATATACCCCAAAATAACAAGAACCTGTTGTTAATGACTTTGATACATCTTTCTGCAAAAATGTCTATGACGCAGATTTTATGAATACATTTTATGAAATTTAGCAGTTCATTTTAATGTGACAAAAATGTGTGGTAGTGCAAAACAACGTTGTTAAACCTCCCTTGTATTCTTCTTTAGGCTCTTCAGGCGTGACCTTTATTTTAAGCCAAAACTAATTTTTCGTTTGTTAATCTAACCAATTTCATGCCATGATATAGAGAGGTTCTTTCTCCCTTACTTCAGCCCCAAAAATTTGAGTTTGGAATAAAAAGCGGTTGAACGACAAGCGGACGACCTAAAAGAGAGACAGACGGGATGTTGGCTAGCTATATCAGAAATATGAGGGTATCCTCGTAGCGATTGATGGTTGAAGGGGGCGCACTGCAAGAACAGGGGGAAATTTGTTTGACCCAAATAGTTGATGAGGGCCAATTTCTATTACCTCTTTTTTAAATGTTCATGGCTCGTTCGACAACTTAAACAAAGTTTATAGGTGCTAGAGTACTTCCCATGGCTCGTTCGACACCTTAAACAAAGTTTATAGGTGCTAGAGTACTTCCCCATAGGCCATATATAGTTTCTCGACATTGGATTTGGCTATTAAAGTGATCTTTCAGAAAAGCAAATGTACTTCAGAGTAACCACATGGGGCTAGGGCCGTAAACCTTTGTTTTCATTTTTGTTCGACATCACTAGGGCATGCAATAAACTTGGTGCTCATGGCGACGCTGCTCAGCCTCGTTTAGGTTGGCAGGTGCTCTTACGAGCTCAGCATTCTTTGAGTTCATATCCAACCTTGGCTTTTCATGATGATGACCGAGCTTGACTCACTTTATCTTAATCTACTAAAGAATTTTTGCCCGAATTTCACAGGAGTTCCAAGCCCCAAGTTAACATAAATTTACAGTTTTAAGTTTGTGAAAAGGAAATAGTGAGCACATTGTATATGATCATATATGAAATATCGCATGAAAACAAAAAATATTTCATGAATGGCCTGATATATATCAAACGTACTCCCACTTTGAGAATAAATTTAAAGCTCAATTCGTGCGGTAGCCATCTGCAAGCCTGTTATTCACTATTTGTCTAATCTTCCTAATCTTCTCTAGTCCCAGAGTTGTCCCTTATGCCAAATGTCTCTTGCTTTTGACCTCCTTGGTTACTATCTTTCTGTGAATGACAAGATTATGTGAACTTTGTGTAGGGGGAGCGTGTGGCTATGGTGACCTAAAACAACAAGGCTACGGCTTACAAACTACGGCATTAAGCCAAGTTTTGTTCAACAACGGCCAAACTTGCGGAGCTTGTTATGAGATTAAATGTGTTAGCGACGAGCAGTGGTGCAACCCTGGGGAGCCATCTCTCTTTGTTACAGCCACCAATCTTTGCCCTCCGAATTACGCTTTAGCAAACGACAACGGTGGATGGTGCAACCCACCCCTCGAGCATTTTGACTTGGCCCAGCCAGCCTTTCTCCAAATTGCTCAGTACAAAGCTGGCATTGTTCCCGTTCAATATCGAAGGTACGTATTTGTTTTTAGCCACACTTCTTCATGAAACTAAATTTCAAACATTAACGGAAATGTTAACACAACCTGCGAATCACAACTACATAGATGCATCTTCCCTTCCAAAAAAATTTGGAAAAAGAAATCGTTAATTGTTGTAAATGGCACTTTTTATTTTAAGGGACGGAGCGAGTACTAACCATATAACTTGCAGGGTGCCATGCAAGAGGGACGGAGGCATACGATTCACGATCACGGGAAATCCTTACTTCAATCTGGTCTTGGTATGGAACGTGGGAGGGGCCGGAGACGTTACGAGTGTGCAGGTGAAGGGTGATGACAAGTTGAAATGGACGACGATGAAGCGTAACTGGGGTCAGAATTGGGAGGCAGACGCTATGTTGGTGGGCGAGTCGCTGACATTTCGAGTTAAGACGAGCGACGGTAGAACCTCAACTTCATGGCATGTTGCCCCTAAGAACTGGCAGTTCGGGCAGACCTTTGAGGGCAAGAATTTCAAGTAGAAACTCGGCCACGTACGCTTATCATATTCGTTTTATGTTTTTAACAATGATAATGAAATTTTTTTTTTTCGTACTTTTATCATTTTCTGTTTTCGTTTTGGATAAAATTACTCAAATAGTAACAAAAAACTGAGGTGTTTTCAGCTTTTTTCACTCAAACTTAACCCAATATAAGAAAAAATAGCTAAATTGTTTTTGGTGAAAATGATAAAAGTACAGGAACGAATTTTCAAACTGAATATGAAAATCATGAAAATGAAAACAGAAAACAAATATTGTAAGCGTACGGGGCCGTGTTTCTGCTCCTATCTGGATTCAAGACTTTTCTTTTTTATTTTTTCTGATATTTCTAGGGCATGGCAAGGTGGCTGAACTTACATGCCAAAAAAGGGGATATTTTAAAAGGTTTTAGATTTTACTAGTGATTTTGGCACACGCGGTCCGTTTGTAGGACATGATAAATTGTATAATATTTTCTTAAAAAATTAAAGTTCTAGAGGTCGAGGTTTTGCGGGGATTGTGAAGGAGAGAAATTATGGATGTCCGTTGTGGGGTTCTTTCACGTATGTAAGCTATTTTCTATCATTCTACATTAGTTAACGCCTCGTAGTGGGATGAGGTTTAAAATAATAAATCGAAAGGAAAAGATTTTAAAAGAGGTCGTTATCAATTGACAGATATGTCCTTCATCTCTAACATGTTTCCTAACCGCCCTTAATTATTTTTCATGATTGTAATACCCTGGAGTTTTGAAGGAAATTGAAATTATATATCTCTCCCATTTATACATTTTCTTAATTATGAAAATGCCCGGCGTTTTAACAGTTGCACATGATATAAAGTCGTACGAAATTTGAAAATGTTTTGTGACTTCCATCATTTTTCAGTTATATATGCAGCTACTAGGTCAGAAAAGAAGCACGTTGTACCACTTTTCTTGCTTTTGTTGTCCGTACAAACAAACATGTCTTGCATGATTTAACTAATGAAACAAGCAAAGTTGCATGAAGGGTTTTAGGCTTCGTCTCTTTCTTGTGATATGTTTCTTTATCAAGACAAAGTAAATACAGAAATTCTAGGCTCTCTTATAGTAAAAAGTTTTTGGTCTCCAGTGGAATCATGTCCCCCTTTGACAATGGTCTGCACCGGTATCATTGTCCTTCATTAGTTGATTCTTGTACAATCTTTTAGAAGTAGCTTGGCATTTTCTTTCATATTGTTTGAAAAAGCAATTGAGTTTGAAATGTTGGAGGAAATTAAAAGTGGATCAAGGCATAGTTATTTAAAGCAGTTATTGATTCCTCTACACATGGCTCTGAAGGGGCTGAGGAGTGTATGAGAGCAGGGTATGCCGCCTCTTTTTCTCTATAACAGCAATCCGCATTGATCTGGCAAACCCCTTCTCTCCAAGTAGGACGATGCTTTACTGTTTTTGTTTTGCAAGTACCACCACCCTAACACAATTAGGCATGTACTTGTAAGCATTTCAATTGGGCATGAATCTTGTTTGTTGTACGCCGAAGTCAAACATTGCGGGAATAGTTGCCCCAAATATACATCTTAACTTCAAATTAGGTTTAAATAAGCATAAGAAGGTGCGAATTCAGTATATCCTTTGCTTGAACAACTTGTTTGGAGAAACCCAAAAACAGAAGATATGTCCGGATAATCTCTTCCAACTTTTAAACAAGTCACAATGTCAAACACCCAATTGCGGCGGGGTTTTCATTGGAAGAAAAGCTACCTTGTGTTACTGCTGCAAAAATTCAAGATCGCATTTTATGGTTCAGAAGAAAACAAAGGAAAAAAGGGAGTGTCCAAGAAAAAAAGGGAGTGTCCCAACATAAAGTGCCAAAACAGAAAAGTGTAACTATATGGCTACTATTTTTTTCCTCAAAATGCCCTTTATAAATTGAAGTCTTCATAAAAGTTAATTGTGATTAGGGTTGTTAGTGACTTATTTAAAACTTGATGGATTAGACTCTTATTAAAAATGAGTATTTTTTACTTCTTAAAAGATATCAAGCTTCTTTTCTTAAAATACCCTTATTGGTATATATGCTTTTTATAAAAAAAAAACCCTATGAAACCTCTATAAAATTTCCTTTGAACTCTTGTATGCTCTTTGATTATTGAAATAACCCCTATCAAAGCCCACCTTCATTCACGTTAAAAATAAACTACCTTAGAGATGCTACATTTTCTCCATCGAAGTCAATGAAAGAAAACAATTTGCTGATAACAGAGTTTTCTGTAGCCTTTCAGGAGAAATATAACATTTCACCTAAACTAAATTGAATATTTTGTAAGAAACTCAATCCTTTTTAATTTTGTGCTTCATATTAGTATGTTGATGTGTACATTGCACACTTGAATTAGTATGTATTATTTAGACTTCAATACAAACAAATTTTAAAATTGAAGCTATGGTAAAACTAACGTTTAATTCTAGGTTTTAAGCGCATGCATGTTGGTGAAAAGGAAGCTACCGTAAAATTAGAGTTTTCTAGGTTGTTGAAAATGCATATTTTATCCTAGTTTTTTAAAATCGCCAGATCATACATTCTGCTCCTAATTTGTGATAAATAATCTTAATTTTGTAATAGAGTTATTAGAATATTGTTATTTGCACAATAACATATTCTTCATATGGTTATTACATTTGTAAGTTCCAGTACTATAGCTCGGAATATCATATGCTTGCATGACAACATGTTCTTCATATTCTTATAGGTGATAGGATTAGATGAGTTCCACGGGGGCGTCAAGAGGCGCAAAGAACCTGACAATGGTGAGGGATGCCCTGACGCCTGACTGTCATGTGGACTAGGCACGATGCCTTCTGGAAATCTGCTCCTGTCTCGGAGTGGCCGGCGGGCATGATTTTGGAGGCGTCAATGATTACCGGTGACGTGATTACAAGGGAGTCATAGCTCAGACGTGCCTAATGTCACGCAAGTCACACCATGCAGAGATAGTGTCTCGGAGAACAAACCTATCCCACTGCGAAAGGTTCTCATGTCGGAGCACAACGAAGTAAGCCGTTCGGGATGCTATTCATTTCGGGGAGCAGGTAGAACATTACACGTCCAATTCGAAGCACGTATGGTGTAGTCAATAAATAGATCAATGGCGGGGACATGGTAGTGTGACAGAGTGTCGGGGGCTCAACTATTTAAGTGGCGCCGCACATTGGCTCAGCGGGATGTGTGCAATGCTAGGGGGCACGCTCAATGGAGACGGCATAGGGACACGGTGCATGAGTATCGTGCACAACACGTAACATGGCAGTGCATGGGCGCGACAGAGGAAGTAGAGTCAACATCACATATGACAGGGAGCTCTTGGGTACGGCCAAATGTCGCGGCTATGAGCGTTGTGCGGGGACACATAGGATGTCACAACACTTGGGCACGATTGGGCATCACAACGCCCGGGCGTGGCGATTGCACGTTGCCAGAGGGAATTTAATTGGGGGACGACGGTTGGGCTTCACGGCACATCGACGGAGGTCACGGAGCAAGGAGCTTCCCGAGAAGGGGAGATGCTAAGAATAGGGAGCTAGAAGCCCCCAAGAAGAGAAGAAGCCAACGAAAGGGAGCTAGGAGCCCCGAAGAAAATGAGATGGGGAGCTTGGAGACCCCAAGGAACCCAAGTAGAGGGAGAAGCCAAGGATGCGGAGCTAGGAGCCCCTGAGGAAGGACTCTAGCCCCCGAGGAAAGGGAGCTCAGCCTCGTTTAGCTTGGCAAGTGCTCTTACGAGCTCAGCATTCTTTGAGTTCATATCCAAGCTTGGCTTTTCATGATGATGATCGTGCTTGACTCACTTTATCTTAATCTACTAAAGAATTTTTGCCCGAATTTCACATGAGTTCCAAGCCCCAAGTTAACATGACTTTACATTTTAAGTTGTGAAAAGGAAATAGTGAGTACATTGTATATGATCATATATGAAATATCACATGAAAACAAAAAATCTTTCATGAATGGCTTGATATATATCAAACGTATTCCCACTTTGAGAATAAATTTAAAGCTCAATTCGTGCGGTAAGTTGACAAATACGAAGGAGCCATCTGCAAGCCTGTTATTCACTATTTGTCTAATCTTCCTAATCTTCTCTAGTCTTAGATTTGTCCCTTATGCCGACCTCCTTGGTCACTATCATTCTGTGAATGACAAGATTATGTGAACTTTGTGTAGGGGGAGTGTGTGGCTATGGTGACCTAAAACAACAAGGCTACGGCTTACAAACTACGGCATTAAGCCAAGTTTTGTTCAACAACGGCCAAACTTGCGGAGCTTATTATGAGATAAAATGTGTTAGCGACGAGCAGTGGTGCAACCCTGGGCAGCCATCTCTCTTTGTTACAGCCACCAATCTTTTCCCTCCGAATTACGCTTTAGCAAATGACAACGGTGGATGGTGTAACCCGCCCCTCGAGCATTTCGACTTGGCCCAGCCAGCCTTTCTCCAAGTTGCTCAGTACAAAGTTGGCATTGTTCCCGTTCAATATCGAAGGTACGTATTTGTTTTTAACCACACTTTTTCATGAAACTAAATTACAAACATTAACGGAAATGTTAACACAACCTGCAAAATCACAACTACATATATACACCTTATTCTTTATTGCCTTCTGAAGAAGTTTGGAAAAAAAGTGCTAAATGTTGAAAATGGAACTTTTTATTTAAGGGACGGAGCGAGTATTAACCATATAACTTGCAGGATGCCATGCAAGAAGGAGGGAGGCATACGATTCACGATCACGGGAAACCCTTACTTCAACCTGGTCTTGGTATGGAACGTGGGAGGGGCCGGAGACGTTACGAGCGTGCAGGTGAAGGGTGATGACAAGCTGAAATGGACGACGATGAAGCGTATTTGGGGTCAGAATTGGGAGGCAGACGCCATGTTGGTTAGCGAGTCGCTGACATTTCGAGTTAAGACGAGCGGCGGTAGAACCTCAACTTCTTGGCATGTTGCCCCTAAGAACTGGCAGTTCGGGCAGACCTTTGAGAGAAAGAATTTCAAGTAGAAACTCCTATCTAAATTCAAGACTTTTTTGTTTTAGTTATTTCTGATATGTCTAGGGCATGGCAAGGTGGCTGAACTTCCATGCCAAAAAAGGGATATTTTAAAAGGTTTTAGATTTTACTAGTGATTTTGGCACATGCGGTCTGTTTGTAGGACATGAAAAATTGTAAAATATTTTATTAAAAAGTTTTAGATGTCGAGGTTTTGCGGGGATTGTGAAGGAGAGAAATTATGGATGTCCGTTGTGGGGTTCTTTCACGTATGTAAGTTGTTTGCTATCATTCTACATTAGTTAACGCCTCCTAGTGGGATGAGGTTTAAATTAATAAATCGAAAGGAAAAGATTTTAAAAGAGGTCGTTATCAATTGACAGATATGTCCTTCATCTCTAACATGTTTCCTAACCGCCCTTAATTATTTTTCACTATTGTAATACCCTAGAGTTTTGAGAGCTAATGGGTAGATGTCGGAGTTTTAGCCACAAGTGTTAAGAAATCACATGGTGCGGACCGCAATTAGGCCAAAAAAAATTCCACACCTACACAGATTGCAGATTATACTTTTGAAATATATCACCAATTGGCATGTACCAGCACACTGTGATGCACTAGAAAATTAAAATTATCTCTCCCATTAATACCTTTTCTTATGAAAATGCCCGGTCTTTTAAGAGTTGCACATGATATAAAGTTATATGAAATTTGAAGTGATTTGTAACTCTTCCATCATTTTCCAGTTATATATGCAACTACTAGGTCAGAAAAGAAGCACAATGTACCACTTTTCTTGCTTTTGTTGTCCGTACAAACATATCTTGCATGATTTAACTAATGAAACATAAAAGTTGCATGAAGGGTTTTAGGCTTCGTTTCTTTCTTGTGATATGTTTCTTTATCAAGACAAAAGTAAATACAAAAATTCTAGGCTCTCTTATAGTAAAAAATTTTGGTCTCCAGCGGAATCATGTCCCCCTTTGGACAATGGTCTGCACTAGTACCATTGTCCTTCATTAGTTGCTTCTTGTACAATCTTTTAGAAGTAGCTTGGACATTTTCTTTCATTTTGTTTTAAAAAGCAATTGAGTTTGAAATGTTGGAGGAAATTAAAAGTGGATCAAGACATAGTTATTTAAAGCAGTTATTGGCTCCTCTACACATGGCTTTAAAGGGGCTGAGGAGCAATCTTTTAGAAGTAGCTTGGGCATTTTCTTTCCTTTTGTTTTAAAAAGCAATTGAGTTTGAAATGTTGGAGGAAACTAAAATTGGATCTTGACATAGTTATTTAAAGCAGTTATTGGCTCCTCTACACATGGCTCTGATGGGGCTGAGGAGTGTACGAGAGCAGGGTATGCCGCCTCTTTTTCTGTGTAACAGCAATCCACATTGATCTTACCCATTCTTAACAAACTGATATTGCCTTGAGGTGAACAACTAGTGAAGTTCACAACATTTTTCTTATCACTAAATAAAGTTGTCACAATCCATATTTCTTGTAAAAGAATGATCCATTTTCGTTCATTTAAATTCAGGTTACCAAGTAGGAAAACGGGTGGATTTGGTTGCCCTCCATGATCTCATTGCGTGTGTTATTCATGCCCATGTCATGTCAACGGGCCTAGTACCATCTCATTCAGAACTGCGTAACTCCCATGAGGTTACTGACTTTTTGAAGATAGTGTCACGGCTGCCATTAAAATGCACGCCGGAGGACTTGAATGCCGCTGCTAGAAAGGTTTACAGCCATCCCATCTTTTATACTGACAAACATAGGATCTATTATATTAACAAGATGTGGGATGCGTACTTGAAACAACGCAGTGTTTCATATCACTACTTTAAACCTCTCTCTAACATAATGCGTGGCCGGTGGAAACGTGTACCCAAAGCGAGCGAATTTTGGCAAAACATCTACTATTTCGATGAGGGAAGAAATGTCGATGTCTACAAGAAACCTCTAGGCATCACCCTCTTTGTCAAAAACGGTTTAGCGCACTTGGCAAAAAAGCTTGCGTCTGATGCAAAGGCGCAAGATTTCTGTGGTTGGAAAGATGAGGTAAAGATGAATGAGTTAGTTTATCTTAATTTTAGTGTAGATGTGCACTCCATAATTTGTAAGACGAGGTAAAGTTGAACAACTAGTGAACCCCTTCTCTCCGAATAGGATGATGCTTTGCAGTTTTTTGTTTTGCAAGTACCGCCACCCTAATGCAATTAGGCATTTTATGGTTCAGAAGTGAAACAAAGAAAAAAAAGGGAGTGTTCCAACATAAAGTGTCAAAACGGAAAAGTGTAGCTATATGGCTACTCTTTTTTTCCTCAAAATGCCCTTTATAAATTGAAGTCTTCATAAAAGTTAATGGTGATTAGGGTCGTTAGTGACTTACTTAAAACTTCTTGGATTAGACTCTTATTAAAAATGAGTGCTTTTTACTTCTTAAAAGATATCAAGTTTCTTTTCTTAAAATACCCTTATTTGTATATATGCTTTTATAGAAAACCCTATGAAACAGCTATAAAATTTCCTTTGAACTCTTGTATGCTCTTTGATTATTGAAATAACCCCTATCAAAGCCCACCTTCATCCACGTTAAAAATAAACTACCTTAGAGATGCTACATTTTCTCCATCGAAGTCAATGAAGAAAACAATTTGCAGATAACAGAGTTTTATGTAGCCTTTCAGGAAAAATATAACATTTCACCTAAACTAAATTGAATATTTTGTAAGAAACTCAATCCTTTTTAATTTTGTGCTTCATATTAGTATGTTGATGTGTACACTGCATACTTGAATTAGTATGTATTATTTAGACTTCAATACAAACAAATTTTAAAATTGAAGCTATGGTAAAACTGACGTTTAATTCTAGGTTTTAAACGCATGCATGTTGGTGAAAAGGAAGCTACTGTAAAATTAGAGTTTCCTAGGTTGTTTAAATGCATATTTTATCCTAGTTTTTTAAAATCGCTAGATCATACATTCTGCTCCTAATTTGTGATAAATAATCTTAAGTTAGTAATAGAGTTTTCTAGAATATTGTTATTTGCATGATAACATATTCTTCATATTGTTATTACCTTTGTAAGTTCCAGTACTATAGCTCGGAATATCATATGCTTGCATGACAACATGGTCTTCATATTCTTATAGGTGATAGGATTAGATGAGTTCCACGGAGGCGTCAAGAGGCACAAAGAACCTGACAATGGTGAGGGAGGCCCTGACGCCTGACTGTCAGGTGGACTAGGCACGATGCCTTCTAGAAATCTGCTCTTGTCTCAGAGTGGCCGACGGGCATGATTTTGGAGGCGTTAATGATTACCGGTGACGTGATTACAAGGGAGTCATAGCTCAGACGTGCCTAATGTCACGCGAGTTGCCCCATGTAGAGATAGTGTCTCGGAAAACAAACATATCCCACTGCGAAAGGTCCTCATGTCGGAGCACGATGAAGTAAGTTGTTCAGGATGCTATTCGCTTCAGGGAGCATGTCAAACATTACACGTCCAAGGCGAGGCGCGTATTGTGTGGTGAATAAATGGACCAATGTCGGGGACATGGTAGTGTGACAAAGTGTCTGGGACACTATTACTTAAGTGGCGCCGCACATGGGCCCAACGGGATGTGGGCAATGCTAGGGGGCACGCTCAATGGAGACAGCTTAAGAACGCGGTGCATGAGTGTCATGCACAGCACGTAACATGGCAGAGCATGGGCGCAGCCAAGGAAGTAGAGTCAACAGCACGTATGACAGGGGGCTCTTGGGTACGGCCAAATGTCGCGGCTATGCGCGTTGTGCGGGGGCACATAGGATGTCACAACAGTTGGGCACAATTGGGCCTCACAACGCTCAGGCGTGGCAATTGCACGTTGTCGAAGGGCATTTAATTGGGGGACGACGGTTGGGCTTCACAACACAACGACGGAGGTCACGGAGCAAGGAGCTTCCCTAGAAGAGGAGATGCTAAGGATAGGGAGTTAGAAGCCCAAAGAAGAGGAGAAGCCAAGGAAAGGGTGCTAAGGGCCCCCAAGAAAAGGAGATGGGGAGCTAGGAGACCCCAAGGAACCCAAATAGAGGGAGAAGAGCTAGGAGCCCCCAAGGAAGGACTCTAGCCAACCTCCCCAAGGGGAACGACTCGCGCCGACCCCTAAGGGAGGGCTCAGGCCAATCCCTTAGCCGGGCAGCCCGCCATTGACTCCTTTGGTTTAGGGAAGAAGAGTGTTAAGTGTGCCGCAAAGCGTGCGCTCTGGGTTGACCCAATAGATGGCATTGAACTTCGAGCGTTGACATGTTGCGAAAAGAGGGCCAAAGAGCGTTTAAAGGGTGTAGCCAAGACAGGCTAGCATCAATGTTAAACCTTATATGTTCTTATGAGCTGTGAATGTTTCCCTTTGACACTAATCCATTGTGTAGCTGCTGTGTTCCTCTTCGAGCACTACCCTGGTCATAAGGTCATAAGTTTCCTTGATATTCTTAACAAACTTTCAAGGAAACCTTCTAGGCTTTCAAATTACCTCACTGGGAAGAAGTATTAGCTTCTCCTGTTTTTGCGGATGTATTTGTAATAAATTACATCTTTCATGTGTTACATACTCCATTTGTTAACTAACCCAAATGAACACTACTATCGATCTATTGTACAGTTGAACAAAATTTCCACCCGCCCATTAACTTGTGACATGACTGCGAATTAAGACCAAACATGTCCAACGAGTTGACTACTTCTGTTTCTTCTTTTCTCCTCTGTTTACCTTATGTTTCGGACCTGGCTTCGACTGCAAAATTAGGACCAAACGTGTCCATCAGTCGACTTCTTCTGTTTCTTCTTCTTCCTCTTTTCTCCTTTTGTTTCTGTCCTCGCTTCAACACGCTTTGACTGCCGCGCTCTTATTTCTAGTAACTTGGTTGTTGCGTCTCGAAAGAGGGTATCCGACTTTAAATTCATTAATTGCTGGGATAAGATAGCAGCAGCAGGTTTCAGTTTCAATGAAAAAAAATAAAGTACAATTGCTACCACATGGGGTAAATAGATATTCACCTTGAGATGATCCATCGCCGCCAGGTTGAAACCAAGAGTGTCTTTGCATTCCTGAAACAAATCAACCATTAGTCTTCAGTAAAAGCTACACATTTCTCTTTCAGAGCGATGGAACGTCCTTCAGAGCAATTCTCTTTCAGCAATGGAACCAAAAGCTCCATGAGAAAAGTTTATGTTATAGACTAAAAGGGCACTTGAGGACATCTTGTCCTGTTCTTCCTCCTATGTCAAATGCCACTAATATGCTCGGAATGACAGAGACCAATCAAGTGCTCGGATCAGCCAGGCAACCAGACTGGATCATTTGTAATAACCAGCAGAATTAACCTCACCACAGGCTAGCCAAGTGGGTACTCTAAAATGGCAACTTTAGACACTCAACATTGTAGTGCTTCATGTTGACATTAATGCTACTAAGTGCGTTAGATAGACAATTCGCCAAGTCTACAGCACTACACACGTATTCAAATGACTACTTCCTACGTCTAACTTTGTCAGTAAGTGGCTTTTATTAGTTCATTCCTGGAACCACAACAATCCACCCTTACCTTGACTCTTTCATGAAGAATGTCTTTGAGAAGAGTCAAGACTGGTCTGGCAGCCGCAGTAGCAACGAGCTGGTTATGATGTAATCGCAACAGGACTGTAGCAACTCTGCACACAAGCTCAACCTGCAGGTGTGATCAGCAACGTTGCAATAGTTAACTTGACTTGGACATCCATAAGAAGCAATAACAAGTGAATCTCCCCGTTTGAAATGTAAGAAATCATGATTCTGCTCCATATTAATATTCTAACATACATATTTCACCAACTCTGCATTTCACAGAAGATGATTCATCAAAGAAATGCAGCCAGAAAAATTGAAACTCTACTACACAATTAGCAACATGATCTTCCCACCGAGACAATATGCAACAATGGGAAAGATGAATGCAGTCTCTTTGTCTTTAAGTAGGCAGATCACCAGACAAGCTTCTATAACTTATCCTTTCTTTTCTACTTCTTCTTTTCAATCTGTGTACTTCGGGTGGAACAGGCGCGCTTCAAGAGGGGGTACTGTGACAATTTCGGTGCCATGCACTGGCAGAAGAAGTAAGTGTTTTTCCATTGATGATTAAAGTCTTGGAGCAGGGGTAGTATAATCTATTCCAGGAATGGAAACAACCAAGTCAGCAAGCCAACTTATACCAAAGGATAAGTTGGCTGCAGATCTAGACCATAGGCAATCCATGAGGGCAACCCACTGGCCCTCAAATTTAGGCAGTATATCTTTGCAATACCTCCTTTTCTGGAGCCATAAGGAGCATGGAGATTTACAAGGCACCATGCAAGTCCATTATCTACTATACTACCCTGAAATTAAGACAGCTTTTTACCAACTTATAATAGAGGTATATAAAGAATAATGCCAATGAAAATGATTACTTCTATTAGAACGACCCAACCCATACCAATGATGAAAAGACAAGAACTATAAGACTTGGGGTCAATGCATGAACCCACCCCACCCATATGCTTTTTACTTTGCAACTATTGGGTTCAATCCGGGTTGTAGATCAGTTGCTCATACGTAATAGATTGTTGCGGGCTGGGTGGACAAACCGCCAGTCAACAATAGTTTACATTCAGGCTCTCTTGTAATCTCCAGAAGTACATTGCATAGATAAGTTTGAAATTTGTACTCATTAATCTTCTCAACTGAAAAGCATTGTGACCAATTTGAAGCTGATGCACGTGAAAACCAGCTGTCCATGGTTCTGCAATAAGACATCCAGCTATTGTCGACGACATACTCTGAACAAACTGCCCCAGTTTTAATAAGAACGATGTTTGAGAGTAGCTGAGCATTCAAGTATTTTTAAGCACTTGATGGGCTCAATAAAATTGAGAGTTTCTTGGCAGTGCTTTTCAGGGTCTGAGAAATTGAGATCCGAATTTATGAAGCCTGGTAAAAGCTTGTATGACCCAGTATTGACTCCATCACATACCCAAGGGCCAAGACAAGGTAAAACACAACGATACGTCACGATCTAGATCACGAAGTTCATCACCTTAGGTAGGCGGACCCACTCTAAAAGCAGAAATATGGGCTTTTGGTGCAAATCCGCAATGGATGCTCGGGGTCTGAAGTTCAAATTTGCGATTTCTCTGGCACAGATTGTCATGCTCGCCTGCTCGGTGAATGATGGTCGACCACGTTGCATCTGTGGTGTACCACGAAGAACTAATCAATTATGGAGGAAGGTTTTTCGTAAAATAGTAACTTCAGCCATAACCGCCTTGAGTGAGAATTGAAGTGGGAACGTTTACATAGAGAGGATGATTCAGCTCTTAGCCGCTCAACCAACTGGACTTTTGGTCAAGTATTACAGAGTTTAGTTCTAATATTTTTATCCTAAATTGCAAATTTAATACACGGAAAAGAATACATGAAAATTAGACATAATTTTTCCCTCCTCTTTCCAAGTATTAAGGTTTTTTCCGTATACATCGTGCTGATTTAATTATCAGCCATTTCGGTTTGAAAGCTGTGAAAGCGCCTTTGTCTATAAGAATGATGCGTTGCAATATAACAATAAGACGCTCTCTCTCTCAAATCTCAGCAGTTTCGAAAGTGCCGCTGTGGCTCCGCGTACTGGTGACTTAGGTCACCATAGTGGAGAAAAATCATAATTTGATCAACTGCATCTAAAATCACAGGTTCGTATTTGTATGAAGATAAAAGCAGGAATAGACGATTACTATCGAAGTGGTGTCCCTTTTCTGGGCTTGAACCCACATAAAGACCTTCAGTTTTAGAGTTACCCATGTACAGAAATTTCAGCCTCCTAAATAAAAGAAACAATATTAGTTTTTCATGTGGAGATTTCAGGTTTTATTTATTTTCTATACGTCATATTCACATTACCCCTCTAAAAGGATAACAGGCCAGATTGGGCAGGGCTGTTATTGACCAGTATTTGGCTCAGCATAGTATGACCTGAAAATGGACGTTTGAGACATCAGCTGCGTCAGAGATACTAGGCCTGTCTCCAGCCCACTAAATGCCAATCCGACCCTCCCTATTGCTGCCCCTAAATCGAGACTAGAGACAAAACCACATAGAAAGCTCTCCAATCTCAAGTGTTAAAGATACCTTATTGTGGAGGGTTAACTCCTGTTTAGGATAAAATTTCCATAGGCAAGAGAGCGATTATTTTACATGCAATTGACTTGTTATGTTTATTCCATCAAAGTATGCACACTAATGCAGTGCAAGGGTGTGCCATTCATTTTGTTTTACCTAACAATGTGTTGACACATCCAGAAGTTCACTAGGTCTAACCTTATCAGGATTTGATGACCAATCCTTCAGATATGACAACAGCTTCAAAGCATCTGAGAATGGTAGAGCCTGCACAGAAAAAGGACTAACCTTATTAAGCATAGCTAGCCATGGCTGCAATGAAGAGGCTCATAATCTACGTGATTTGCCTACTTAACAAGGCGTACTGCCAATGTAAGATAGCAAGACTTGGAGGCAACAAACAGGGAGTGCAAACTGACGCTACACAGAATATCACTATCAATCTTAATTTAAACTTTTTAAAGGCTGAAGGATTTGGCCTCAGTTTGTGACAACAATGAAACATGAGTTATTACATAACAACTTGGAAAGATTTGAATGGAGAACGCAGGAAAAAGAACAAACCAAACTCCAACAAAAAGGATCTAGCCAGGGATTTTCTATTTTACGTCAATACTTTTTTCTTTCAAAGAGGATCAGGTCAAGTTTTAGCTGATAGCAGAAACCAAGAACAACTTGGAATTTTCAAAAATAAGAAATTGAAAAATGAATTGACATGAAATGAAATTGGAAATCTGACGGAAATAAATAAGCTATTGAAATAGGTCAAACATGCAGTCCATCCATGGCACATTCTTAAAGATGTGACCGCATGTGGAACAGTGAAACTTTCTCCAAATGTGTAAAACTGGACCTGACTGAACTAGAATATAAAACTACCTCTGTATATAACTACAACACCACGCACTTACCAGTAATGTCTGCTCCAGATCATTCGTGCGAACACTTGAAAGTGCACGAAGGATGTAGTCTGATGGTGAAAGTCCAAGCATTAGTAGATTTGGGCGGAACTCTGCAACATTTGCCCTTGCTTTCTCCTCCTGACCATCAAAACATACCAATCATGAGAAGAATATCCAAAAGCAAATCCTGGTCTCCACATAATCAATGGTGATTTTCCAGTACCTCCAATTTGAAAATTTAATCACTAATTACTGTGCTAGATTGTTACATACTAACAAGGTAAATGAGCTGAAAAATGGGGTAAAAATGAAGAAATGAGGTTTCCATGGTCTACTCAAACAACAAAAAGCAAACATGCATCAAATTTCAGGATGATACAGGGAAGGGTTATTAGCAACACAATTTAAACAAAAAGTATAATGCCTTAATGTGCATATAATGCTTCGCATAATGTACAAGTAAAGCTTGCAGACTGTAGCACCAGTTTCTCGACTCTTCAGAACATTGAAGCTAGGCCAAAAATCTGTACAAAGGCATGTCTCCTAAGCAGTATAGCGTCATGGAAGAAGTTGAAATTAGATCCATTCTTGAATCTTGCCATCATTCAAAATTTTCAATATTTCCTTTCAGTTGATCTTCTTTTACTTACAAGCAACCAACTCAAGTTCATGCAGCCTCCCTTTGAGGTCCGCCACATGAATGCCACGCACTGAAGTTAAATACGTGCACGTAGCTTGCTTACAAATCTAAGCAAAGATGGTGGGGCAGAGTCCATAAAAATAAACCACATGCAAAATGAGCCAAAATGCCCGAAGTATGTTTTAAAATCAATAATTCAAGACTTTCTAACTTGAGAATGACGAAAACATATGAGTTGTTCTAATCATTTTACTTTGATATCCGAACTGAAGTAGTTGCAGCAATAGTATGATAAGTAGCATATGGTATACCTCGTGAGCTGCATTACGCTTCAATTCCGCCTCGGCAATGTCTAATGCTTCCATAATTGAGTCAGTTGCAGTAAGGGTTTCTTGGGTTCTCTTTCCTGCTAAGGCCACAGCTCCCTCCTCTGGAAGTTCTTCCTTAGGTGCGTACCTATTTTCCAATGCGTTGTCAAGGTCAGACTCAAACATCTCTTCCAACCTTTTCTCTTTTTCTTCCTGTAAATTAAAACAGCACATTAAAGTGTCAAGAGACAAGCGCTTTATCTCAGGCTGCATCTTTGCAAAAATTAGGAGAAAGATGTTAAACTTTGTGTTCAATTATAATACTTGTAATATATTGCCAGACACATGCAGTAATACCTCAATGAAGAATGGTTCTTCAGTACGATCCCAACGACGTATAGATCGGTCGTGAGATCCTGTGACAAGAAAATCACCACGGTTGCTGATTGAGAGACACCAAACCTCAGCATGGTGACCTTCTAGAGTTAAAAGCAACTCAAACTTATCAACATCCCAATACTTTACGAGGCGATCTTTCCCAACACTAAACATGTAATGGGTGTTGTGCACAAATTGCACTGCCATAACACTGCCAGAAACATTCAATCATCAAAATCTTTAACAAAAAACTTTTATTGAAGCTATCTTGATATATGAAATATAAATGATAATGAGGCACCTATCAGCATGAGCAAAAAGGGATTTGTGGCAGTTGCCAAAATCCAAACCCCAAATCTTCAAGTTTTTGTCAGCGGAGCCCGTAACAATCAAATCCCCATCAGTGGAAATATCCATGCATAAAACAGGCAGCTTGTGACCATATAATGTAAGGAAAAACTTGAGGGAATCCATGAAGAAGACCTGAAAGCATTAAAAAACAAATAAAATAACCAGCAATAGATTTATAACTATCAAGTTACAGGCCTATAGACAAATTATGGCCTTCTTTTATGGGGATAATCGCAAGGTAAACCAGATCAAAAGATAAAGCTAGAAGATAACAAGCAACCAAGGAAAACACAAGCCAACAACCTCTTCAACTCTCTCGAAAGACATCTACCCAATCTCGATGAGTTAAATCCCTATTCTGCTTCGCACTGGAATCAAGATATGTGATTCACATAAGTCCTTTCTAAACTTTCTTCTCTCTATCCCTCTTCCTCATAAACCTAACCCTGAAGCTAAAATATCATACTGTCACTAAAAGAAGGGAATGATATTTGCACTCCTCACATGAACAGTCCAAGTTTGAAGTGGACTTAATAATTTTCCCCAAAAAAAAATGTCCGGACTAAATGCTTTTGTTTCCGAAAGTAGAAGTGCAAGCAAGCAAGCCAACCAGCTTATACATCGCAAAACCTTCGTTGTGTATGTTTAATCTAGAGAACGTGGCAATTTCAAAATGCTGTCACATCTAGTAGCACGCTTTGGCCATGTGCTCAACACCATGTGCCCAATATGCTTTGCATTTTGAAAGGGATAGACAACATGTCAATTGGAAGTCATCTGCACTTAAAAAATCGAACCCGCGGGTTAAAATGGATTTCGAGCTTTATACCAAGTCATGGAGTCCCTTGGTTAATAAGGCATCCTAGGTAACACAACTGATCAAAACTTAATAGGGAAATTGGTAAATTTATTATGGCTCTCGCTGCAGTTTGGGTCATGCACATGCATCGAAGATAGTGCTATATCTGCATTCGTTAAGGAAAACACTATGGTAAAATTCAACCGAAAATTGGTAAGTCGAGTGGGTATTCCAACCTGCAAGACCTGCGTGCCAATAATGTACGACTTCTCAGTTACATCCTTTCTATGGCTCTGTCTGCAGTTTATGAATGTACATGCATTGAAGTTGATGCTATGTGAAGTAAAGAAACATTCTGGTCAATCCATGAGGTATGTACATAGTGTATCTCTCTTCAAAACGAGGTATCTCCTGGTACTTTGAATCATAGATCCAGTTCTTTAGGAAGCTCAATACGCGAAAAATGTACTTCTCACGCACCCCAAAGCAGTTCCTTCTTGACATATTCAAAAAATGTGAATGTATTCCATAGCCAAAAGAAACTGTCCAACTTCGAAACGATTTCAATATGCAGCATATGATTTCACAACGCACAGCAAACTAATAATGGGTTGAGCAACTGTTCCCAGAAGAACCACCAGGTACCTTCTACAATAGTTAAAATTCTCACTTATGCTTATACTCGAGATGGAAATTTCTGTTTGGCCAATATTTATTAAGATGCCACGTTTTTTGGTATTTCTCCGCATAATCAAGGAAAACTAATCCAATCTTTTTTCGATATATACTTCCGCGTCGGTCTTAGGAAAAGTTGAGAACTAAGAATCTAAGATGCACTCAAAGCTCTTATCATTAGTATCTTTGAGATGGGAAAGCGTGCATCTACCGCTATCATCTAAGTACATTTCCTGGATTAGTCGCATCAGTGCAACTGGGACACTCAATGCTTTATCTAGCCCCATGCTCTTAAAAGGGGTCCGTAGTTGTTGGAAGGTTGTCCAAATTATCCTTCCTTCTAGTCTCGACTTCAGTTTTTGACCGTTTGTAGAGGTAAAGTCAGGGATTAATGGGATATGGACAGTTGTCATGAAATAGAATGAGAACTTGCATTCAGATGGCATGATTTGCATATATAACTAGGTACCTACAAATGTTGTTCAAAGAAAAAGTAGAATCTAATTAGAACAATATCAAGATCTTTTGTACTGTTCGAGACACTATTCAGTTTTCTGTTTCAATTAAATATTGTTAATGGCATCTCGGAAAATCAAGAAAGAAAGACCCTTAACTTTAGCTCTACAGTTTAAGCATTTGAGTTGCAATCATTACATTCATTTCACATGCAGAAGCATCTTATAGCACAGCAGTCCAGGAGACTAATAAATCAGTATACATAGGACCTTGATCATAACTTGCTTTGAGAATTCATTTAACGATTGAAGTACTTCATCTTGTTAAAGAAACAACTTCAAGACTTAAAGAAACCAGAGAATCACAGAACATTCAATTTTTATAACGTTACAAAGCCAATCTGACCTTAATAGTACAATCCAATAGGGCAACAGCAATATGTTTACCATCGGGACTAACAGCAACCACTAAAACATCATCATTCATTTTCATATCCCTGACATGAGACACGGTAAGGTGCTTCGAGTCCTGAAAAGAACGCAAATGTCAAATATGAATGATCTTATTTGGTGCATATGCCTCAACTTCAATAGAGAGAGAGAGAGACCTAAGTAGGTCTTTAAACCCTCTGTGAAATAACCCAGACGGATAGGTTCACATGATAATTCCTAAAGAGGAAATGAAGAACTTGGAATCGAAAATGCATCAAAGCGACTGTCCAAGAACAATAAGAATCAACTAGGAAAAAGTCTGTCCATTCAAAAATATGCCGTAGAAGAGTACAAGAGCTTGACAGGAGAAACGATTAATCACTCCACAGAGTGAGGTATGAAAAGAAGGTTTAAATAGTGAATGTCAAAAACAGAAATTCTTCACGTGCCATAGACTCTTTTAGTCCTATTCTCCAAGAAAGTGATCATTAAGCGTGGTAAAGTACTTAAAATATATGGTTCAAAGAGCATACTTGACCAGGCTTTTGTGCAATTTGATACTCCCAGAACTTAACATCATGATCTGTACTGCCAGTGACAAAACCACTTCCATCTAAGGTTGCCGCAATAGATTGAACAGAACCACCATGAGCCTTTACTACTTCCACACATGTACCACTCCTAACATCAATAATTTCTAAAGTCCCACCTTTTGTACCAATGACTGCATATTTGTTACCAGGAATGAATAGACCACATAGTCCATATCCTGAATCAATAGTACGAAGGCAAGAACCAGTACTTGGATTCCATATCTTTACAGCACTGTGGCTTGTAGACATTAAAAGAGTGTTATCCGAGCTAAGCGTAACACTTCTCACATCAGAACGATGCCCCTGGAGCTCAATGGCAATGTTCCTTGTGGTTGAACTGCTTTCTACTGAATACGTTTCCAACAAATTATTGTTCAGAGACAATGCTAAGGTTGCCAGCGAGCTCTTTGGAGTGATAGGACAGAAAGCAATTGAACATATCTTCTTGCTAGCTCGTATTGTCTGAAGGAGCTTAAAAGCATCAGGAACTGTAACAGTAGGATTATTACCTTCCTCTCTAGCTCCGTGATTTACAACTCCATTTTCAGCTAACTCAGCAACCCCTTTCGAAGATTTCTTCTCCTTCTTCCGGTTAATTCTCCTCTTTGCCTTACGCTTGGATTCAGCCTCATCCAACACACGGAATATCTCCACTGTCTTCCCTGCAACTTGACAAGCTAGCAGACTTCCGGGTTTATTAAACCTCACCGTTGCAACTCTATCCTTGTTCTGTCGCTGGATTTCACCAAAAAGCTTTAGGACCTCCCACTTGTTTTGAATGGATGCATCTCCATTTTCAACGGTGTTGGTAGCATTATCCTCAGATACAGACTGACCATCCATTAAATCATGCTTTACAGTATAAAACCGAAGCACTGGATCTGCCGACCCAGTGACCAGATATCTCTCCTGGGGGTCAGTATCTATGGACCATATTTCACTATGATGGCCGCTGATAATTTGCACACAATGCTGTGTTTCTATATCCCAAAGCCTCAAAAACTTGTCCTTTGAGGAACTAACAAGTTTTTTATCAGAATCCAAGAATACAAGGTCAGTAACCTACAATGTGCAACGCAACCAATCAGAAAAAATAAAACATCCCAGTTAAAAAAAAGAAATATGTCAGAAAGCAAATTAAAACCAGCCATTTTAAATTAGAGAATCACAGACTTAGTAGAAAAGAATAAACCTGGTCACGGTGCCCTCGAAGACGAAAAAGTCCAGCCTCTCCAACCACATCCCATAAAATTACATCGTTATCTTTGCTACCAGATGCTAGTAAAGATCCAAGCTTGTTGAACCTAAGGGCAGTGACAGCCCCTTTGTGTCCATTCAACGTGGTCTCACAGGTTCCTTTCTCAGAATCCCAAATCCTTATACTACCATCAGCATATCCACTTGCCATCTGCAAACAAGACAAACTATCCTCACTTTCGCATCCACTAACATAGCTCAGAACACATTCCCGGCACCCACCCAAATGCACCCTCATTTCTTATATTCTTCCCACTACACTCAGTTTGAACGAAAGCTTTAATATTTGAAATCCAAAAAATTTAAAACATGAAAAGAAAACCAGATAAGAAATCTCCCACTAAGCCCCTCTGATTCCTGAGGAACCAAATTGAGTCTTGTGACATTCATGTGCCAAAACCCAGTTGAGAATGTTTCAAACAGAATAACGACATTCAATTATGTTATTAAATATGCATGCACGTATATATGCATGTACGTACCCATTCATTTGCTATATGCAATCAAAACAAACTAATTTATTCGTTTGCACCCACTAACAAAGTCACAAAAAGCTACCCTCGTCCTTATTTTCTTACTCACTATACACATTTTTGGTCCAAATCAAATGCAGCTAAAAAAGGGAACTAATTTTTCATGCCCCCTAATTCTTACTTTTTCCCTTGAGTATTTGCCAACAGAAAGGACCTATGAACAACCCATTACGCAATGCATATAAATCAATCTATTTTCTTTATCTATATACAGCACAAACAGAAATTAAACTTCCGATTTTACAAGGAAAGAAAAGTTATAAACTAAGCCCCACCACTTACACAGCAGGTAAATGGGGTTCTGGGAGACATTCTTGCTCCAAAATTTTACCACTTTCCCTTTTCTTCAATTTGTGCCGAAACTCAGTTCAGTATGAGTCAGAGAGAAAAATATAACCACCACCGATTAGCCGAAGCTCAGAAACCAAACACTCAGACACACATACTACCCAAAACCAATTGGGCAGAAACCCAATTTAGTACGCTTCCGCCAAAGATTGTACGAACAAGCCATTAGCCATCGCACAAACACATACACAGACTACCCAAAATCTTACTTTTTCCTCATTTCCTCCAACTTCCTGCAGAGACCCAATTCCGTATGTGTCAAACAGAACATTATAACAAAAACCCATTAGCCAACACCACGAATCAATACCCAAAATCATACTTCTTTTTCCTTCTCCTCCAATTTTCGCAAGAACCCAATTCAGCATATGTCAAACAGAACACTATATACAGAAAAACTAATCAACCAGAACACATGAATTCAACACGCACACGGAGTAGAAAGATCACCAGAGAAGAAGAGGAGGTGGCTATGGCGGTGACGGCTAGAGCAGGGCCTCGAGAGGCAAGTGAGGGGGAGAGGGTCTTCAGGCACGTGCCCTGGCGCACGTGCCACACGCTCACGTTCTCCAGCGCCGGCGCCAGTATGTGCTTCCCGGAGCTGTCATACGCAATGTTCGAATCGACGGACACTAACACTCCGAACGACGCCGCCGGCTCGTACCGGAGGTACGACTTCACCATATTTTCTCTCTTGGTTCTTAAGTTTGTTTGCTGCTGCCGCGGAGTTTGAATTGAACTGCGGTTTAGGGTTTAAGCTTCTTTCCTTCTTTTGGTTCTTTACCCCTGTTTTGTTATTTCCCTAGGGTTTAAGAATTTGTTTCTCTAAGTAAAAATTGGGACCATATCCACCAAAAAAAATCTCAAGGATGAGAGAATAATAAAATGAAAAAAAAAATGTGCCTCTTGTGTGTAAAATTATAGAAAGATAACTACAATTTTCCGTTTAGTAATAATTAACTATTGTAAAATTCCTTTTTATAGTGATAAACAATAACCGTTAAATGTTTTTAATAACTTTTATTTAGTACTTAAGAAATGTCGCCGAAAATATTAGCAGAAACGTCACTAATTATATTAGCGACCATTATTATCGTTATACAATGTATTATAGCTATCTTTTTGCAACCAGGGTAGCAGTAAAAACTTATTCATGAACTTCTTCATTTAGATAAATCTCACTCGTATGTTACACCACCTTATATCTTTCACCATGAAGGTTTTTTTCATATACACATACATCATGTGCGTGCGTCCAATAACTCCAATCATGCTTCATCCTTCGGTCATACACCTTTTATAAACTGCTTCTTAATAAGTATTTTAAAGAAAAAGGAGTAATTACATTTATGCCGCTTAAGTTTGCATTTCTAAACTATTGGATAATTTTTCATTCCTCTTTTTCTATTTTTTTTTAGGAGTCCCACCGAAGAAAAAGCAAAACCCAAACTCAAATTCAAATATTGAATTTGATGAAATATTACATCTTTTATCTCGGGACTCATCTTTATCACACTTCTTTGTCTTCCACGAAAATTAGATCATTAAAAAACGAAGTTTAGAACTTAACTCCTTTCTTTTTCCACTTTAGTTGTAATACCCCGAACCTAGGGTTGATTTTATGGTAAACTGTAGATGATTCTTTGTTACTTAGCGACATTGTTGTAAGTAACATGAATTAAGACATTTAGTGATGACTTTGCGAGCGGTATTAATTAGATCTTTAGCGACGGTCGTTATAAGTTATATTAATTGGAAAAAAAAAATTAGCTGCTGTTGTTGGAGTGATATTATTAGATCTTTAGCGTCAATTACTGTGAGAGATATTATTGTTGCATTTAGCAACATATTGAATAATGAATAAGTTATAGATGATGAACTGGAGTGCAATAGACAAATTCATGAAAGTGAGTGGGTAAACTTGGGAAAGAAAAATTGTCACTACCCGAACCCACGAGTGAGCCCATGAGCTAGGTCTGTGACTGGCCGCAGGCCCATCCGAACATCCACCCAGGGCTCTGCCAGGCCTTACTACAACCTGTACACAAGAATCTATAACCAAGTAATTTAAATCTATCTCCTTAATAATATTTCTAAAATCACGCTTATAAGTTCTCAATGAATCTCCAATGACATTTTTTATTTAACAACTAACATGAGTCATTTTAAATCCAGTGGAGATTTAAGCTCCAAAAAATCTCAAATTACAACTTTAGTACCAGCACTCCACCAAATGATTTATTAATAAATCTAAGAGGACTACAAATCCTCTAGCAATCGTCTACCATAGCTACATCCTCGTGGCCCTCATCAATGTTGATTCCATCTAGATAATCACCTGAAAACATTTATAAAAAAGTGAGCTTGGGGCCCAGTAAATACACATACCACATTCCTAAAATAGGTTTTGGGATTCATAGAAGCATGCCATGGTTTCTCTTTGATTTAAAACTGGTAAACATTTTCACAGAAGATACTATACATATTTACTTTATGAAAGCAATTCATCCAATATTTTCAGAACATGGGCATGACATTAAGGAGGCTCATTAATAACTATCTCAGTTCATCATAACTTAGGTATGTTGCGGTCAGCGTACATTCCCCCCTGACTAGGGCCCATAATCCCTACCCCTTCCTGGGATAAAATATTATTCGGTCATGGTATACGCCCCCCTTGACTAGAGCCCACAATCCCTACCCCTTCCTGGGATAAATATTATTGTGGACGCAAGGGCACGAGCAACAGTACTGTGCATCAACATATCGTCCCGTCGACCAGGACCTACAATCCAACTTTCCCCCGTGGATATGGGGCACAACAACCAAGTCAGAAACACTACTCAGAGAAATATTCCATGGCATTTTTCATCAAACCAATTTACACAAAAAAAAAAACAGTAGCATGTGAAAGTCTTTAAAACTTCTAATTATAAATTGTTTATACATATACATAGAAGGAAAATAGGGTATACGGAGGAATATGACAGAAGTACTTACCTCGCTGAATAACTGCTTTTGGTATTTGCTCAAAAGTCGGTCATAGCTCTTCTCTATCGAAACATAAATAACAATTAACACGGATGTTATTCATTGTCGTTCGAGTACACCTAAGCATTAAGTTTTCCTCAAGTAAGTGAAATTACCAAACTGCTCCTCGACTTCAGTAAAATCCCTATTTACCCTCGACTTCAAACGTAGCGTTACATATGCCGATATAACTAGAAAGACTATTTTAAACAGCTAGGTGGGATTTTCGGACCATAATGGCCTCTCGGGGAATTTTTCACTCGGAACCCTAAGTCGCTCCTTAAATTGAGCACTAATGCTCCTGTTTTCAAAATATATCGAACAGCGCCAGAATGGCACAAAATTTTAGACACTTAAACCTCTCAGTGTGTTTAGACCAGTGTAAAATTTCCAACTAAAAATAATTTTGTTTGCTATATCAAACAATTCAAAAGCCTATTTTAAAAATAAGGTCGTTTCAGACCTTTCGCATGCCTAGAAAAATCCCATAAATTTCTACATCGAAGTTTTCACAAAAATAATGGTAGTTTTATTTTTGTACTTTGCCCAAATATGCTTAGAAGTGGCTTAAAAATTCTTGGGCAATGTACTAATCTATAATTCTGAAAACAACATTTTTCAGCAAACCCTAGTTTTGTAGATTGACCATTTTGAGGAAGAAACATGATGAATCTTAAAAAACTCAAAACTAAAAAGTTAAATTAGACTTTCTAAGGTTTTTCGAAATATAAATCTCACAAAATCCCAATGATTGATGACTTCTCTACAGTAAATCGAATTGGCTGATCAAAACAGCACATCTCTGTGCAGACCAGTTTTCGTCAATGATTATTTTGGAGTAGAAATACTATGAATCTCAGACAAATATAAACTACAGACTTGAAGAGGACTTTCTGAGGTTTCTAGAAATATAAATTTCACAAAAATTCCATGAGTAAATAATTTCTATGATAAATCGAAGTGGCTGCCAAAAACCAAAAATTCTGGATTTCTACAGTAGATTGACTCTAAGATCGATTTTCAATGTGCAAACGTGGGATTCTAAGAAAACTCAAAACTAAAGAGTTGAAGGCAAGACAATGAAGTTTTCAGAAAGGGTAAAATCATATTAATCGGATATAAAATAAAGGAGATATGTCAAAAACCATAACTCACTCTTAATATGCTCTATAGCGGCATTTTTCTCAAATACTACCGAAAACTATCAATTCCACACCAAATATACATATAAAACGTCCAAATTCGTGGCTAAACTAAAGAGAGAGTTTATGGATTCCATTACCTTGAATTTTCCCTTGCTTAGCCTTGTTCCTTCTCTCTCTCTCCCTCTCTGGACTTCGCGTAAAGGGGGTGGCAGATTTGCTAGGACGGCCGCCCTCTTAAAACTTCCTTTACATAATGTTGCCCTAGGTTAGAATAATTCTAAAGACCCCCCACACTTAGCTAGTTCTCTCATCTCACCCACATTCCTCTTAAAAGATCACAATAATCATAGAGTAAGGTTAAAATAAAATTTTCATCGACCAATTAAACATTCCGGGCATTACATTTTTTCAACCTCATTAATTTAATTTGTAACTTAGGAGCATTATACATTGTCACTAAAAGTCACAATCAATACCGCTTGCAATAATCGTCGCTAGAGGCCCCAATTTAAATGTAATTTTATAACTGACCCCGATTCACTAATCATCGTTAAAAGTCACTCTAATAACAAATATCGATGCTAAGTATAAAATCGTTGTCGATAAAATCTTAATTATGCACATCAACGCTAAATGTTACGTTCATAATCGTCACTAAATATAAACTAATTGGCTAGGCATAAAATCAAGGTTCGGGGTATTACAAAAATAATTAAAGATCAAGTTTTTTAAGAAAAGTCTTTTTAAGGTTAGTCTATATACACAAATTAAAATTCAGCCGCCAACTTCAGTTTTTTTTTTTTTCTCTTCTTTACGTGAAGTTTAGAGGGGGAAGGAGAGAGATGGAAGAAGCAAAACAGCTAAGGCAACTTGCATGTAAAATTCTTTGCCTTTCTCTCAACTTTAACCATCGTTTTAAGCAATTAAAGGGTGATATTTCATGGGTGTTTGCAGAAAAGTATGATACATGAGTTTTGTATGTGTGTGTGGTAAGAGTGTAGAGAGAAATAGGGCTACCGAGACAGCTTATGCATAGGATTTTTGTTTTTGTATGCTCGAGTGTGTAGAGTGGTCGTGGATATGTATTAGTGGAATTATGTGCTAAGAGGAAGAGGAAGAAGCTTGGAGGGTGATTGTGGTGTAGTAGCCATATAGATTGATGGTGAGTTGTGCGAATAACGGCATGAAAGAAGGAGAGGTTGCCGGGGGCAGCCGTGTAGGTGATTGTTTGGTGGTGTGTTGTGGACACAAGTGAAGGAGAGGGGGAAAGGAAGAACGGATGGCGTGGCGAGGCAGGCGTTATGGTGACAGTGCTGTGTGATTTGGGTGGTATTTGTGAGTGAGGGAGATGGGGGAAGAAGGGGCTGCCAAGGTGGGCAGTCGGGGTGCTGTGTTATGTGTGTGTGTTCGTATGGTGCTCAAGAGGGCATAGAGGTGGAAAAAGGGAGGGGGAAGAGGTTGCCATGGTACTGTGTTGTGTGGGTGTTTAGGAGGGTGAAAAGGTGGAAAGTGGAGAGAGAATAAGGCCGTCGTAGGGCAGCATATATGTGGGTGTTTGAAAGTGAGCCGCGAGGGTGCAGTTGGGTGGCAAATTAAAAGAAAACGAACATGTGACAACGGGAGTAAGCAGCTTTATTTGTGGATGTCTAACGTGTATATGCTTGGGTACACAGCCACGTAATGGCCATGATTGTGAGGGTTTGGAGTCGATGGTGCGTGCGTGAGAATGCGATGTGCGATGTGCGTGCGAGGGAGAAAACTGTGTTTGTGTGTTATTGTGTGTGTGTGAGTAGGGTGGGTTTTTAGTGTGTAACGGAAGGGGATGGAGGACGGCTGTGCATGGTGTGTGTTGGGGTGTTTGCGTGTGTGTGTGTGTGGGTGGGTGGGTGTGTGTGTGTGTGTGTGTGGGTGGGTGGGTGTGTGTGTGTGAGTGAGTCATGGTGTGCAATAACAGGTGTGTAGTTGTGTGCATGTGCATGTGTATGTCTCCTTAGTAGAGATAACGCAACTGAGGGGAGTGTTGTGAGGTGTTGTGCATGTGTAGGGGTTTTCAGGTTAGCACCTTGTGATGTAGGGTGGGATTATGGGGGTGTAGGGGATGTGTATATATGTATGTGTAGTAGCGTGCATAGGTATGTGGCCGCGCGCGCGTGTGAATTAGGGTTTTGGTGTATATTTATTTATGTGCTTGTGTTCAATGTGAGAGAGGAAATTTGTGTGGATTTGACAGGTGTAATGAGTGGTGATGTGGAAGGAGAAAAGGAGAGGTAAAATTAGGGTTAGGGTTTTAGTGAAGAAGACGACGAATAAGGTCAAAAAGTGTCACTAAAGCTCTTTTTTCCCTACAGTCCTTTGTCCAATTTTTTAAAGATATTTTTGAGCATATTTGGGTCAAGTACAAAACTAAAACCCTTTTTATTTTTACGAAACCTACGACGTGGAATTTTCTGAGATTTGTCTGGGTATGAGAATGGCCTGAAATGATTTTATTTTGAAAATAAGTTTTTAAATTATTTGACATAGTAAACAAACTTGTTTTTAGTCAGAAATTTTACAGTGACCTGATCTTACTGAGATACTTGAATATATGAAATTTTGCCTCATTCTGGTGCTGTTTGATATACTTTTGAAATAAGATCCTTAGAGATCAATTTAAAGAGCGATTTACGGTTCCGAACGGAAAATTTTCAAAAAGGCCATTTTTATCCCGAAAACCAACCTAATCGTTTAAAAAGACATTTTTGGGTTATTTCTAGGTGTGAAATGGTACGTTAGACATCGGGGGTAAATTAGTTTTTACACAAGTCTTGGGGTATTTTGGTAATTTCACTCACTTGGGAGAAATTTATCACCTAGGCATAATTGAACGGCAATAAATAACATTCAGATGATTTATTGTTTAGGTTCCGATAGACAAGAGTTAGGACAGACTTGAGAACAAGAACCGCTTAACTATCCAAGTTAGTACTCCTGCTATGTTCCTCTGTATACTCTATTTGCAAAATATATAAACGTATACATGATTTAAATCAATAAAAGTTTTTGAAGTTCTTGTACTGCATATGTTTCATGTTAAATCGATTGATGAGAAATTGAATTAAAAATGCCATGAATTGTTATGTGAATAGTTGATTTACACTCGGTACATGTTGAATGAGATGGTAAACTTGACTTGGTTGATGTGCCCCATATCCAACGGGAAAAAGCTAGATTTCAAGCCCTGGTCATCGGGGCTTGTATGTTGATGCATAGTATTGTTGCTTATGGTTCGCCCTTGCATCCACATAATTATTTATCCCGGGTGTAAGAGGGATTTCGGACCTTAGTGTTGGGGAGGGGGGGGGGGGGGGCTTGTACGCTGACCGCAATACACCTAAATTGTGTTTATCTGTGACAGATGCAAATGAATTTTCTTGATGTTATACTTTGATTTGAGAACCGTTTGTGCATGTACATATGTGTGTGTGTGTTAATGAAGAATATTTTGGTGATGACATTAATGATTTCTAAGTTGAGAAAGAAAACCCATGGTATATTTTGAAATCCTCAAACCTATTTTAGGAACAAGGTTTATATACTTGTTGGGCTTTCGCTCATTCCTTACTTTTCAAGTGATGACCTAAGAGAGGTGAATCCTTATGAGCAACACGAGGAAGGGGCACCCGATCAAAACCATTAGAATAATGAAGTTCTATTGATTTGAAATTTTTCGTTTATAGTAGTTATTATGGATGAACTATTGTAAGGAGTTTAGGTCTCCTTGAATTTCTTCGTAATTGTCAATGACATGTATGTGAGAGTTTTTAATTGGATTATTGATGAATGTCTAAGTGATGCTTTTAATAGTCAATCAAATGGTTTTGGAGATTAGTAATGTTGGATTTAATCTTAAGTACATTTTGTAATAAGGCTTGACAAAGCCCTGGGTGGATGTTCGAATGGGCTTGTGGCCGATCACAGATCTAGCTCATGGGCTCACCAGAGGGTTTGGGTCGTGACATTAGTTCTATTATTTATTGGGAGTTTGTGACTAATGGAATAGGTTATAGAAAAGAAAGAAGAGAAAAGAATGATAACTCAAGGAATTTTGTATTGGGCCAGGAATCCAATTTTGGATTCGATATGGATAAAAGATCTTCCCATGTTATACTATTCAATTCTCGACGACGAATTTATTTGATAGCTCAGATATTGTTATTCATGATATTGATCCTATTCAAGATCATCGAGAGGTAATTCATTCATTGAATTTACAGGAGAAATATTTTTCATCTCTATGGGATTAAATCCCGAGTTATTGTGAAGTAAAAAAAAGGATGAGATTATGGAAGTAAATATTCTTGCATTTATTGCTACTGCACTGTTCATCTTTTTGTTATTGCTTTTCTACTTATCATTTACGTAAAAACCGTCAGTCAAAATGATTAATTCATTTGAATGAAACTTGACTTTTGAGTTCTTATCAATGGTTGAAGAAAAAAAATGAAAGGGATTTCATTTTCGTGTCTTAAATGGAAATGAGCGGACTATAATTGGTCGTATTCTATGAGATCCGATAGTATAGTATGGTAAGAAAGAAATAGATGAATCTTTCTTTTCATAATACATACTTTTATCCATCTCGGTCTTTAGAGAGATAGCCCATCTATTTTATAGATGGGTAAAGAGTTTATTCTACAAAGTCTTTAAAAAAATTAGATTCTATTTTATCTTCTTTTTTATTTCCCCTCTCGTTTAAAAAGAATGTTAATACTTCCTACACATATACATATAAGGGGGCTTAAATTTAGTTGTTTAAAAGACTCAAAAGTCTAGTCTAGGAAAGTTGAAGGAGGAGAATAGACAAGATTCTGTTCAGATACAGTCCAAATAAATCGAATCCGATACCTTTGCATTTTTTTTTATTTTCTTGCCTATTCTATTTCTTCATTTCCTACTACATGACTTTCTAGAACCCGTCTAAGTAATGTAATGTGCGTAGTACAAAGGTCGTGATGCAGAACTCATTGAATAACAAGAAATGAATCTTCACTTCTATAATTCCAGTCAAAAGATTCAAGGTTCTTTTCTAGATGAATAACAGTAATTGAAGTCTCATTTGTATTTTGGATAGGCTAACAACAACAAAAAACTCAATACAATTAGGTCTTCATTGGAATTCTCAAATTTGAAAGATACTTATTTCGAATGAGTTAAGTTGATAAGTCCCTGGTGAATTTTCGTGTCGTGTATAACCTTCCGTCCATTTTCTTGGAAATCATGCTCAAAATGACTATCCTAACTCCTAAAATACACCAAATTACCAACCCTCTGCCCTTTTTCACTTCTTTTTCAGCCTTGCTCGCACACATAACCGGTCAACCACCTCCGGCCTACCCCACCCACTTTACCCACGACTAAGCCAAGTCTTTCCACCCTCCACCATTGCACAATCCCCATCTTTTACTCTTCCCCACCACGCCCCAAATAGACATCCAAATCCCACATACCCCTCCCCCTCCACCCTCAAGAACTCATACCACTTTCACTATCTTCTACCCCTCCCCTGGGTGGCTCTGGTTCTTACCACCCTTCCACCACCGTCCTACCTATTCATCCACCACACACACCCAAGGACAAAGACTCACACCCATAGACGCCACACACACAAACACCACTTTCACCACCCCTACCCACCTAGCCTCCCGTCTTACCACCCTTTCACCACATACAACCCCGTTCCTTACAACCTCCCCCCCCCCCGGTTACACACACACAAAACACCCCGTCACCATGACAATAAATCCAAGACCCACCACCGCTGTCGCTGCAAGGATAATGTGGCAATTAGAACAGCAGATCAGCGCTGCTTATGGCTGCCGGTTGGAGGGAGATGGACCATTTGGTTACAGGCAGATGAGGTATGGGTATATGGTAATCATGTGGTGATCAAATAGAGTAAGACTGTGTAGTTATCGAACGACGAAGGTGGAAAGGGGATGTGATTATTTGAGTGGCAGTCAGGAAATGAGTGGGAGTTGGTGGTTATCAGTAAAAAAGAAGTTTGCAATTGTGGTGGCGGTCGGCGGAGGAACTGGGACTTCGTAACTTATCGATTGGCGGAGGTGGTTATTATAGTGGCAGATATTCCGGTTGTGGGACTGGGTCATTATTGGCGAAAGGGGGAAGAGGTTATTGTGGTGGTTAGGGTTGGGTAACAATGATAGGTCGGGGCGAGGGAAATGGCAAATATAGTCGCATGATCGGGGGTGGTAACGAGTTTGGTAGGGGTGGTCATAATGAATATGTTTTTGGTGGAGGTGGTCATGGTCGGTGATAAACATGGGTGGGGTCATCACGGGTTTGGTGGGGTTGGCAATTGGTGGTGATGGTTACCCGTGGATGGGCTTTGTTAGGGGTTGGTAATTGGTGGTGATGGTTCACTCTACAGATTTCAGATTGCACAATGAAAAGGATGCGGGTTTAATTCTACTCCAAAAAGTCTTCTTAGTCTATCCCACCAAGTCCATAATCACTTATCGGCCCATGTGTTAAGCCCAATGAATTTATAATTCAAAGCTATGCATTACCCAAAAGAAAAAAGCATACAAAGAATAAACTTTTTTGCACCTTTGCGACTCAGGATTATGAATTCTCACCACTTTTATTAGTGGAACATTTAATAATACATAAAGCAGTTATTATTAAATGTTAAATAGAAAATCAAAGGATGCTCTTATTGATACTTCTCGCTAGTGGTTTATTTATATGCACGTGGCTCGTGCAATATACGACCCTGCAAAACGGTGGAGTACCAGTAGTCATTAGGAGACCGTCAATACCACTACCCGAATATAACCATGGCAAAATTAAATGTGTACCAAGCTACATTTAGATCTCTCTTTGCATAAACTAGGTACCACTATGATACTGGGGAAAAACAAATCTTTATGGTTTCATGAGAATATGTTCCATATTTCTCAGACGTTGTTTTTGTGAAAATGTTCTCCATGATTTTTAGCCATTACCACATGACGTTAGCCACTAAACATTCTTCACGAGCTTAGAAGTAACTTTATCTGAGAAGCTTCGTGATATAGATGAATTGAGCTCAATATTTAACTCTAAATTCAAATAAAGCGCTATCCAAGGGCGCTCCTATAGTTAGCTCAATTTGGATTCGGTTTAACCCAAATGATTGAAATTTGATGTCACATAAGATAAATCTGGGAAGAGGTTTATGGCTAGTAAAATAAAAGGAATTCAAAGTATAAATACTTTATCCCTAAAATAAAAGGAATTCAAAGTTTAGCCATTAAAGTTTTACCCTGCCCCACAACAAATAAACGAGGAATACGCATTTATGAATGCCACCCTAAATTTACACGCTTAAATAACGTAAAAGATTGTGAGCGAACTATTTTAAGACCGTAAAATTACTGTTTTTAAATGCATTACTAAAAAAAATAGGGATAAAGTATTAGCCAATAGACTATTCTAGCAAGAAACTAGGAAAAATCTATTTCGGGATAGAAGTTAAGAAAACAACAGTGCTACTGAAAAGTCCGAATAAGGATTCTCTGTCATCTCTGTTGTAACAACTTTAAATATTAAAAAATTAAAATTAAAGATATTTTATCGCTTATAGTATTTATTATGATAATCTTTTTATCGCTAAAACACATCTTAATCAAGTATATTGAGACAAAAGATAGGCTAATAGACTATATTGAGTCACTATCTACACAGTTGAAGGAAACTATAAGGCTAGGAACAAAACATAGTTGTAACCGGTCAATGGTTTTGATTACTTTAATTTTGAAAATCAATTGTTTGAATGGTCCACAGGTTCTACGGTCAATGATATAAATGTTAAATTATATCCGAACAGTTTACCAGAAAATGACATATTGTGCTGATATAAGTTTAGTAGAAAAAAAATGTTAATTAAATATTTTCTCCACTAATAGACAGCAACCTCTGGTAGACAATGTAGAAACTCAAAGCCTAGAAAACAACCTTGTTAAACAAAACCAACATAACCATAGGAAGTGTATCCATTGAAACTTGTCCTACAATGCGTGCAGGGTTGAGCTTGTTGTTTCACGTGAGTTCCTTCGCTAATAGTAGGATCGGCTTATATTTCTTTTTGGCCTCTCTTTTCTATTTTGCTAAAGGAAAAAGCCACTCATATATCATGTTATTTCCTATGCACTTGTTGCTGTTAAAAATATGATCCAGGAACTTTAGCCGAAAACGAAAACCTACAAGATAGAAAACGAGTGACAGTCGGGTGGGGTTCTCGGCAGAAAATTTTCCGATACTTAAATCAGAGCCCAACTACAGAGTAGGAATTATGAAAAAGCACGAAAAATTATTTGAGAGTTCCAGCTTAGGATTTACAGGCTTTTGTCAAAGGAAGTTAGCAAAGACCAAATGTTGGGAGTCAGACACGACATCTGCGTACATGTTCCGACGCGAATCACCAACAAACACGTATTATATAAAATATCCAGAAACTTATTTAGGTATGAACATATGTAGAGTTTTTTCCCTAATTAATACATATTTAAAACTTAATTACCAATATACTTTATTTTGAATTTTTTTTACCCGCATACCACACTTTTGAAAAACGTTAATTGAAATCACGATTTCAAGGTAAAAAATGTTGTTTGAAACAGCAATTTTTACTTGAAAGTAAAAATAAAGTACAAATCGATGTTTGAAATAACGATTTCTACTTTGAAAACGTGGTTTCAAATAGCGATTTCTAAAAAATATGGTATGCGGGAAAATAAGTTTCAAAATAGAGTATATTGGTAATTAAGTTTTAAATATGTATTAATTAGGAAAAAAACTCAACATATGTACATGAGACTTGGTACCAAATTTAGCAAAACCCATGATTGAGTGCTTAAATAAATATTATTAATTGGTGCTTTCAGAAACTGTTTGTTTGTGATTGATGAGGCTGTCGCAGTTGATGGCTGGCATAAATTATTTCACCACTGTAATGAAAAGAAGGTTTGCATTATCAAATTCCATTTTTAATGAAGTTGTTCTCAACATCTTCCAAAAGGCTTTCATTTAAAGTAGCAAAAGCAGCTTTCATAGTTAATTAATGTATGTATAACTGCTTTTTAAAACTTTATATCCGAAGATAAATACAATGTAATGAAAAAGAAGGTTTGCATTATCAGATTCCATTTTTAATGAAGTTGGTCTCAACATCTTCCAAAAGCTTTCATTTAAAGCAGCAAAAGAAGCTTTCACAATTAATATTGTGTAATTGCTTTTTAAAACTTTATTTATGAAGATAATTGTTATTTATCGTGTGATTACAACAATGATATGTTATAATCATACTATAAAAAATAGTTTTTGGCCACGAATACATAAGTCGCGTGAACAATTTCGTGGTTATATGTGCACAAGAAATTCAGTGCTCGACAAAATTCACATGCAGCGCCTTATTGGCTGATTACGAAAATTTGTACCTCCCGTCTATTGGATCAGTCACATCCAACTAGTTTTTGGTGTCCCTTGTTTCTACCTATGCAGCAATCGAAAATGACGTCTAATTTGACTTAAAGACATGTCATCTAAAAGTTGGTGGAAGGAAGTTTTCAAAGAAAATCTTTATCAAGCATAATTTTTCAAGACCATACATTTAAGTCACTTTATGATAAAATGGAATTAGTTTTTAACCGCACGAATAGACAGGCATAAAGAATAGATCAGAGAGACAAACAAAGAGTGAGAGTACGAGTGCGCATAAGCATACTGTGCGCGCAAAAGAATAACAAAAGATCTTTGTAAGGGAACAAAGGTCAGTAATAAGAAATGCTACAATCAATGAAAGCTCGGCACAAAATCAGGGCTTTGATACAACCGAAGAGTCAAATTTCTAAGCAAAAACTCAAACGCTAAGGGCCCGTACGTTTACCATATTCGTTTTCTGTTTTTAGCAATGATGATGAAAAAGATTCTTTTTTTGCGTACTTTTACCATATTCTGTTTTCGTTTTGGATAAAATTACTCAAATAGTAACAAAAAACTGAAAAAAAGTGTTTTCAGCTGTTTTTCACTCAAACTTAACCCAATATAAGAAAAAATAGCTAAATTTTTTTTTGTGAAAATGATAAAAGTACAGGAACATGTTTTCAAACTGAATATGAAAATCGTGAAAATGAAAACAGAAAATGAAAATAGAAAACAAATATGGTAAGCGTACGGCTAAAGTTTTAGCACATTCTCGTGCAGACACTGTACACACCTTTCTTATCTATCTTCCTTCTAGTGCATGACAAGTTTAGAAAATGGGGAGTGGGCGATCTCACAACGTGTGGAGCCTTGTTTGATAGATGTTCATCTGGTACGGGTAATGTTGCCGTTCCACATTAGGCAAGCGTCTTACGATAAACCATATCCATCAATCGCACCACGTAGAGCGAACCAGAAACCCTTAAGTTTTCATATGGTTGTAATTTGTATACTTCAAACAATTTATACGGAAACTGAAGAAGAGAGACATACTAGTGCACCAAATGATTGGCTCATAAAAGGGTCCTGGCCTCATTGCAATAATCACCCGTGGAAAAGAGTTCATAAAGTGCAAGTTCAAAACCAAGTTGCCCAACTGCCCCAAACACAAAGCTTCATCACACAAACTTTTCCAATTTGCTTAGACATGGCACATGTCTATTGTTCAAATATACACATCATATTGACCTTGAATTTGAAGGTAGATGGAATGATGACGCACAAAGCACTGATGCTCCCTGTTTTCCCATTTGTGGTCAAGGGTCATATTCATGCGAGTTCATGCAAGCAATGCATAGAAGTAGACCTTATCGTATTCATGAATGGCACCATCATTTTGCCTTGGCAATTGAAAGCAATTTGTTGTGGTGGTTTGATGGAGTTTGATCACAATGCCTTTTGTCAATTAATGAGCAATTCAACTCCATCCATAAATTTATTAACAAGGAAAGGAAGGTAAAATGATTAAATTAAAAAAAAAGGTGAACTTTGACGCTCGTATTCTTGTTAATGGAACTTTATGTGCATATTAGTTAGTGCTCAAATACAGTCATGTTGTACCACGCAGAGCGTACTAGCCAAATGTGATTGTTAAGGAAGCTACCATTCTGAATAGCTCAATCTTAATGCTTCTTGCCTTCGTAAAGCTTAGTTGTAGGTTCGAGCCACAAGACCACGGCCATTTTTTTTATTATGGGGCAATTTGGTGGCTACCTTTCTATTGAACATGCTTATGAGTTATGAGTAGGATGTCAAACCTTATCAAGTTTCTCAATATGACGAAAACCACAATCATAAATGGAAAATGATAAATTTGATGGAAAATGGATCTTTTGCTTACGTGTTTAGTTCAAATGAAAGTTGGTAAAAAGAAAGCTTCAAACTGAAGCAAACTTATTGGGATTATCATTCATCTTCCAACTATAGAATAGGCGAAGGTGTATTTGCAACTATAAGCTAATGAAATTGAATTTATAGGTGAGCTATCCGGTGTTTCACTCCGTTCTTTCTAGTAGCAGAAAAAGACTTCGATGGTCCATGATGACGTTAAAAGGGTCTTACTTTTGGCTGTAATAGATGTAACGGTCTTGAGAATCATTTCTCAACGATCCTTGCACTTCAAGAGGGTGAGACAACATTTCGATTACATTGGTTGAAATTTTATATGTTCACGCGTAGATTTCCATATGAATGTACTTTCCTCGGTTGTACATGAAGTGTACTTTCTAAAGAGGCCATTACTAGAAACTTTTAGTTCTAATAATGAGACTTTTTTACTGTACAACATGCACTTACTCCATCTTATGTCAATGACATTATACCTTTTAAGATTGATAATACTCGCTCATCATATTTTAATTTCCTCTTTGATGCTTGAGGTTCCAACAGCATGTATATGTATATATATAAATATAGTCCTTAAAGGAAGGTTTGGAATGTAGTCACCGTAACAAACTCTTGGCATAAATTACTACCTAATGAGCAAAGCTGAGTATAAAATGATCAAGAAACACTTTCAAATAGTCAAATGTAGTTATTTTACAGAACTACCGGTGTTTTGCAAATTCATGAGTGATTTTACCGATTCAACAAATTTTACACATCAACTGTCCTTTTTGTAGTAACTTTTTTGCTCGTTTGATAGTAATTACAGATTAAAAAAATAAAGACGTAGATTCATTTTGTTAAAAAAACAAAGACGTAGATTCATTTTGTTTAGTTGAGAAGCAAAAAAAAAAAAGGTTAAACATGCATAAAAAATGGGGGGAAAAAGGCTTAAATATAGCACAATTTGAACTAAAAATTTATTCAGTTATTACAGTTGAAAACTAGGTGCAAAATTACAGATTAAAAAAATAAAGACGTGGATTCATTTTGTTAATTTCTCCATTTGCTTTTCTTTTCAGCAGCACTATCAAATATTTTTTCAATCCGGAAGCCTACAAAGAACATTTCTAAATATTGAACTGATTACAATTGTTAACTTGAAATATACATTTTTTTCTAAAACAAGTAACAATAGAAATTAGCAACCAACACATCTAAACTTACTACTGGAGGTTTTAGACATAAATATGATAAGGAGTACATTTTAACTCGGTTTGATTGTCAATGATAAAAACCTTGATCAGAGTTGTTCAAAATAACTAAGGCGAAGAGTGACTTAGCACTGATGAGATTGCTCTATCTATTTTACAGAACCACCAGTGTTTTGCAAATTCATTAGTGATTTTACCGATTCAACATATTTTACACATCAACTGTCCTTTTTGTAGTAATTTTTGCTCGTTTGATAGTAATTATTACTAAACTTATCGTCAAAACGAGAATGTACGATGCATTCCAAATCACTACAGATGTAATACAGAACTATTGACTTTAAGGATTGTCAAACAAACTCAAAGTTTTGTGCTTGTGCAAGTTAAACACAACCAGGACCACTTGTGCTAGCACTATCAACTCAAATAAAGCCACCATCATCACCATCTTAACCACCTCACTTGTTTATAATTTTATCTCTGTGAACTTTGGAGGTAACGCAAGTTGAACAAAACCACTACAACTACAACTTGTACTAGCGCTATCAAATAAAGCCAGGGGCGGAGCACCCCCATGACAGGGACGTGGGGGGTGGGGCAAGGCACCCCTCAAAATTTTGGAAAAGCCTTTTTCAATTTTTAAATAATGGGTAATCGTATTTAAAATATTTATGAAAATACAATTATATTGTAATACTAGTGTACTAGGATTTTATTTTATTATGTTAGTACAACTACAACTTGTACTAGCGCTATCAAATAAAAGGGGAAAGTAGGGAATGACCCCTTCTACTATACACGTTGTGCGATTTGTCCCCCTCCACTTTAAACTTAAGCACTAAACCCCCCCACAGTTTGAGAAATTGGGCACGATTGACGGAAACCGTTAAATATAACAGCGCGTGGTCAACACGCGCGTTGACTAACGATTTTTTTTTGTAAATGACGTTTTTGCCCTTTTAGAAAAGAAAATCAGAAAAAACCCTAATTCTAACTACCCCACCCCACCCCCCCCCCCCCCGGCCACCCAACCCCCCTATCCCCCAACCCAATTCTGTCAACTCCCCCGACCACCGCACCCCTTCATCTCCCCCGTCTGCCTCCCTCTTCCCTGTCGCCGCACCACCCTCCCCCTTCCCCTTCCCCTTCCCAGTCGCAGCGACCGCCCTGCCCCTTCCCCGTCGCCGCGACCGGCCTCCCCCTTCCCCTTCCCCGTCGCAGCGACCGCCCTTCCCCTTCCTCTTTCCCCGTTGCCGCGACCGGCCTCCCCCTTCCCCTTCCCCGTCGCAGCGACCGCCCTTCCCCTTCCCCTTCCCCGTCGCCGCGACCGGCCTCCCCCTTCCCCTTCCCCGTCGTCGCGACCGGCCTCCCCCTTCCCCTTCCCCGTCGAGGTGATCCATTGAATTGAATTGAAAATTTGAAATGGGATTTAGAGAGAGAAAGGGCTGCCGGCGTGGTGAGGTGGGTTAGCCAAGGGGCTCGCCGGCGTGGTGGGGTGGGGCGAGTCTGCCGGCGGCGTGGGGTGAGGAGGACACTTGGGCTGCCGGCGGCGGGATCAAATCTGGAGAAGGAGGTTTCAAAACCCTAATTTTCGAATTAGGGTTTTGAAACCCTAATTCGAAAATTAGGGTTTCAAAACCCTAATTTTAAGGTTTCAAAATCCTAATTTTTAAATCAGGATTTCAAATCTTCTAATTTTAGCATTTCAAAAGCTTAATTTGCAAATTAGTTGCTAAACCTAACGGCAATCGCGGTTCCTTTTTTTTTTTTTGTAACTCACCGGTGGTCGGAGAAAAATACCAGTGGTTGTGCTCAGTGAATCACCAATTGTAGCGGGGTTGACCAGAGGAGGAGGGTCATGGGCAAAAATTGTAATTTAAATTTGAGGGGGGGAAATTGTACACCGTGTATAGTACAGGGGGTCATTAGCTAATAAAGAAATAAGGGTATTTTGGTCATTTCACGTTATTTTTAACGGATCCGTCTAGGGTGCCCAATTTCTCAAACTGTGGGGGGGGTTTAGTGCTTAAGTTTGAAGTGGAGGGGGGCAAATCGCACAACGTGTATAGTAGAGGGGGTCATTCCCTACTTTCCCCCAAATAAAATCAGGGGCAGAGCACCCCCCATGACAGGGGGGTGGGGCATGACACCCCTCAAAATTTTGGAAAAGTCTTTTTTTAATTTTTTAAATAATGGGTAATCGTGTTTAAAATATGTATGAAAATACCATTATATTATAATATATACTAGTTGTACTAGGATTTTATTTTATTATATTTTTGAGTTTTTGTGCCACCGACCTTCATAATCTTTATCTTTCTCGTTTCCTTACTCCATTTCCAAATTTCATATTCTCAAATTACGAAGAAACATGAGTAGATCAAAGTTAATTCTTTTTCTTATGTTAAACTCTTATAACATGTTAACTTATATGTGACTATGGTCTTCAATATAATTAGTAATAGTTGTTGATTAACCTAAGCAACTTAAATAAATCACTGTGAATAGTAAAATTTTATGCTTACTAGTCAAATTGAGTACTTTATTTTGCATTTAACGTATACAATAGTGACGTTTATGTTAGCCATAAAAATTTTTATGATTTTTTTTTGTCCTCCCTTGTTGCACTTCCTGAATCCACCATGAATAAAACCACCATCATCCCCGTCTCAACCATTCCACCTCATTTGTTCAGAATTTTAGCTTTGTGATATATGTTTATACGATTTGGATGCACACATCTTACCTCTTCCAAGCTTTTTCATGTTTAACGACCATTAGCTTTTTTATTTTTCTTCTACATGCCCGTGCAATATTAGTTGCTAAAAAGGAAAAAAAATTGCTTGTGAGGGGATTTATGTACAGTTCAAGGCGACAAATTGACCACCTTGATATTTTGGAGCAAACATATAATAAGTATAAATCCAATTATTTTTTACAGACTTATTTGACCTCCATAGGAAAGGACAACACATCAAATTTTAAAGTCATTGACCACCTTTTTAAGGCAATAAGTATGCATCTTTCTGCGCGTACTTATTCGCATTCATCTTTTGTACGCAGCAACGAAGAATCAAGTATACGGCCAACCGCATATTACAAATAACAGTAACGAGAAAAAAGTCTTATATACTAAACTTTGGCAATGTGACACTACTTGGCAGACATCAAACTAAGCCCAACCATCGCGAGAAACCGCTCACTATTTACACATATTAAACAGAGGAATCGCCCTCGCCGAGAAAATCTGAGGAAAAGAAAAAAGAACCTCGAGGGGAGGAATATTATTGGTCGGCTGCCGGCATGAGACAGCGGGGTCAAGTGATCAGGAATCGAGCTGGAAACTCTGAAAAAGCGACCAAGAGATGCCCCCCAACAAGCCAAATGTAGGCGCTTGGCCGGTTCTCAGCTTCAAATCCTGATTATTTTACCGACGTTTTGCTCCTGGAAGAAAAGAATACGTGCATGTCTCTGTCACAATGATAAGATCAAAAGCTGGTTTGCGAGAGCGTCTCTTTCTCTTTAATATGGCGATTAGTATAAGAATAAGAATGAGAGTGGAGATGACAAGATTGTTTGGGTGCTTGATCACCTGTCTCTGTCCGGGGCTACCGACCAAAAGTTATTAAACCATGTGGGCGCTTAGGATTGCATGCAGGTTGCAGAATGTCCATTAATGGCGGCTTTTAAAAATGACAATACAAAAGGCATCAACATACTTACATACATATCGATCTAATCTAGTATATTCTAAGTATAGTAATGCAAGATGGGGTAGGCAGATCCAGGGTGCTAAGTCGAGAAAACTTACCAGAAAATGGTTTCCAAATGAGTACTGGTCAGTCTAGTGAAGAAAGCAGTCTGGATAGTGGGAGATTAGAGATGTATTTTCATGGCAATTAACAATCACGCATTGTCTAACCAAATTACATTATCTCTCCACATACTTTTCAAAGTTTCCAATCCGGGCAGAACATTTGGGTTCAAAGGCCTGCACGATCTACAATTGGAGGGAGGATCTGCGTATCCCTGCTTCTTTATGCGCTAAAAAGTTTGTGTATTTCAGTTCATTGTGATGATTTTTTTACGTCTATACCGTACATATTACGATCTTTGTTCATCTTTGGTGGCGAATGGTTATCAACAACTGTAAAAGGCTATAGAACTATAATTTTTCATCTATCAAAAAATAAAACAATATGATAGCATATTACGAGGGGCGCCGTTAAAACATTAAGATTTTCGGCGGATGGATTCTCGTTAACTTTCTCGCATGAAAATCCGTGTGGGAAAAAAGAGGGGTAACTTGGGCGACAAAATTTAGTTATAGTCTCATCTACAAGCAACTACGTTTAAATAAATAAATAGTGTAAAACTTTTAACGACATAACTATAGCCGCTATAGATCAATTATCATCTAATGGCTGGACAGACGAAACGATTATGTATAGAACAAATTTTGGCTGCTACCGAGTTGTGAGATCTTCCTCCAACCTCATATATAATGACAATTTATAGTTGTTAAATGTTTCTAGTACCTTTTCTACTAACACTTTTAGCACAATTCTTAGCAGTAATTTTTTAGTATCACTTAATAAAAGTTAGTAAAAATATTTAGCGACCATTAATTATCTCTATATGAGAAGTAGGAGGAAGATTCTTTTAAATCGAGTAGCAGCCAAAAAAATTTCTTTTCATTTTCTTATTGCATAATTTGACAAAGGAGAGATTTAAATGGTTCCTCTTCCTACCTCACCCTGCATCCTTAAGATTAATGTAGTATAGGTTACATACGTCTATGTAGATGTATGCGTGTTCTGCGTTGAGTGATGGTATTAGCAACCAACACATCTAAACTGACTACGGGAGGTCTTAGACATAAATATAATACGGAGTACATTTTAACTCGGTTTGATTGTCAATGATAAAAACCTTGATAAGAGTTGTTCAAAATAACTAAGGCGAAGAGTGGTTTAGCAATTATGAGGTTGCTCTATCTAATAGTGGGCATCCAATCCAGTTACAGATGTATGGTTACCGTTGTATGCAGCGTGACAAAACGACACAGAATTAAGATAAGATAACAAAATGTCTTAGAGCGCAGATTATTTTCTGAGTTTGAAAGATAAACCAGATCTGTTTCGAGCATGCTCTGGTATTTGAAATTATTTCTTTCGTTTTTATTTTGCAAAGTCCACGGGCTTCATTTGACAAAACTCTTTGCGGTGGCGGTGGTGGGGCGTAGCGGTGGCCGACGGTGGTGGTGGCCGGCGGTGGCTGCTGGTGGCAACCTCCGGCGACTGCCGGTGGCCTCATCTTCTTTCTTTTTTGATTACCTTCCTCGTGTCGCCAGCGGTGGTCGCCTGAGGTGACTGCCGGCGGTGGGAGGCTGGTGGTGGTGGTCTAAAAAAAAATTTCATTTTTGGAGATTTTTTTTTCTTCTTCAGTTTAAAAACTAGTTTTTTCAACTAGAGAAAGAAAAAAACAAATGGTTGCCAAACGCTCTTTTTTTTTCAATTTTCAAAACTGGAAAAAAAATGAGTGTCAAACGGGACTTTAGGGTTCGTTTGACAAAAAAAAATTTTTGGTTTTCAGTTTTTAAAGAGCAGCTTAATTTTTTTTTTTTATAAAAACAAGTGGGTGTTTGATAACCCCTTTTTTTTTGAGGTTTTTTTTTTTTGGTGTTTGGTAACCCTTTTTATTTTGTCTTTTTTTTTTGGTGGTTTGAGGGGGGGGTGGTGGGGTGCAGCGGTGGTGGTGGTGGCCGGCGGCCGGAGCTGGCTGCCAGCAGTCGCCGGCGGCCGGAGGTGGCTGCCGGCAGTCGCCGGCGGTGGTCGCCGGCGGCCGGAGGTGGCTGCCGGCGGTGGTCGCCGGCGGCCGGAGGTGGTGGCCGGTGGTGGTGGCCGGCGGCCGGAGGTGGCTGCCGGCAGTCACCGGCGGTGGTCGCCTGAGGTGACTGCCGGCGGTGGGAGGATGGTGGTGGTGGTCTAAGAAAAAAACCAAAAGTGAAAAAAAAAACCAGTTTCTGGAGTTTTTTTTCACTCTTTTTACTCTTCAGTTTAAAAACTGGTTTTTAAACTGAAAAAAAATAGTGAAAAAAAAACTCCAGAAACTGGTTTTTTTTTCACTTTTTTTTTTTTCTTGACCACCACCACCACCCTCCACCGCCGGCAGCCACCTCAGGCGACCACCTCCGGCCGCCGGCGACCACCGCCGGAGACTGCCGGCAGCCACCTCCGGCCGCCGACCACCACCACCACCACCGGCCACCACCTCCGGCCGCCGGCAACCACCGCCGGCAGCCAACTCTAACCGCCGGCGACCACCGCCGGCGACTGCCGGCCGCCGGCGACTGCTGGCAGCCACCTCCGGCCGCCGGTCACCACCACCACCACCGGCCACCACCGCTGCACCCCACCACCGCCACCGCAAACCACCAAAAAAAAAAGTCAAAAAAAAAAGGGTTACCAAACACCAAAAAAAAAAAACCTAAAAAAAAAGGGGTTATCAAACACCCACTTGTTTTTATAAAAAAAAAAAAATTAAGCAGCACTTTAAAAACTGAAAACCAAAAAAAAAATTTTGTCAAACGAACCCTAGTGTTTGGACGATAGATTCTACATTGTCATCAATCAGTTTTGAACTTTGGTGTGGTAAGTGGAGCAGCATGTCATGAACATTGCGGTAGCTGGTGGGCCAACGCCTGAACCTCCTCTGTGTTGTGTGCCTTGGCATGGCTTATGTACAGCCCCCACCAATACCATTGTCGCTTCAAATCCATGGCACGTGAGCATGGAAATTTTTTGATGGATACCGTCGTAAGAAGAGCTAATAGTTTATAATATAGTAACGAATGATGATCGTTAAATATGTATAGTAATTTTTAGTCGGTGATACAAAATACCTGTTGCTAAGATTATTATTAAAGATGACTATAAAAATGTCACTAGTAATATTGAACGGTAATTGATGACGACGTTAGAAAATAGACTATTTTTCTTATCGAATGACAACCAAACTCTTTTGTTTGAGCATCTCTTCGTCGTGTTCATCTTCCTCCTCCTTTTTCGTTTGGATTCACAATTTCGAATAAAATGAGTTTTGCCAACTTTGTGGCCTAAGTGATGCTATTAGCACTCAAAACTATTCTCAAGATACATACATGTCTTTATAATTTTCATATGCAACACTTCAAATTAAAGTGCATGCTTTCCATTTTCTCCTTGTGTACTTTTGAGAAGTATTGAAGGATAATGACATTGCCAAGTAAACTTTTTCACTGAAAGAAAACTTTATGTTCAAATTTGACCAGAAAGTTAAAGAATTGAAAGACAAAAGGAGCAATTATACCCCTTTTTTGTGGTCAGAGAGACCCTTTTAAGACACTTATGAATGGCTAATCATACCAACTCTCTAATTCACTTTAATTAATGACAAGCTGTGGAGAGACTGCAGTTTTCACTTTTACTAATCATCAATCATCATAGGCATAACATACTTATTTGGGGAAGTACTGCTGAAGTTACCTAACAAGCCACAAGGTGTATTATTTTAAGGTCCTCTCTGTGAGATTAGGTTTAGACCATGATTACTTCATGACTGTACATAGCCCACAAAATCCACTCCATAAAAGGAAGATGATTTGCATTTTGCGCCCTTTAAGTTTGGGATATTCTTTTTGAACTAGTCATAATGCTAGGTAGTTAACCAAGTCTTAAAGGAGCAAAAGAACCCACAAAAATAATTCCAACTCATTTTTCATGTATTAAAAGCTTTATAAGGAGCTTTCAAGCACATAAAATAAAAGGCTGGTTTTATTGCTATATATATGCTTTAGGACTATATTAGCTATTTTGTTGGCTAGTTACATGGTCCAGGTACGCGGTAACTTGCTTCACTTTGAGGGTGCAAAATACTGTGTCCTTTAAAAACTAATAAAATGATAATATGATTTCTATTTTAGTTTGTTAAGGCAGTGTTACATGCCATCCTTGCCAATGTCTTATCATATGTTAGACTCACGTTTTATCTGGTCTGAGACAAGGTGATCTATTGTCTTTGTTATGCCGAAGTCTTCTTTGAATCTGTTATTGTGCAGGAGAATTCGAGCGGTCTGGGATAATTTCATGTTAGTTTTTGGCGTCATTCCACTGGTTGTTTACTGCATAAATTTATCCCAAGTTACTAAAGGAAGGAGTCTAGCCAAAAGGCTAATTTTCAAAAATCATCATTCTCCCTCCACCCCAATGCAAGATTATCTCCAAGACACCTTTATGTTACATAGCGTATTTTGGTTTTGACCACCTTTCAACAATACTTGTGTACTTCTCTGAACATAGCCAACGGCTGGACGCAACTCTTCCGTTCCCAGGTTAAAAGGGTACAACTCCGCATTGGAAATCTAATAAGCTAACTTTGATCATATCCATTATATCATGTCTTTCAATCATCAAAACTCAAATGAAAGGAAATTCACGGATAAAAGATACCATACTATTCAATCAAGCTATTTTGGAAACACATCGTTGGACGATTGTATCAAATCCATTCTCCTTTATACCAAATTTTCTTAGAAAAATAATGCGGTCTAGAACCTCTTTCTAGTTTACTTGTCGGAAGAGACATTATTGTTCAGTGTTCCAAATAACAAGTTGGTAATTGTAGGGTACTTTTGACATGGACCCTTTTTTTAGGTAATTGCAATTTAGAAATTTTTTTTGGGATTAAATCTTATTACCGCTAACTTTAAGGACATATCGGATTGGGACCTCACAAAAAATTTCAGCCACCTCTGCCTATCTTTTACTTTTGAGAAAAATTTATTCGTTTGTTCAATGTGGCGAGCTTAAGTACAAGCTAATAGAACTCTTGTATATACTTGAAAGAATCTTTAGACATTACCAAACCCTAACAACTCACGATTCTCCTTTGGCAAGCTATGAGGAATCGTTTTCTTTTAAAATCTTCCCTCGTTGGATTTAATATCGGGAATGATGAGTTTGATGCTATATTCCTCCCATGCTGAGACATTGGATCATTTTGCCCTAGAGTATGCATGTTCAAGAATTTGTATTGTTTAGTTTTCCCCTCGTTTCCAAGTTTCCAAGTCCATTTTGTAAGTGATTTATTTCACGTGTTTGCACTTCAAGCTCCACAACAAAGTATAATTCATATTCAGATTCTTCGTCTTCTCAACCTTATGTCCTTGTTTGACTACACTGAACAAATATCATATATCATAATGTGTGCAATTAGACGAATATAACACAATTCAAACATATCATCTAATCAACCACAATCCTTGCCAACCAACTGAAGAGCTTAACCACTTAAATCATGCATACTTATCCCGTAGCTGTTACTCTATTACACGACACAAGTCTTTGACTTATTAGCTGTCTTGTGGACTAATTCTATGGTCCTATTACGCGGTAACTCACTTCAAACTTTAAGGGCGTGCAAAATACCATGTCGTTTAGAAAATAATAATACCATGACCATGTGATTTAAGGTAGTGTTATGTGCCATCCTTGCCAATGGCTTACCACATGCTAAACTCGCACCTTATTATGTCGGAGACAAGGTGGTCCATCGTCTCTATTATGCTGAAATCTTGTTTGAATCCGTTGCTCGAGCACAGCTGTCAATGGCATACAAATAAGTAAGAGGAGGCCTAGAGATCAACTATCTGTTCAACTCCCTGTTTATTATTATTATTATTTTTTGCATCATTCCGCTCGATTGTTTATCGCTTGGATTTATCCCAAATTAATATATTAATTAATATAAGGAGTCCGGTCAAAAAGGTCAATTTTCACCGGGGTTGGATTTATGAAAAAGAGGAAATGTCATCGGGGGGTTCTTTTGGCAATTAGCCATGGAGGGCCTGTTAGATTTTGTAACGTCATTTCCGGTTTAAGCAAAAAAAAGAAGTGCTAGTTGGGATTCTTCGATCCACTCAACTTGGCTTTGCTCCTTTGAGAGACGACGCATACATCGATCAAACAAAGGCAAACCAAATTCGTTTTCTCTGAAACTAGTCCAACTACCATTTCCCTGTCTCTCTTTCCCCTTCTTCTCGTCCTTCGAGGTACTCTCTCTCTCTCTCACACACGCACGCACAACACACTGAATGCGTGTAGTACTCGTGCGCGTATGGCGTGCTGTTCGAAAAGATAGGCCCGAGGGAGATTTTTCGGCTGTGAAGTTGCTTCGTGAATGAGGCTTGCTTTGATAGTTGTTTCTTCGTGTTTTCCGGAAATGTTTTTGGTGATTTTTTGTTTTCCTTGTTTGAATAGGTCTTTGCTTGGTTGAAAGTGTTAGCTCAGTCTTGTTTGGCGTTGTTTAACTAAATGAAATTTATGATTTCTTTGGGGTTCTTTGGCATTACCGACCACAGTTTGATATTTTTATGCTTGATTTTTTGACTTCTGATTTCAGACCTAAACTGCAGTTTCCAGTAAGCTGTTAAAATACCACTTGAATGCAGTTGAAAATCCGTTATAACGAGTTTCTCATTGCAATCTACTAGATATTTTTACTTTAATTCCGTGTTCAATTTATAGTACTTTATAAATTTGAAAACTGATTAAAAGCTTGTTTTGGGTAGATTGAGTGCTCTATTACACGACATGAGTCTTTGCCGTTTGATGGAATGCATTCATTTGGTATATTGCCACGTTTTTCCGGAGGCTTTTCAGCTTCAAATTGCTTCAAATATTTTTTACGAAACAAACAAAATGGAGAAAAAAAGACAAAAATGAAAGGAGCCATCTAATCTCGGGAACTCTTGCTAAACTTTTGTGAATTTTCACATGCTTACCCTACTGTAAAGTTAATGCAGGACAAGTTGGACTATATAGAACTGCTTATTGTTGTAATTTTGTATGGATTAGGAAAATTTTGTGTAAACTTTTTTTGCATCAGTTGTGGTGCCCCTTAATGTCAGATACATCAAACTCTCGTTGACATTTTCTCATAATATGTACGAGGGTTGATGTTACAACATCGTGAACTTTGAGAACTACAGTCCGTCATTCCCTCTCAGAAGCGATCTTCTGATGTGATAATTTATCATGGAAATTATGTACTGATTGGTTATGGGAATATGATTCGGCAACTTATATCATAATAACAATCATTATTTGACTGGAGGAGATCTATCTCAGAAACTCCCTTTAGTAACCAGCTTCCAAACACTAATGCTGTTCGAAGGGTTTTTCCTTTTCAGTTTTTGTAAAGTTATTGAAAAGCTTCTATGTTTGCACCCCTGTGGACGGATTAAGGTTATCAGCCTAAACTATATGGACGATAAATTTAAACAGGAAAATATTGGTGCCCATCTGATAAATGTGCCAGTAAACCCGTGTTACAACTATGGCTTTGCCACGATCTTAGCATTCACAGTCTTTTGTGATTGAGGCACTGATTCAATTTGCAATTAGTTTCAAGTCTACTGTTTGCAATCTCCAGTGTTCAAAAGACTTGTGGTGTTGCTTTTGTGTTCTCTTAATCAATTGAATACTTTTTGGTAACAAAGTTAACTGATTCAGTTGCTTGGTTTTTGGAACAGAATTAGTTGCTTGGTTTTTGGAACCGAACTAGTTGCTTGGTTTTTCGGAACTGAATCTTGATCTTAGATAACTCGATCATTTGACCACAGTTTCTAGCCGCGTTGTTATGCCCCCTTGCTGTGTGCCTTCAAATTCGAGATGACCATCGGCGTAGTATGGAGGAATACCATAGAGTGGGGCTCAATAATGCTTTTCTAGAGATGCTTCAAGTTCTAAGGCCTTAATCTTGTTATATAGAACCGTTAGTGCTATTATTGGGCCATAGTATCCCCTCTAGAAAGGTTGAGAAGCTTACATCATTGTTTGTCTATCAGGATAGAAATATACTGCCTGTACATTTCCACACCACACTATCCTCAACCGAGAATGCAGCCAATAGCATGTTAATTGCCAAAACAAGGAGCCAGCTCTTAATGTTTCTGTATGGATGCTTCAGCTCATGCCTCATCTCGTTGTCCATCATCATACGCTTTAATAGCCACTAGAAATTTCAACACGAGATTCTTTTTCCATTTCCTTGGAGGTTACTTCGCGTACACATACTTGTTGTTTATTCTTTTAATTAACAAAGAAAGCATCTGCTTTTTCTTTCATTCTTCTTTCTGTATTTTCTTATAGTTGGTGGATAATCATCTCTTGGATGTTTGGTCTCCCTGCAATGACATGGGTAAGGCTACATAGATCTAACCCTCTCCAGGCCCCCCACTGGGTTTGCACTTCTGGTGCTCAATCTATGAGTGATTCCTCCTACCTTTTTTTCCCTTTTTTTTTGTTTTCTTGTGTTAAGTATGGGGGTGGGGGGAACGTATTGCTTGAACCATACTGCTGTTAAAGAGTCTTTGAGCTCACCTTTTAATTACACCAATTGTCATTCCATTTTAGTACACTTGATTCCACTTCTCGTCATTACGTTTTCATTATCTGGAGTGGCGAACTTGAGGAGTATATGGCTTATGGTTATGTGGGAGCTATAACGTGCGGTTCGAAAACTTTGGTTGATATATTGTTGCTTAACATCATCATCCTTGCAATCTTAATAGTGCTTTGTAATTCAGTATAAGTATATAACATTTAGTTATTGCTCTGTCTCTCTTTCTCTCTCAGATAGGTCAAAGGTGAAACGTTCAACAGGGAAGGTTGCAGTTCCATTTGAGTTTGTTAACGAAATACTTATCATCTTTTGGCTCATGAGAAGGTTTTGGAGAAACTGCTTATTCTGAGGAACTGAAATCTTTGGGCATTATGCATGTCTGGTCCTGTGGCCACTGTTTATAATGTCGAAGGAGAACTTTCTTTGTCAAGTAAGGCAGGAGGACTTACTTTGTCGAATAGGACAAAATCTGTTGACGCTAATTCATTTTATGAAAACGACCATCTGACCACGCTGACCAATGGTGAAGTTTCTAGTTCTTCTGAAACCGCTAGCTTCAGAGTCGGAGAACTCTTACTGTCCAATGGGGATTTATATTCCGGGTCACTTCTTGGAAATGTGCCTGAGGGTTCAGGGAAGTATGTTTGGTCAGATGGTTGCAAATATAATGGTGAATGGAGACGGGGGATGAGACATGGATATGGAAAACTTCAATGGCCTTCTGGAGCTGAATACGAGGGCGAATTTTCAGGTGGTTATATGCATGGAACAGGGACGTATATTGGGCCGAACAAAATGACCTATAAGGGGCGGTGGCGATTGAACCTCAAGCATGGGTTAGGATATCAAGTTCAACCAAATGGAGACATCTTTGAAGGCTCTTGGCTTCAGGGAACTGTGGAAGGGCCTGGTAAGTATACATGGTCTAACGGAAACATGTATCTGGGACATATGAAAGGTGGGAAAATGTCAGGGAAAGGAACTCTTACTTGGATAAATGGGGACTCTTATGAAGGAAGCTGGTTAAACAGCATGATGCATGGATTTGGAGTCTATACATGGAGTGATGGGGGTTGCTATGTGGGAACTTGGACGCGTGGTCTAAAGGATGGAAAAGGGTCTTTTTATCCAAAAGGTAGCAGGTTTCCAGCCAGACAAGAACTGTATCTTAATGCTCTAAGAAAGCGAGGGTTGTTGCCTGATTTAAAAAAACAGAATCAAGTTTCACATATTCAACATGCTTCTTCAGTAGATATGGGAAATATCAAGGTTGTTGGGAGCCGAGGATCTCAACGGAATGCATCTGATAAGCTCCCCAATGGTAATCTCTTAAATCTGGAGCAATCTCGCCCTGCAAATGTTTCCCTAGAAAGACGCTGGAGTCTTGAGGTTGCTATCGAGAAAGGACTTGGACATAACGTATCACTGGATATGTCCGAGACTGGTTTGGATAGTGGAGAAAATGTGGCCGACATAAATGCTCCAATCCTGGAAAGAGAATATATGCAAGGTGTTTTAATCAGTGAGCTCGTGCTGAGCAATAGTTTTTCGTCATCCAAAAGAGCAAAACGACGACAAAAGAAGCTAGTGAAGGAGGTAAAGAGGCCAGGTGAAGCAATCATTAAGGGTCACAGGAGTTATGATTTGATGCTCAGTTTGCAGCTTGGAATCAGGTACATCGTCTTGACCATGAATATGTCCCTCTGTTTCCTATAGATTAATACTGGTCCTCTCTCGGATATGAGATACCTTTGCATTCTCTCGTGGTAAATATCAATAAAAAAATTTGATGCCATTTTAACAAGGGGGCTGTTTATTTAACTGTAAGGGTATAATTTGTTGTCCTTTGGTATCTTAGTCGAACTACTGAGTACTGGACTTCTGGGTTGTTTTGCTTATCTGTGAATGAAGATGTTAAAGGTAAGCCTTTCGCTCCACAAGCAGGGAAGTCGGACTTGACTCTGAAGACCATAAGAGCCAAGTTACTGGGTTGAACTTTGGGAACTCTTATTGTTATTAGATTCTTCAGGTTCTGGAAGTTGAAGGGCCCCTAACGGTGTTGTTTCAACCAATATGGTTGAGGGAGGGGTGGGGTAGGTACAGCCTTTGCATTATTTGAACCAGTGGCGGCGTCCAAAGGCTCAGAGCCTGTGCAGCCCAAGCTCTTATCCCACCTACCTTGTGGAAGTTCTGTAGTGAAAATCTTATACTTGCATAGACTTGTGGAGTCTATTATTTAGACTTGACAGGATGAAGAAAATGGTTTGTAAAACTTTTTTGTGCTTTCTGTTTCTTTAAATAGTACTTCTCCTGCTTGAACTTGAAACCAACTCCAGCAAAATTCTACACACTCACACCTTATTTGTTGCTCTGCGGGGTTCCACCTCATTTTTTCTCATGTTGCTCATGCATCCCCCTTTATGACCCTACTATCCTATCTGACACGGAAAGCTTGCATAAGGCTGTCCTGCATCACTATCTTATCTCACACTATTTTATGATGTCTTGTTAACTAGTCGTGATGCAACATAACTACAATATCCTATTTCTTATGCTACACATGTCTTCTGAGGGCACAGGTTATTGTTTCCAACATAGCACCCATTTTATTGGTCGATAGAGTTTTGTTTTTTTTTGGGTTTGGGGTGGGGTGGGGTGGGGGGGTGGGCGGGGGGTGGGGGGGGGGTTGTTTGCTAGGACATGAGAATATCGATGGGTTTCTCCTTGCAGAAATTAAATAAAGCGATTCTTTTCTTGTGCTTGTTGTTGCTTTCATAGCTTAGCATATATAGTTACAAATAATCACGATTTTTTGGCTTGAATGGGCATAGCTAATAATAATACATATTTAATTATCATCTCATAGCTTCTTATATCTTTTGGAATTTCAAACTTGAAAGTTTGTTAGAACCTGATCAGATATACGGTGGGGAAAATTACACCCATACAAAGACGAGAAGTAAGAGTTTCTGATTTTGGTCCTCGGGCGAGCTTCTGGATGAGTTTTCCTAAAGAAGGGTCCCAATTAACGCCCCCTCACCAGTCAGAGGATTTCAAGTGGAAAGATTATTGTCCGATGGTTTTCAGGTTGGTTGCGATTTCAATTTTTTTTTCTTTACATTAATAAAAACTTGGGTTCTCATCTCATATTTCTTTGATGCAATTCCTTGGTTTAATTTGCGAAAAATTTCCTCTCTTCTGTTTCTTCCAGTTTCTAGCACTTTCTGGCCTGAATATTATTTGCAGATTCTGGCAATTTAGGTTGAATGAGTGACTTCCTTTCTCGTGAAGGATTTTGTTATAAACATTTTATGTTGTCTTTCTGATAAGTGTCAAATTATGTTAGGGAATATACAGATGTAGAAAGTTACAATCGGTCGATTGTTTACAACATTTTCTTGTAGCTTTTCTTTAGATCAATATTATTGCCTAAAGAAATTGGGTTCAGCATTCAAGTGGTAAAGCAAGCCAGCTTGCCCCCACTGTACAAAATTTGGTAGTTAAGAAATACAGAGCTAAATGCATCACTGGTCCTTATATTATTGTCAAAATCCCACTAAGATCCTCAAATATCATTTGACCAATTGAGCCCCTAAACTATCTCATTTGGCCAAGTATAATCTTTCCGTTAAAGGCTGTTATACGCGAGGGTTGACAAGTACAAAAGTAACTACATTGTCTACGTTTTGACATTTGTTAATTTTACAAAAGACGTGCCTATTGGCATTTTCTACACTATAATTTAGACAAGGAAATGAATAATTGGTCAAAGTAGAGAATACGAAAAAAATAGTTTATCGTTCACTAATTTAAGTTGAATTTTAATATTTTTGTGGGAGTGTACAATGACTTAATTAGGCGAGTACTTTGAGGTTCAGAAAACAATATTAGCAAAGATGTTACATCTGAATCACTTAAAGACAACTGAGGGGAACATAAATGAAGGTTCAGAAAACAATATTAGCAAAGATTTTTGTGGCATTGTACAATGACTCTGCTTTACTGCCTTGCATTGTAGCATTCTGGGAATTAATCGTTCTTGCATGTCTTGTGGATTGCATCACTTCCAGTGGGAGGTCTTTTGCAAGGGGCAATTAAAGAGTCCTCCTCCTTTAGATGCCTGGTGGTCCAACGTCAATATTGATCGTTCACTTGCACTTAAAGAAGCCCAATTTATGGCAAGTTGTATATAGGAGCGGCAGGAAACATTTATAGTGTGATGAGCTGCAAATCAGAGTTAAGTTTTGAAATACAGAATAAGACCTGTGTTTTGAAATACAGAATAAGACCTGTCTCTATATTCCATTTCTGTAACTAGTCTGATACTGGCAGACATTCCTTTTCTTTTGTTTGGACTGGGAAAGAGGGAGGGGGAGGAGGACTGGAGGAGGCACTTAAACCATGTAAAAATGAAAAAACTTCTAAAATTTTGCAGCAAGTATCCTGTTTTGATATCCTTGTGTAAGTTATTGTTTATACAAGTGCATGTCTTGATTCTCCTGTTTATAGTAGTATGGTTTGCCTTGCTCTTGAGCTACTTGGCTAAAATGAGTTTGTACTTTTTTAGGCTTTTGCCTCCCAATTTTTCTATCCATCCTTGTGATGGCATCATAAAAGATTCAAATTCATACACCATTGACTTTTTCCCCATTTCAGATTCCATATTCAGGACTAAAAAGCTAGGTACTGTTACTGCAGGAATTTAAGGGAGATGTTTAAGATTGATGCTGCTGACTACATGATGTCCATTTGTGGAAATGATGCTCTTAGGGAACTTTCTTCTCCTGGGAAAAGTGGTAGTGTCTTCTTCCTGTCTCAAGATGATCGTTTCATGATTAAGACACTTAGAAAATCCGAAGTGAAGGTGTGCCATCCCATTTGTATCTTGGTCACTGATTAGTGTTTTATTTCTTTCTCTGCCTTTATTGGTTATTTCTTCCGGGATTTTGGTTTTGCAACCTCAAGGATGCAAATTTCTCCACGTCGTGATGATATGTTGTAATGATTGAAGGTTGATACTACCTCCATCAGAGTTCTCTACTGAGAAAGGACTCTTGGGAATGGAGAAATGTGTATATTCCTTCCCATGGTGATATTTCTGGTTGCTAATTCAAGATCTACATGAAAGTCCTACCAGAACAAATCTATTCTACAAACATTTTCTGTAGGTCAGGTTAAAATTTCAAAAGCCATCGTTATACTTAATTTTTAATTGGAGAAATGATATATGAGTTGATCAAGCACAGATAAACCACCCTTAAAAAGCATGGGCACAAGCTGATGCAAACAGGGATGCACTAGATATGCACATACTGATGTTACATAGGCTGGAATCTTAGAAAATCACAAAGAATACTCCACTTTACAATCTAACAGCAAGAATCTCAGTAACTTCTTGGAAACTTGGAGAGAATACCTTCAAACAAAATGTCCTAGATCTGTGCAGCAGAGAATGACGTAGAAAGAGCTGCTTTGTGCTGGCCGCTCTCGCGTATAACAGCGAAAAAGGGATGGGAATGCGCCGCGGTTTCGGATCCTTAAAACCCGAACATCCAATGCCTGAGAACCCTAGCTGGGGTGGAGCCGAAGCTCAATCTTACTGTTCTTCTTTCCTGCCTTCTTAAAAAGTGCTGGAGAAGGCAGACTTATCTTCTTTTATACCAACTCCAAAGCTTCCTAGAGAAGCCAACTACCACTTCAAGAGAAGCCACAATATTGACTTCTCTAACTCCCAAGCACATAAGTAATTTTACAAATTGACCTAAAAACTTCAGAGTTGACTCAAATTAGAGAGCAAACTGAAAAGACACTACTACCTTTACCAAATGTACTCTAGAAAGTACTTTATAATACAGACTTTTAGAAACTAAGCATAAACAGCCCCCTGTTAGAAAGAACTCGACTCTATTCGAGTTGCCAATTATGCAGCTTGAAGATCTCAGTGTCAATTTCCATAAACTCCTCCTTGCTTAAACATGAGTTCTTATAGTCAGGCGGTCCTGCTCACTTGATGAGAAATCTTAAATATGGCACTCTTAGTTCAATTTCCCAGACGTGGATCAACTTTTTCAACCTTGTGCTTCTGTTTTGCAGTAACCTCACTTGATGTTTTAACACCACCGTTGCCCAATTCTGCATGTGAATCACCATGAAAGTTGTGAATATATGCTATATTGAAGATAGGAATGTGTCTAGAGCATGAGGGAGTTTGACTTCATAGGAAATATTACCAAATTTGTGTAATATCTTGCGTGGCCCTTTCTCGCTTTTTATTGTGATAAGTACCTGCTGGAAGCCTTTCTTTTCCATGGAAAATTATGACCCAATCTCCAATCTTGAACTCTTTGAACCTGCGGTGCAGATCATCAGCTTCTTTATTGCATTAATTGATTTCAGTCAATTTTTATTTAGCTTCTTCTTGAACCTGATTCAAAATTTCAGCATAGATTATAGCATCGTAACTAGGTCGCGGCTGGTTTGACACATCCATAAGATTGACTACTTTGTTTTGGTTTTGCCTATAGACAAATTGAAAAGGGCTCTTTCCAGTAGACCTACTCATTGTGCTGTTATAAGCAAATCAGTTTAAGGCAAATCTAACCCCATTGCTTAATGTTGTCCTTAGCTAGGCATCTCAACAATTTCTCAAACTCCGATTTACCTACTTCTGTTTGTCACTTTGTCCATCTGTTTGTTTGGAGGTGATATGCTCTGCTACATTGCAATTTAGTAACCAATGATCTCCAAAAGGTATCAAAAAATGGCTACGAAATTAAGTGTCTTGATGAGGAGTTGATGGTATAGGATAGGGAAACCTGTTATCTGACCATGTCTTGAAAGTAACGAGTCGCCACATTGGGTTGCATCTAAAGTCTTCTTACATGCAATGAAATGAGCCATCTTTGAAAATTGATCAACAAAGATGGAAGTGGAATCAACTCCTCTTGCTGTCAACGGTATCCCCAATACAAACTATGCTAATTTTAACCCATGGAACCACAGGAATTAATAATCGAGTGTACAAACCTGTATTTTTCTGCTGCCCACTAAATACATGGGATGTACCACACCTATTGATATTCTGATACACATCTCTCCGCACTGTTGTCCAAAGACACCAAATTCACTGCCAAAGTGACCCAAAGCCCAAAGTGACCCAAGGCCCCCTTCATGCATTTCAGCAATCAAAAGCTCCTTAACAATCTCCTGGTATACATACTTGAAACCTTTAAACAAACAACCATCATTAACAATCAACACTGTACATACATTCTTGTCCCGAACTCTGTGCTTCTCTAATATTTATCATTAAAGAATTGTCTTTGTTTGCTCCTTGATCACTTCCAAGCTCGACAACACTAATTGACATGGCTCTTAACAAAGTAAACTCTTCTACTCAAAGCATCAACAACTTTGTTCTGGAAACCAGCCTCGTTGTCGGAGAGAAAACGTGTATTCTTGTAGAATTGCCACCCATTTGGCATGCCTCCGACTTAGCTTGAGGTAGCGCAAGGCTTCATGGCTTCGTAGGCAAGGTAAACTCCCTTTGGATCAGATAGTGTTGCCCAAATTTCAAGGCTTGAACAATAGCATAAAATACTCAACGTCATATGTGGAGTAATCTTGCGAGAATTATTGGGCTTCTCAGTTCTCACTAAAGCATGTGACCGGACTCCATTTACTTAAAACAACACTAAGTCCAACCTTTGATGCACTACAATCCACCTCAAAATATTTTTCAAAGTCTGACAGATTTAGTATGGCTGCTTGAGTCATTATCCTCTTTCTCTCTTCAAAACTCTTTTCAGCCTCCGAACTATAATTAAGCTCTCCACAATTGATGCATTCTGTAATTTGAGCTATTATAGTGCTGGAGTTTTTGATGAAATGCCTATAAGATGTGGCTAATCCATGAAAATTTCTGACTTTGGTTACTTGGTCATCCTTGGACACTCCTCCAACTGTTACTGTTTGAGGACGTAGAGGAATAGTTGTACGCCCATTGCGACTGGTGTTCTTTGCTCTGCTAGTTGAAGCATTAGCGTTGCTATCATAACGAAGCCTTCTAGATGAACCGCGAGTGAGTCAGGCTTGAACTTTTAGTGCAAGCTTGTAAACATCACCGACTTTATAAGGGTGTTGCAGGCTCATCCGATCTTCAATGCTAGTCTAAGGCCATTACATATCGACGCAACATTTTAGCTCTCTGTTTTAGAGAGATTAGTCCTCAATGACAAGTTCTGGAAATCATGAGGTACTCCTTGTCCGTGACTTCTCGTGTCGTCGTAGGTTTTCACTCTGTACAGAGTTTGTTCAGAATCCCGAGGCATGAAGTGAGCTTTCAGCTTCTCCTTCATCTTAACCCACCTCTAAATTTCTTCTTTTGCTCCTTAAGTCTCTATGAATTTGGTAATGCCTCCACTTGAAGTTGACCTCTTAGCATCGCTTCTACAAGCTTCACCTTTCTCTCTTCTGGTACTTCTTTCCAATCGAAATAACTTTCAATGCTATCCACCCAATCCAAGAAACCCTCTGGTTCCATGTTAGTATGTCACCATTAGATTCAGCAATATGAATTTGGACCCCACACTCTTGAGAATTCTGGAAGCGTGTACTATGCGATCTTCCCATCGTTAACATCCTCTATTATTTTGAGCACCCCTATGCAGATCAGATCTTCTGCCATCAATTAAATTATCACTTTCCTTCTCATCTTCCCGGTAGAGTGATTAGGTTTATTCGTAGCATTTCGAGCATGATCAAATTCATTATTGATTCCATTTCCACGGTTACGGTCATTAGTTACTTGAGTAACCAGTTGGGTGAGATGTTGAACTTGTTCTTTCATTCAAACATGTCTACCATTGCATTTCTGCCCCTACGACCTCTTCTTTCAGTGATGCTTTTCACAGCGCAAAGCACCCAAGACAAAAGCAGCCTTAAAGAAAGTTGCTCTAGATACCAGCTGATGCAACAAGGATGCAATAGGTATTCACGTATTGATGTTACATATGCTGGAATCTTAGAAAATCAGGAGTACTCCACTTGACAATCCAACAGGAAGAAAGTTACTATCTTCTTGGAGAAAAGACCTTTAAACACAATATTCTAGATCACTGCAGCAGATAATTAGGCAGAGAACAGCGGCTTTGTGCCGGCCTCTCGTGCGTATAGCGGCGGCAGAGGAATCAGTAGGCGCCACAGCGTCAAATCCTTGTGACCCAAGCCTCCAATGCTTGAGAACCCTAGCTGTTGCGGAGGTGAAGCTCAATCTTGCTATTTTATCTGCTCTTTCTTCTTAAAAAGTGCTGGAGAAGGCAGACTTGTCTTCTTTTATACGAACTCCAGTGCTTCCAAGAGAAGCCAATCCAATCTTCCAAGAGATGCTACAATTGTGATGTAAACCCCTCCCACTTATATCAGACTTCTTTAACTCCCCAAGCACGTAAGTACTTTTCCAAAATGATCCAAAAACTTCTGTGTTGACTCCAATTGGAGACCAAACTGAAAAGGCTCTACTCTAGCTTCCCAAGCACATAAGCACTTTTACGAAATGACCGAAAAACTTTAGAACTGGCTCACATGAGAGACCAAAATGAAAAGACACTGCTTACCCTCACCAAAAGTATGACAGAAACTTCTTTAAAACACATACTTTTTAGAAACTTGGTTATCATTTTCTTTGTTTTCGTATTTATGTTTCTTATATGAAAAAGTTGCCTTTTAAAAAAAATTCAAAAAAATTATTAACTTCTTTGGTTACCATTCTCAGAATAACCAAACTAATGATTGACATAAATACCACTTTAAAAATTACGATAAATCCTCTACATCTTTTAAATACCATTTTCCATACATCTACAAATGAAAATGAGTGGGTTGAATTGCGATAATATATTTGCAAAGAGTTGGTAAATAGCATTTGAATTTGGTGTTTTTGAAAATAGAATTTCAATTGGTAATCACACAAGAAAATTTAAAAAATGTAGGAATGAAAAAGAGAAAATAGTATTGGGGGGGAGGTGGGAGTTATCGGTAATACTTGTCTTTGGGTGGGAGAAGAGCTGGTTCGAGAGTTCCTGCGCCGGAGAGTCACTAGTTGGACAATTCTGCAACCAAGAGAGATCACCTGTAAAATTGTCGAGATAATGGAAATTCCTACTGGAAATATGGTTTTTGACCTTTCAAATGCCTCTTTCTGATAATTTCTGGAGCATGTAAAGTGGAGAACCAGCATACCGGCAGGAAGAATAGTGAATTCAAGACGTTCTTATCAGCTTATCAACATCATCGGTTGGTTTTTATACCAACAAAGATTTGACATGATTGACATGTTATAGTTATTACTTCATGCATGTTCAAGGTGCTTGTTCCTGTTGAAATGTGAATTCTAGGAAGTTTTTATTTTGCTTAATTTCTTCTAATCGGTGTTCTCATGTGTAGGTTCTTTTGCAAATGCTTCCAAACTATCACCATCATGTGCGGACGTATGAGAACACGCTTATAACTAAATTTTTTGGTCTTCACAGGATAAAACCATCAAGTGGCCAGAAGGTAAAGCTGTATATTATTACCTTTTTGCTGCAGAGGCTTCTAAGTGTAAAACGTGCATATTTATCGTTATTGTTGCATCACATAGACAAGAAACGTAGTAACTTTTGTTTTGCAGTTCCGCTTTGTAGTAATGGGAAATATGTTCTGCACGGAATTAAGGATTCATCGGAGATTTGATCTGAAAGGCTCCTCCCTAGGACGTTCTGCAGACAAGGTTGAAATTGATGAGAATACTACTCTTAAAGATCTGGATTTGAACTATTGCTTTTATCTGGAACCTTCTTGGCGTGAAGCTCTGCTAAAGTAAGTCTTCTATAGCTATTATTTTCTTATTGACCATAGTTCTTGTGGTTTGCAAATCTATTAGTCATCTACTTATGCATACTACTTCCCAATTATATATCTTGTTGGCAAAAAAGAAAAATGCATTTCCAATTTTTAAGTAGTAATGATAATTATTCTTTGGGTAAAATACACACGGCACCCCTGAGGTTTGCCCTAAACTACACACGGCTCCGCCTAAGTATATTTATTACACTAAGCTACACATTTCTATTTTTCTATTGACAGAGTTAACAAAATTAATGAAAGGACGGTCATACCCCTGATAAACAGGTCAATTTACCCCTCTCTCTCTTTCTCTCTCACACACACACACACACCCCAGCAGCACCCTCTGGACTGCCACACCCACTGCCGACGAAGCCACGGGCCACCAACTGCATCCACCACGACCCATCACCACTACCCACAACCGTCGGCCACCACCTCTCCGCGAAGACAATACATCGCGAATCTGAAATTGGCCAAACCACCAACCGCACAATCACCTACTGCACATCCACGGCCACTCACACCACCAACCGCACCACCAATTGTTTTCACCTCCCACCACCACCACTGAACGTCAATCTAGATCCACCACTGCCCAAAATAGGTGCCGCCGCACTGATTTGAGATCACCGGAGTACTTGGCCGAGGCGCACGACCGACGAGCGCAGAGAAGCGAGCAAGGGCTTGGGTCTTTTTTCAGTAATAGCTTGCCTGAAAATTTTAATCAAGTTACGTGGTTGTGGGTTTGGCTGGTTGTCATGGGGATTGTGGCGGCAACGGGCTTTGTTTGATCGTTCGTTGGTTGTTGGCGGTCAGTGTGGTGGCCGTTGGTGGATATGGTGGCTGATGACAAGTGGTCGACGTTGGTGGGTCACGATCAGTCGCAGGAGGGTGTTGCTAGGGGTGGCATATGGTTTTGCGATTGGTAGCAGTTGTTGGTCGTGGTGTGCTGACGTGGTTGTGGGTAGGCCGATTTGGGCCGGTGGTGGTTGGTCGTGGTGGCCGTTGGTGGGTCTGTTGGGGTCAGCGTTGGTGGGTCGCGATCGGTTGCCGGTGGGTGTTGCCGGGTGGTGGGGTTGCCCGTGAAGCATTTGGTTGTAAGGAAGAAGATGAAGAGGGCATTTTAGGAATATCATAATAATTGAAAGGTGCCCTAACTTCTCTTGACGATACCCTAACAGAAATGGGTGTTATGTAACACAATAACAAACTACAAGGGGCGGGGAGTAATAAAAATACTTAGGCGGAGCCGTGTGTAGTTTAGGGCAAACCTCAGGGGTGGCGTGTGTAATTCATCCTTATTCTTTTTGTTTAAACTGTTCTTGGTGGATAAATATAGATAAAAACGTTTCAAGATTTGGTCATTTGGGAAACCCTGGATGTGGAATTACAATATTGGACGAGCTTGAACTGTCAAAACTCGGATGCTATAGCTGCATTGGTGCTGGGTGTTTCTTTGAAACCCTTATGATTTATTGGAGGATACCACAAACTAAAAGATAGATATTCTCTTTTTATATGCCTTGAGAAGAATACAAAATCCTCGTCAGTAGCTCGGTAGCAATATTATGAGATTTTGTTTCATTGTGGTTCAGAAAGCCCCCAATGTAATTCAAAACTTGGTTGAGAGCATATATATATATATATATATGTATATATATATATATATTTACATATTTTTTTTTTCAAGTAAAATTATTGGCTGATGGGTTTCTTTCTTACTAATCTTTGGACAGGCAGATCGAAATTGATAGTAAGTTTTTGGAAGCAGAAAACATTATGGATTACAGCCTTTTGCTGGGTGTTCATTATCGTGCCCCTCAACATTTGCGAACCCTCATGTCTTACAATCATCGTGTTGTAACAGATGGATTGGGCATTGTTGCAGAAGAAGGTTAGGCTTCGATCCATGAACCATATTTGTCCGTGATTCATGTGTACCTGCCTCAAGTTCCTTGATACTCAACTGTACGATGCTTGTATTTCATGTGCCAGTTGCCTTTCTATGGTCACAAATCGCATGTGAATATGGGAAGAATCTTATGCGAAACTTGGTAGGAATTGGAAAAGAAAAAGGAGAGTTACTAGCTTTCAGTGGTTACAAACCTTCACCTGGCTTGCAGTAGTTTTCTTGACAGTTCAAAGAAAACAAATTCATGTCCTTATTATCAATTGGTGGACTGTAATCCAGAGTAGTTAATGCCCCTTTGGTGAAAATGCAACTGCTGTTTTTGGTGGGTTTTTTGTCCACCTTGGTAGAAATTTAAAACTCTGATTTTGGTGGTTATCTACTTATTTATATTACAATTTATCTTGGGCGTAGGCCAATGGTTCACTGTCCAGCCGATTAACATGTGGTGGCTTGTAATTTCCTCTCAATTTTAGTTAAATCAGTGACACCTTGTGATGCCATTAGGCTGACTTGTAACTGGCTGTTACTAGTGGTCTGGACTCTGGAGTTTTATACAATAAAATCTTGCCATTATTCGAGGGCTAGAGTGTTTGGTTAGTAATTTTGTTGATCTTTTTGTAAGATCATCTGGTGCTTTAACTAATTTTGCCTTTTGCAGTTCTCTGTGGTTTATGTATGGAGATCTAGTAAAATTTGTCACACCTTGCAATTCTTATCTTTCAGTTACGGGTACTTTTGCACATTATATATCATGTACGATAATAGTTCCTAATTATGTTGTTGATGATTCTCATTACAGAATCTATGGAGGATGAAATCTCTCCACAAGGCCTTGTTTTGGTCCCTCGAGGAGATGAGGATAACAGTGTTGTCATGGGTCCTCATGTCAGAGGTAGCCGATTGCGAACATCATCAGCTACTGGCGATGAGGAAGTGGATCTTCTTCTTCCTGGTACAGCAAGGTATCATCCATTATACTGAAAATAGGTTCCGTTACATTGTTGTCTGGACTAATAACATGTAATATCAGCAATAAATAAACGTAAAGAAGCAGGTTCGACGCTTGCCCACTAGCACTTGGTTCCATGTGGCCTTAATTACTACGCTCGCTTTCGTGACGTGGGACAACCATAACAATATCAGCGTTGCGTGTGAGTGTACCATATCGGATCGAGGCCTCCCTTCATTTCCAGTCTTCTCGAGTTTGATCAACTATTCTTCACTAGCTATGTGCCTAGTACCTCTACAGTGTGCTTCTGCTCAATACCCACAGGAGTCCTACGCTTAACAGAAAACAACGTATTTCTCTGCTCTTCGTGTTGTTCGCCAGGTGCCAAAAGTCCACCACATTACGACAACCTTGCCCAAGAGCCAACATATACCAACAATATGGAGTTATTCAGGGTCGCAGCCATAGCTCTAGTACAGATAGGGAGATGCCAGGCGGCCGGTGCTGCTGGAAGGCCTATATATACGAGACACTCTTGGCACAAAAAGAGGCACTAGGACTTGGGTCCATCTACGATTATATCCCTTCCTAATTACCTTTTCTTACTTTGGACAACCACCTCCCATGATTATTTCAACTAAAATACATAAACCAGACACACACACACACACTTTTAATGGGGGGCGGGTGTTCGAGGTTAGGATGCTGTCGTTGTGACAAAGTCAGAGACCTTAAGGAAAGTAGGGTAGGGCCCAATATTCAAGTGCCTTAGATATGCAAAGTTTTAAAAACATTTAAGCACTTTAACGTGGAGGAAACAAAGAGCCACAATAGCAAATCTAATCTAATGTAGAAGTCAACAGGTTGTTTTGTGCTAAGGACCACAACAATGCAATTGCTTTATAGCCTTAAAGCTTCTCGGATAGAACTTGATAGGTCCTTTAAGTGGATATGTGACTGACTATCATTCTCTGTATTATCTGAACATCGTCTGCTGTTGTATGTCAATTGAGAGGTATTTTTTTGTTGCCTAGTTTCTCTACCCTTGATGAAGTTTATTGTCTTTCCCTCTCTGTTAAGCAGACTTCAGATCCAGCTTGGAGTGAACATGCCAGCAAGAGCAGAGCTTATTCCTGGTGAAGAGGAGACGCAGATGTTCCATGAGGTATACGATGTCGTATTATACCTTGGTATCATCGACATATTGCAAGAGTACAACATACACAAGAAGATAGAACATGCATACAAATCTATTCAGTTTGATTCTCTGTCCATTTCTGCCGTCGATCCTACATTCTACTCCCAGCGCTTTTTAGAGTTCATTCAGAGGGTATTCCCATCGAATGTTGCAGCGAGCTAGGGCAATCTTGGATTCAGAGCTTTCGTTTTGCCCTTTCCTTGCGCAACATGATGGCTCCCATATTTAAAAAACGACCAATAATAGAATTCATTTACTGGGGTTCATAGTGTTAGAATACTCATTTGCTACTTAAATGTATTGCACATTATGCAAAGCTAATGTTGGTGTTTGAGACCCGTTAGCAATGCATAGCCTAGACTTGTGCTTCGGTTGTGTGACTTCATTGATGTATGCTATGTAATAAGGGTTCTTTTACTCCTTCAACTCCCTGTTTATGAAACTTAGACGAGGGATATTATTAACGCTCTTAGGTGTGGTGTACATAGTTTGATTACTAAAGTTGCCCAAAACCCTACATATACATGCGTAAACAGTTCGTAGCAGTCGTAAATATGTGAATCTATATTGATAATTGTACACTTAAATGTTTATATCTGAGTATATACTCGTCGTATAGAGTGAGGGTGTGCACATGCGTGCGTGTGTGCGTGCCTGTGTTTCTTATCTTTGACACTCTAGTTCCAGACTCCTTATCTGGTCATCCTTTTGTGGTCGAACATTTTGGTGAACTCAGTATTGAACAGTAATCAAGGCATACTGCATATTCAGTTTCTCATTTGATTTCCCTCCTGCTGCTTACAGAATTTCCTTCTCCCATGACTATGAATTTCATGTCTATGCCTGCAGACTTGAGCTTTAGCAGATAAATTATCTTTCCTTTTACTTTTTTGTTTGCACTTGGGCACATACACTAGTCCTGCTCGTCAATAACTGTTTTTGCAGTGCCAGTGGTTTTAGTTTACATATATCTATGTGAAATGCGACCTACGACTTCAAATAAATGTGGTAGAAGAAAAAACTGACTTATTGAGAAGGATTTATGTACCTGTCATCCCTCTTTTTATGGATTCATAAGGTTTTGAGTTCGTATTGATTTAGTTTTACATGGTCCCAGCCCCGGTGAGTTGCTTGTAAGCTACTATTTGAGAGCCCCTTGTTACTGGCTAGCGCTTCTCACCTACTAGGATGTTAAGCTTCGTTTGTGGCTACAAGTTGTTTCTAGGTGTAAATACGACCACCTCAATATATAGTTATATACTACTAGTATCAGAGGGAGAGAACTCAAGATTGTACATATCCACTCGAACTAGGGGACACAGTGATCAGAAACTATCAAATATTTTTGCGTACTTGGGGAGACATCCGAAGGTCGTTCCTTTCCTCTTCCTTGGTTAGTGAAACGAAGCAATAAGTGGTGCACAGACCATGGTATTTGGGGATCAAAATCTGCCTATTTGTGGTTTGTTCGACAGTTCGACTGTCCATGGTTTATTCTGATTTTCTTCTGTGTTACTTGGATTCCACCGAAGGCCTTGAAAGTAGGGATGCAACTTGAGCTGGTTAACCCGTAAAAATACGAGCATAGGCTTAGTATTATAGTGACCGTGGTGGACACGAGCACAAAATTTTGAGCCCGTAAAAAATATGAACTGGACATGGGCAAAGGTTTTTCGAAGTCCGTCAGCCCGTGGAAACCGGCCCGTCGGACTTTTATAGTTAATATAAATCACATATATAAATTTTACGTGTACAAAATATGTATTTTTTGTTCTTTTATTTTAAAATCTTCCAACTATATTTGTTCAGAGACCTTCGAAGACTCTCTCTCTCTGTCTCTCGTTTTTTATTACAAGACTAGACTTTGTAAGATTGTTTCGAAAATCTTGTCTTTTTCTTTTCTTTTATTTTGTCCTGAAACTTTATTTCGATGCTTATGCCTAAATCCATTTTGAGATTTAGGGGCTGTTTGACATGAATTTCTTCCCCTCTTTTTTGGCCCAATTTTAAAATTTCTCAAGAAGCCCAAAAAACTGGGGTGTTTGGTGGTTATTTAATTTTTAAAAAAGCCCAAGTCTTTAAAAAGAGGAAGCATGTTTTTCAAAAGAGCTATTAGCTCTTTTTGAAACCTCTTTTCACGCGGCCTAGATGGCTTGACTTATGAGGTCTGGACTTCGAGTCTTCCTAGCAACAGAAAATAAGATGGAAAAAATCAAAGAAAACATTAGGGTTCTTTTCTCTTTGGCCGAATCACATCTGGGGAGTCCACAGCCACCGTTCTGCTCGAATTTTCTGGCTTGCATCTCATCTCTCAGGGGTCCACAGCCACCTCCTCCGTCCCTTCTTTCTCCAGCGCAGCCACAAACAGCTCTTTCTGGGGGAACATCTCTTCGCTGCGGAGCTCGATTTTATCTCTTCGACCGAATCGCATCTGGGGGAGTCCACAGCCACTGCTCTGCTCGAAATTTCTGGATCGCATCTCATCTCTCACCACAGCCACCGCCTCCATCGCCGGTCACCGCCTCCGTCCCTTCTTTCTCCGGCACAGCCACGAACATCGCATCTAGGGGAACATTTCTTCGCTACTTTGCTCGATCGGCCGCATCGCATCCCTCACGGTTGTGCTGGATTTACATCAGCAAATGGTTGCCTTTGTGGCCGGCGGTGGTGGGTTGGCGTGATGGACAGATTTGTGGGTTGTCGTAGGTTGTTGTGCGGTGATGGGTGTTGCGAGTTTGCCGGCGGTGTTGCTGATGGGTGATGTTGACGGGTATTGCCGGCAAGGAGTAATTGCCGTGGGTTTGTATCGCCGGTTGTGATGTCCGCTGACGGCGGACAACGGTGGCCGGATCTGGGTGCCGGCAGTGTGGCGATGAGACCGGTGGTGATGGGGCGAATCCGTGGGTGTGTGCAGCTTTGGTGGTAGTGTGGCATTGTCGATCTGGTGGTGGTCCGCCGGTGGTCAATCTACACTTGTTTAGTATTAAAATGAGCTAATGTTGTTTTAATTATGTTTAATAATGTTGGTTGTTATTCATTGTAATGTTGAAAAATTATGTTTAATTATTTGTAAGACATTGTAATATAGTTGCTTAATTACCTTTAATAATGTAAAAATGTATTTTAAAAAAAAAAACCCAAAGAGTTGCCCTGTCATACGCTTGTTCTTTTCTGTTTTTTGAAAAAATAAACTCTGTCAAGCAGCCACCATCTTTTTTTTTTTTAGAAAAAAAAAACTGAAAACTGATAGTGTTATCAAACAGACCCTTATACTCTTCTTTATGCTTAAAAATTAAATAAACAAAAACTCATGTTTAATTAGTAAACTTGAATGATAACCAAAATATGAAACCATGGACAACTTGTAGGCAGTCCATGTCCAGCCTGTGCTTACCAAAACTTTCATGGGCTGGACATGGATAAATATTATTCGGCCCATAGATGGATTGGGCTAAACACGGGCACGAGCTTTTGAGAGTGAGTTGGCATGGTCTGACTCTTGAACCGTCTAACCCGCCCAAGTTACAGTCCTATTTCAAAGGTAGTTTTTTATATAATCTATATCTATATCTATACTACTTATAAAAGTATGAATCTTGTAAATCATTTTATTCCGTTTTTGCCCTTCATTAATCACTTCAATAACAATTGTACATTGTACCCTTTCATAAATACTATTATTAATTTTGTAATTATTTCTGATTTTGCCCTCCGTTAGTTATTCTAATGACAATTCTACCATTTCCTAATTAGTTTTTTTGTAATGCGTTTAATGAACATTAGGTTTAAACATGCATAAAAAATAAGGCTTAAACATGGTGCCAATTTGAACTGAAAATATGTTTAACCAAAAAGGGTTAAATATGTATAAAAAAACAAGGCTTAAATATGGTGCCAATTTGAACTGAAAATATGTTCGGTTATTACAGTTGATGACCGGTTGTTTTGCATTTCTTATTGATGAAATATAGAGCACTCGGTCTTGAGAATTACAAATCTTAACCATAAACAAATTTAACAGATTACAAAAACAAAGACTTAGATTCATTCTTTTAATTTCTCTATTTGCTTTTATTTTCAGCAGTACCATCAAACATTTCTTCAATTCAGTAGCTTATAAATAATATTTTCAAACATTGAACTGATTACAATTGCAAACATAAAATATAATTTTTTTTCTAAAACAAGTCACAAAAGAAATAAGAACATAATTGAATTACATTATTTTGTTTCCCAAAAAGATAATGATATCACCTCAAACATTAATCTCGACTATATTCACGTGTAACGCACGTGTTCTATACTAGTGAAAAGAAAAAGCCGAATAGTTTGTCCAAACATGGCCTAAGTTTTTAACCACAGTGGTAGGTGGTTTAAGCATATCATCATCATCATTCTACTAAATTTCGTTGCATAACTATCACGCATAAACAGAGGGGGGTTTGTTGCAAATGACAAAAGCCTCTGTGGAGAAGACAATAGTAGTAGACCAATTTGGTGGGTTGTCTATAAAGCAGACTTGTCGATGGCGACACTGGTCACTCTCACAGGGTGCTCACCTTATGCTTGGATTCTAAAGAAAGAGATGTATGGCAAGTCCACAAACCCGTGGATCAAAGGGCTCCACCTCACTTCACCTTTCAGTTTCAGGAATTTATCTTTTTGTTTCCTTTTATCAGACTGCAACGGCAACGAAGGTGGTATCACATGCCAGTTTGTGCACAGGTACCAAATTTCTCTTTACGGGTAGATTAAAGGTAAACCATATACGCTAGGCCTAGAGATTTGCAAGAAATGAATTTCTTTCGGGGTTGGCTCCAAAAAGACTTGAACTTAAGACTTCAAGGATATATCTTACGATCTTTATTAGTTAAGCGGCTCCTAAATCTGTTTTTTTTGTTAATAGGGTCTCATTGGCCATTTCATGATCTAATATTGACACTTCCCTCGTACACTAAATTTAACACAGAATGCACGTGTGACATATACAATAGATGATTTACTAGCATTCCTTCAACCATCAGAGGAGTGTCGAGAAGTTTTCTCGTGCTCGCTAGTGTATCTTACAACAACAAAAATAGATATGGTCGGGGTAATTTGCAAATTAGTTTATCGCATGGCCCTAATGAACCCAAATGGCAGAGTGACTATTAAGAAGAGACTAGGTTAACATAATAAGTATATCAAGTCTCTCACATGACCGATTAACTGAGCGTTTTTGTTCTCCAAAGGGTAGTTTAAAAAATAGAAGCAATCTAATCATGTATAACACACTTGGGGAGCTATTTAATCACTTCTAATTAAAGGGTTTGATGTAGTACCTATTTTTTTTTTTTTTGGTTAGATCACCCGGTATCTGCATACTATATTGAGAGTCGACTGATCTGAATTCGAGTCGAATAGGATTATATGAACGGTAAAACTCTTCCTATTAAATTTTAACGCAACTGCATAATATAGTACCTATTTGTGATGACCCATGTTTGTGGTTCTTTGCCCAACGTTGTCGATATGTAAAAGTAGTAAATATCATAAGGGGCCTCATTATGACACTTCTCCTGGTGAAATGCAGGCCTCGTGTACATTTCATGGATAATAATGATGATTGTAGGACTTGTCAAGCCACAGACACATATGAATGGGTCACATGATAATGGGTCAAACTACTTAAATGTTATAAGAGGCCTGCAAGCGACCTAAAAAAATGTTAGTAATGAATGCTTTTGGTGTTTGTTGATTGTGGGAGTGTCCTTATCAAAATTTAATAAGAATACATATGTTAAAAGCAGCCTCAAGAATAAGAATGTTAAACTCTAAGGTACACAACTTTAAGGATAAGAATGTAAAAAGTCTAAGGCTTTATTGATGCGTATGATTATTCAGTTAAATATGATAGATTATGGCCGGATAAGTAAGATAACCTATCCTGACTAAAAAGACCGAATAATGCAAAATTTTGTTGGGCATAAAAATTAGGGTGCAAAACATTTTAAAAAGTTAACTCATTTTATTAGTATTAATTTATATATTTTTTTTCCTTCAAATGGATAATTTTTTCCAGCATCTGCTTAAATACAATCCATTTTGGTTAAAAAGTTTATCACGTTACTATGGAGGTGATAACGGGTTGTGGAGAAGTGTTAGGCAGCGTTGGTGGCGGTGGGTTACAATAGTGCTGGGTTGATAGTCATATTAGATGGTAGAGATGGTGGTGGGCAGCGGAGATCTTTGTGGGTTGTGGAGAAGTGTTGGCCGATTGTGGTGGTTATGGTGGGTTTGGGAAAGTGGTGGGCGGTGGTGATGTTGGTAGATTGTGGAAGGTAGATTGTGGAAGGTTTCTGGGTAGGGAGGAGTAATTGTCAATATCTCTCTCTCCCCCCCCAAAATGGAATTATCCTACTCAAGAGGGATATATAACCAGTCCTTAAGTTAAGCTCTTAACGCTAGATATGGACAATTTGAATAATTTATATCCTATCCCACCCTTTAATCCTTTGTACCAATTTCCGGTAGTTAGATGAGGTTTCTCTCTTCTTTGAACTCTTTGGATGAGGTTATCACTTATGTCTTTGAATGCACTATACTGATGTGGAGAGTGCGCCCTTCAAATCTCTCGAAAAGGAGACCTAGTCTCGGTTGACCTACAGGCTACGAGCGGACCTCTATTATATCACTTCCCCTCCAAACCAAGAAAAGAAATTTGAGAATGTTATTAACAAACTCATGAACTAGATTAGATTAACTCTGAATAGAGTGTGTTCCATACATTATCAACTGAAACTAAGACTCTATTTGTTGTAACACCTTTTTTCACAACTTATAACTTATAGCAAAGCAAAAAGAAACAACAGTTGGTCAATACAAGTAGCTTACCAAACGGACTAAATTACCAAACCTTTAAATCAAGCTTTACAGGCTAAACTCAAATTATAATCTAAAAACAAATATTACAGAATTTCTATTATTTAACAACCTTTAATTATCGCTACGAGAGAGCGTCCCGCCAAAATCTCTCCAAAACATTAGCAGGTGTCAACGAGACACGTTCGGGTTCAGTTGCAGAAAAGACCACAACCATTAAAAGCCCACCCAGACGCTGACCCACCACCCAAACTACGGGGAGCCCATATCTCTCCGCCCACCGCCATTACCATTTCCCCCCACTCTTCGCCCCCCTAATTACAAAAACGCCATTCTCCCCCTCAGGTGGGATTTCGATTCGACACCAAGACAAAGGAACCGTGCCTTCCCCGCAAAAAACGGAATCGGCCTTTGTCCTCCGTTAGCCGTTTTCCTTCCCCTCCACTTTGCCCTCTCTCTCTAGATTTTCTCTCTCTAAAGCCACACACATTCTCTCTTTCTCTCTCTCTAAAAGTTAGGGATTAGATGCCATTTTCCCGCTTTTTGCGAGCGTCGCTTTATCGGCTTTTGTTGTCGTGCTGTCTGATTTAAGTAGTGCACACTTTGCAGAGTGAGAGAGAGGAAAGTTGAGTTGGATGGGGTCATCTTCGGGGCACGGCGGCAACAGCAGCTACGATCTGTCGTTCAAGATCCTGCTGATCGGAGATTCCGCCGTCGGCAAGAGCAGCCTCCTCGTCACCTTCATCTCCAACTCCGTCGACGATCTCGCTCCCACCATCGGTACGGCTCTGCACATTGCTCTTTTTTTAATCCCCTCGGCCGTTCGCTGTCACGGAAATTTGCCGTGACCATCTTTTATCGCTAAAATGTATCTAGGGAAACGTTTCTGTTACATCAGAAGTTCTGTACAGGCGAAGTAGGGGCGAGATTACCGTCAGCGATCCCGCTCCGACGGTCGGTACTTTCTGTGTACACTGGGTGTGTGACCGTCAGTGCTTCCTTATAGCTTGGTTTTAATTTGTTGCTGTCTATAGCGACAATATTTTGTCGCAAATACATCTGGCGGGACTTACCCATAGTAGGAGCGAGATCTTCGACAGTCGCTTTCATTTCCAATACCGCCGACGATCTCTCTCTGGCCATCGGTTCTACACGTATCTGTGCCTACTTAGTATTTTATTTGTTTGGTTGAACCTAGTGATTTGGAAGACGAGCACGATTAGTGAAGTCGTACTCGGCTTTAGTATGCGCTACAAATGTTGTAAATCCGAGTAGATTTGAGTGTGTTACTCTGCATTTCGGTGTATGATGTCATGTTTTTTATCCCGGAGATTTTGATCATCTGTTGGAATCTGCTGAGTTGGCAGTTTGCAACAAATGATGTAGATTAGATGTCAATTTTATGATAGTCAAGTCCTCTGGTACTTAAATCGCCTGACATATAGTTGAACTTTGCTTAGTTGGAGTGCTTAAAATTTATTGATTCTGTTTAAAAAAAAATAAATTTGGGGGGTAAATTATGCTATTCAGGGCTTTGGGTTCAGTTATTTTGATGAATTGTGCTAATCTTTTGATTTGAAGAAGGAAATATTCATGGACTGCTTTATTCATTGAAAACGAATTTGAGAATAAAATGAATATGTGTGATATTAGGTGGCTCAAATTCATGAAAGACCTAGGTAGCACGGACACAGACACCGCGTCCGACACCGACACTCACCGGGACACCGGACACCGCAATTTTCAAAAAACTCGATTTTGGACACGGCAAGACACTGCTGAATTTTTTAATATATTTTTATTTTATTTTTGTATATATTTATATTTATATAATATATACACACATTTATATATGTGTTAAATATGTACATAATAAGAATAAATATCAATTTGAGTAGCTGAATTTCGTTCAATACGGATGACAAAGAAAGATAGTAGCATAAACGTCTTAACAGTAACAAGATTAGAATCTCAACAGTAACAAGAGAGAAGAAGAGAGAAGAACATGGGACAAAAGGATAAGAAGATGTCATATATAGCTAGATGGGTCTGTAAATGAGGTCGGACATGCTGATGTATCTAATTAGTTGGGTTTCAAAGTTCATTTCTAAAAAAATCCCCGAAATATCATATTTTGGCCCTATACGTGTGAACACTTCTTCAAGAGGTGTCCGACACGGTGTCGGTAATTAAAAAATAAATCAATAAATTCGGACATCGCTGAGAGGTGTCGGACACGTGTCCGGAGGTGTCGCTAGGTATTGGACACCATACCTCGACCTATATGAGGTGTCGGTGTTTTCTATAGGCTTAAAAGGTGTGAAAAATGGTGTTATTAAAAGCTTTTCTGATTTAGGAACCATAGCTGGAAAAGTTACACACTTATGCGTGTGTTGGGTGGGTTGGGGGGGGGGGTTGGCGTTATTTTACACTTCAGGGGGATTGAATTAAATGAAGTGCGATGGGGGTGAAGATTGGGGTGGCGGCCATTGGCTCGCTCGCTATGGAGCTTCGTCTTTGCCTATTTGGTTGAGACTATTTGAATCTAAGTAGCATTGACGCCACGTTAGACACCGACACTGGACACCGCAATTTGCAAAATAACAAATTTTGGACACGGCAGGACACCGCTAAATGTCTGTATATGTATGGGCATGTTTATATAAATTTCAAGCACATTTCACCCTCATGAAAAATAAAAAACCATAAATTAGAGTTAAAGAGCCCTATCTCCCTCTTAGTAAGGCATAATTCGATTGGAATATAATCTACCATGGGGGTTGCCCTTTTCGATTTATAATACAACCCCAACCTTCCCTAATATTCCATCATGACCCTCAAGTTTAAAAATTTGCAGTTTCGCCTTGTAGGTGTCTTGCATAAGGTGTCCGACTCAGTATCGAATAATAAAAAATATTCGGATCCGGACACCGTTGAGAGGTGTCCGACACGTATCCGGAGGTGTTTTGAGGGGTGTCCCGGTGTCGGTAGGTGTGGGACACAATACCTCGACCCAGAGGAGGTGTCCGTGCTTCCTAGGTTTGAATTGTATCAATGGGGCTTCTCTTGGTGCCTAATTGACTTGAGACTAGATAAATCACTTGTAATCATTTACACCTAGGGATCTACAAGTTGTCATATGGTTCCCTCCCGTGTTCTATGGATGGAAGTTTGTTCAATCACATTGCTTAAGTAAGCCCCAAGTCCTACGGGAAGGTTATGTGATGGTTAAATGCCAGTCACTGCAGACTCTATTCGTAGCGTCAAGGTTACAGTCATCTACTCACAGTGTGGTTGAGTTTTTTTATTTTTGGAGCTCCATCATCTGAAAATCTTGTTTTTTTGGAGCTCCGATGTTTTTATTGTTTTGGGTAAGATGTATCACCTTTGTCATTCTGTATTTTGTGAGGTAGAAGTTCATTCTTTGAAGCTTTTGTTCCCTTTTCTCCTTGTCTTGCTTGTGATCAGTTTCTGCATACTAATTGTTGTTGATGTACTAAAAAGTCTGAATTTCATAATGCAAGAATTATAACTCGAGTCTTTACATTTGATGATGAACTAATTTTTTTCTCTCTCAAAAATGACCAGGCGTGGATTTTAAAATCAAGCTGTTCACAGTTGGTGGGAAAAGATTGAAGCTTACAATTTGGGATACCGGTAATAATGTGGCAATAGTGTATTTTTTCAGTTCACCTTTTTAAACTTGAATGTTGGATTTATGCTAGTATTTTCCTTTTTTTGGTTACTTTTTCTTTCTTATTGTTTAAAGCTCCATCACATCGATGGTCCACTTGGTCTTTATGAGGCTTACAATTTACTTTCTAGAATTTTGTTGCTGGTAGGACTCTGGGTTAGTTTAATTTACTGGAGACTAACGGTCCATTTGGAACCAATTCTTTTAGGATTTGGATTTTAGATTTGGAATTGGATTTGAAATTCAATTCACTTTTTTTTGTTTGGAACGAAAGAGAATTCAAATCACGGAATTCCAATTTTGTGTTTGGAGAACAGAGGAAATGGAAAGATAATACATTTTTAGACAATTATATCATTGACTTACAATGAAAAATAAATTACGGTAAGTGGTTTCAAGTGTGCTAGTGCCACCACATGGTGGTGGTGGCGGTGGTAGTGACAGCACTGCATGGGGTAGCAACATCGACGGTGGAAGTGGTGGGGTGGTCAAGTGATGGTAATGATGGTACTGGTGGTATTGAGGTGTAACAAGGTGTAACTGGTGGTCGTCAACTGACGTCAATAGTGATGCCAATGATAGTAATTGTGGCGGTGGTGGCAATAGTGGTGGCGACGGCGGTGGCGGTAGTGATGTTGGCAGCGGTGGTGGCAGTAGTGGTGGTGGCAGTAGTGGTGGTGGCGGCGATGGTGGCAGTAGTGGTGGTGGCGGCGATGGTGGCAATAATGGTGATGGTGGTGGTGGTGGTGGCAGTAGTGGCAGTGGTGGTGGTGGTATAGGTGGTGGAATTATTGGTGGCGGTGTTGGCGGTGGCGGTGGTTGTAGTGGTGGTGGCGGTAGTGTTAGCGTTGGTTGTGGCAGCAGCGACAGTGGCAGTAGTGGTGGCAGTGGTGGCGACGACGGTGGTGGTGGTAGTAATAGTGGTGGTGGCGGTGGTGGTGGCAGTAGTGGTGCCGATGGTGGTAGTAAAAGTGATGTGGCGGTAGCGACAATGAAGATGGTGTGGTGGGTTCATTGTTGGAGAGATCTTGAAAAAGGGTAAGATAGGTAAATAATTACTTTTAATTCAAGTAAATCGAAATCCCATGAAATCCGACCATTTTTCATCGGATTTCACACAATAGAAACAAATCCAGTCAAATCCCATGAAATCCAATTCCAATTCCTTTTTTTAATGTTCCAAACAACAAAATTTGAGGATTTGAAATGAAATCACATAAATTCCATGGTTCCAAACACACTGTAAATGATCTCTATCCTTCTGTACTCCGGACAAGAACGGAAGATTTGGAAAGAGCTAAGTATTTATCCGTACTCTTAGAAGCAATGAATGTAGAAAGCTCAGGAATCACATCTTTAACAGCAATGCAATCTAGGTAGAGACTGCCAGTGCTTTTGTAGACCTTAAGCAACCAATATTACTCCTTTAACATGCAAAATAAAGGGTTCTAGGAGAAGGTGCTCCACTAATCTTGGGTTTATGTCTTGTATTATGCTCTGAACCAACTTAGAAATCTTGTGGTGTATACAAAGGAAAGCAGGATTTTTTTGTCGTTTCTCTTCTTTTTCTTCTGTTTACGGAGCCTGATGCACTAGAGAAGGGCTGCACAGCTGCTTATTATACTTATTGTTTTATAGTCCATATATTTTGTAGTTTGCGCGTATCGCATTTGATTTTGGCAATCTAAAGTTGAGATCAATCATCTGACCGTGATGGCACTCTGTTTTTTTAGGAAATGAGAAAGCCTTCGTGGTTTTACAACATCGTATTGACAATTAGATCCTGTATCTTTGGGCTTTTTAAGTCCTTTTTCGGCTACTTGAGCCTTTTGGGGATTCTTAAGCCTTTTTTGCACTGCTTGAGCTTTCTGGAAGACAATTTTTTTCCAGAAATTAATTCCAAATCACACTTCCACTACAACTTTTACTCGCTTAAATGTATTTATTTCCGTTAAATGGACGTCTTTGCTGAAAAAGAGAATTTGACGTTGCTGGGATAGGATCACAGAAGAATTTTCTAGTCTGAATAAAGTATCCGACATGAAAGTCGCACCTTTCTGTCCAACCACAACTGTTATTTTCTATTGTTATCTGCTCTGTGTATTCCACATCCTAGATTACATCATTAGGTAACTTTCTTGCCTCTAGGAGTGTATCTGAGTCCTGGATTCCAGTATTTCTATCATAGAGGTCTGTTGTTGGTGTAATTTGAGTCTGCTTAATATGCCTACATAAAAGAGACTCTGATAACTGCTATAGGCTTGGGCTCCATATGTTACTTCATCTTTCTGTCATTTCACTATTGTCTATGTTATGGGGAAGGAAATTGTTTTCCTGGAGCAATGTTCATTGGCTTATGATTTTAAACTTTTATTGCAGCTGGACAAGAGAGGTTCAGGACATTGACAAGCTCTTACTATAGAGGTGCCCAAGGGATTATTCTTGGTAATGCCATGAACATTTTGAGATAAGTTCATCCTAAATGAGGGTGTATGGAACATTAAAATTTCATGAATTTAATTATGAAACAGTGTTGAAAGTAATCAGTGGCAGATTATAGGCTGGTGTTGACCTAATATGTTGGTAAAGTGTAACATAAACAAGCTTGCCACCTGCAAGGTCGAAGACTTTTAAGCACACGATGTCATTCTATCAGTAGGTTTACTTTGTCAACTAGAAATGTACCAAATACAGTTTCATAATTGAAATTATATCTCTGGGGGGAATATCCTCTTAAAAAATGGGCTCAGGGCTGCCTATCTGGTACCTTCCGCTAGTACTGCTAAATTCAGCATTGTGCACTGGACCAGTCCTAAATATACATACATGATTCATGTCAATTTCTGTTTTTGCCTATTAATGATACCATTTCTCACCAGGGAGAAGAATTCTTTCTTTCTCTAGTCTTGTTAGATTCCATCATTCAGTACATAATTGCACTTTATAGCCGGTTTTTTGCCCTCTTTGTTTTTGCTCCTGAGCTCGCACCCAAAACTTTAGCATACAGGAGGTTTTGCTTCAGCATTTTTGTGCTTTCTCTCTTGTCGAGTAGCAACTTATCTAGGTACTTGCTGTTTCATACAGTAGTTGGTCATTTTATGTTGATTTCCGTGCATGTCATGCATAATTCTGGTTTTGGCCGAGGAAGCTATTCTTTAGTTGTCCTGTGCATAGATGGTTCAATTTGATAGTCAAAAAGCTAACGCCACATTCTCCCTTCTGATGGTTTTCAGCTTTTAAATGTTTACTTCATTCATGTAAACAGATCTTTGACAAGACCTATTAGTTATCTGCAATACATAAATCAGCAAAATTTTTGAAGAAATCAAGTAGTATCTTATTTTGCTTTATGTGGATTGAAAGATCTTATGGAAGTCATTTTCATAATTGCCTATTAAAACTAGTTTTCATTGTCTATGATTAAAGAATGACAAAACATCTATGTCGGTTTCATTATGAAAGTACTGTTTGTTATGAGTCTGCTCCTTCTGTAAATAGTTTTGTTATGAAATACGAGTCCTTTTTAGTCCTTCACTGTACGTTTCGTGCAGCTAATTAATCAGTCAAGATCACTTTCCTTCAGACAGCTGAAATTGTGTGTTGATCATTTGTAAATGATCTGAGCAACCTGAATTTGTAGTGTAGCAATGACCAAATTTGTTGGCATCCTATATCCATCGGTCTATTACAAGTAATAATCGACACGTTTGCGAGGAGATTTACGTCTGAAATCATTATATAGCATGCAAAAGGCCTATAATTAACTTCACTTTCATTTTGTCCGACTCGGTAGTTTTGCATAGCTTGTGTCCAACTTGTAGTCTCATGCATATGTTACTATCTGAGTGACAGAAACCTCATATTGGTCCCCACAACTAGAAACACATTGTTAAAAGCTGATCTCACTTTAATTTCTGCAAATTGTTTTTGGTATTTTTACTACATTAGTCTTCCATGTTTGCCATTAATAAATCTCAACTTTTCTTGACTTGTAGTGTATGACGTGACAAGAAGAGAAACCTTTACAAACTTGTCAGACGTTTGGGCTAAAGAGCTGGACCTTTACTCCACTAATCAGAACTGCGTGAAGATGCTTGTTGGAAACAAAGTAGACAGAGTAAGTCTGCATTTCCTTCTAATGCGTGAGAGATTGAGTCCAGATGGTCTCATTTCTGCTTGTTTGCTGAAGAAGAAAGTTCAGTTTGTAAGTTGCTGCATATAGGCTTTAGGGCTATCGAGTCCATAGGGGAAATTGAGGGCTGATGTTCGCTAGTAGTGGTGACTAATTGACGTTAAGAGAGTGCACTTCTCAGAAGAGGCCAGCTTACCGACACGTGCTTTTTCTTTGTGACAATTATCCCCATATGTTGGCGAACATCTCCCCTCAATATCCCCCTTCCAGCTGCAGAGGCTCCAATCCCAGAATTATCTAGTTTTTGTTAGAGTTGATTTGCTTTAAGAGCTTAAGCTGCTAGATGAATGAGTCCAACTAATCAAGCTCTTGCACCTTTACTCACATGTAACATCATATGTGCAATTGTGCATGTTGATTCTTCACATAGAAGCCAGGTGCATTGAGTTCAAATAGATATAGGATTACGGACCCAGTACATGAAAGAAATTGAATGTGAAGACTTGTAGAAGCAGATATTTGATACCATAATAACTACCACTTGATGCAAATCTTTGAACATAATACGACTTGCTGAAAAATAATGGATCCGATATGGTGGACTAGTTTCTTGAAGGTTAAAGATTGTGTTCTTTCTCTTTTATATTGCTTTGGCAAGTGATGCCATAAAATTAGTGGGTTTGTGTTGTTGGATTGATCATTCGGAAGACAAGCTCCTACTGAGTGCATGCCAATGTTACCTCGAATAGTATTCTAGAATTGGTATGGTTGAGATAGTCTCATAACATGATACATAAGAACTTGTGTGGCTTGCCATGACTTCCATGTATGATTTACCAAAAACCTTATACGAGTGAGAGAGAGTCTACTGCAAATTCTTATAATACCCTTCTACATCAGCTTGTATCAGAGTATCCAATTCATTCATTTTGTCCTTAAAGAGCTCTTTTGCAGTTTCAAGATCTTCTCTTTTTTTGGTGGGAACATTTTCAGAAACCCACACCTATAGAAGCCAAATCCACCCAATATGACTATCTCGAGTACGTCCCCAGTTAAGTACGTAGACTGTTGTGTTGGTTTCTAGGTTGATGCATCTTTATGTGCACCTTTCTGAGCTTAATTCATAAATGACTTGTAAACAAAATAAATGAGTCATAAATGGCTGGTTAATTCTCAGAGTGATTATGGCTAAGGATCATTTCTTGGTAAATGTGGATCTATGTCCTGTATTTGGTTCAAATACTACTTGCTGGTGCTCCAACTTATCTCTCAGCTCTAGTGCCTTGGCACGAAAGTGGTTGGTTGTCTGCAGCTGTAGAATGGCCTTGGACATGCAATTTCGGCAATTATGTCGTTTATTGCTTGCTTAATTCAGCTTATTTGATTTGATTTAGGATAGCTAAGTTCACTGTTCAACTTCACTTGGCTGCTCTGAACGGAATGTTCTCTAGCTTTGGCATTCTATTTCATTAACATAATTGTTCTCGCTCTCTACAAGGCTTATTTGAGACATAATTCTTTATCTGTTTCACTTAACTCAATTTTAAGTTGACTGCCCTTTAGTAAGCCTTCTTTAGCATTTGCATAATGGATGTCTAATAGCACGTTCAATGTCATCCTGTAGACAGCCCCTAGCAGTCGGTTAATCCTTGATTCTACTGTACATTGATTTTGAGATAGGTTTAAGTTCTTCAAAACTCTATTCATTCAGTTCAGTTGACCTCGTCTTATGAAATGCTAATTATGCCATGTCAAGTAAACACGAGGATGTGTCTTATTATTCATCTAATAGTATGCATGTCACTTGCTATTGTGAAGCCTTGATACACTTTCATATTTTTCTCTTGCAATTAAAGCAGTTCATACTTCCATTTCTGTCTTTCTGTCTACTGGCAAGACGGGCCCCCGTCTTTTTGCAACATTAAAGCAATCCATACTTCCATTCCTGTCTTTCTGTCTACGGGCAAGACCGGCCTGTCTCTTTTTGTTAAATAGATATGGCAGATACTTATGATGTATCATCTCTATGTTTGCAAGTTTCTGTTATTGTTGTTATCTGATGAATTAAGTTATTGATGAGTAGTCAAAGATTAACTCTTTCTTAACACTCTTGATGACTTCGTTTCAAATGCAACTTCAGGAATCCGAAAGGGCCGTGAGTAGGGAAGAAGGGATCGCTCTTGCAAAAGAACATGGATGTTTATTTCTTGAATGTAGTGCTAAGACACGAGAAAACGTGGAGCAATGCTTCAACGAGCTTGCACTAAAGGCAAGTAACCTGACTTATCTAGCTCTTCGGTTATAACCCCCCCGTTTGAAATTTTTTGTCTAAACTTCATATCTTTACATGCAGATAATGGAGGTTCCGAGTCTCTTGGAAGAAGGATCAACCGTAGTGAAGAGAAATATCTTAAAACAAAAACCAGAAGTCCAGTCGCCTTCTACTGGTGGTTGTTGCTCATAAATTGCTGCAAAATAGGCCCTGATGTCAATGGGCTTGTTTTCAGAAAAATGTTGCGAGCAGCGATGCTAATGCCACACTGATCTTCATGGTCAGGTCATGTAAATGATGAATTCATCCAATTCTTCTTTGTTTTTGTGCTTGAACTGTCCCAGTTCATGGGCATATTGATATATACTCGAACAACATTTACTAGATTGTGTAAAGTTCTTTGCCTTGTGGCCTTTGGTAACCCTCTCGTACAGGTTGCTCCGAAAACAAAATCGCATGTAATGTTTTCTATATTTTTAGTGCGAATTTTAACCTTGTTGAATATATATATATATATTTTTAATACTATTTTTGAACTTGTCCCCCTAACAAAGTGAACGGGTGTGAATTGAATGCCAAAACCTAAACCTCGGGATAAGAATCCTCTGATGTACATAGCAGTATTCAGTCTGGAAAATGCAATTCTCGGATTAAACTAAAAACCAAAGAACAAAAAAAGAGATCTCTCAGAGATTAAAATGGTAGGTACATCAAAAACTGGTTATCTTTCATAAATAGTAGAGAAAAAGCATTCGCCAACTAAAGTAAATTACAGAACAGTAGTTTGAACAAGACAGATCAAAATGATAGTATAAGCTTAAGGATGGACTTCCAGAAGGCAACAAATAACAGTACAAGCAAACACCAATATGAAGTTAGGAACCTATGGAAACTGCAGAGCAGGCATTCTACACTTTGAAAACCATTAAAGATGTGACTTCCTTTCAGATTGAGGAAGCAATACAACACCATCGGTTTGAATACGACAGGGATGAAGGCGTTCCCAATTCGCCTTGGTGAAAAAGAAACTTCTTCCATGTTTGTGTGACTACAGCACATGTGCAAGGCTACGTGCATTGCAACCTAGACCAGGTGAGCCTGCTCAAGTCCCGCAACACGCTGATCTCTCCGCAACGGTTGAACCCTTGCCTGGGTCAGGCTTACTGATTTTGATGGTTGGAGGCTGCATAATACAGGGCAAAAGCCAAAGCAGTTAGCATTGTTTCTCGTATTAAGTAGTATGAATCTGCAACTTGCACAGTGATAGCTTACCTCTGCCTTGGTGTCACTATCTGCAAGTCTTTGCTTTATGTCTCTAGCAATAGAAAAGAAAACTTGCTCCACATTGAAATTTGTTTTTGCACTCTGTTCAAAAGGGTTCAACAGGTTTAGTGTATGCCCCGCAGTCCGAATGTCATAGTTGCACATATATATGACAAACTCTTAGTAATTCTATATCTATGAACTCGTCATACCCTTAAATATCATTCTAAATATGTTTGAAAAGAGCTACTGCAATCACATTACTGTTAAAAAAACCCACCGTCTCAAAAAATTTGATACCATATTCATCAGCTAGTGCCTGGCCACGTGATGTCGGCACAGCCTGTCAAAAAACTTCCAACTTTAGTACATAAATGGGTTTAAGAAGTAGAGCCTTCAGTCTGGAAAAATTAATCTAAACAAATAGCTACCCTTTTGCTCTCATCCATGTCAGCTTTGTTACCCACTAGTATCTTGTTAACATTGTCAGAGGCATGCTGCTCTATATTCCTGATCCAGTTCCTAATGTCTGCAAGCATGTTACATCAGGGCTCATTAATACAACAAAAGCTTTCATGCTATAGTTAAGAAAATCAATGGGACTTGCCGCCTCAATGGATCATCGGCGTCTCCTGGCAGAGAAGTGAACAGGAGTCTAGACAGTTGACTTAGTTGAAATAGTAGAAATTACATAAATATGCCAGAGAAAAAAGCAAGGAGGAGATAAAAATTGGTCATACTGTTGAAGGATGACTCGTCTGTGACATCATAGACCAATAATATTCCCATGGCTCCCCTGTAATAAGCTACAAATCAAACAAGATGCAAATTAGAAATTTAAGTACGATGAAAATATCTGTACGTTAAAGTAAATGGGGGATCTAATGAAGGAAAAAGTAGTGAATAAATTTTTTTTTTTGGGGGGAGGGAGGGGACAATCCATGGAGGCCTCAGTGACATCATCAAACAATCTATTAAAAGTAGGATAAAAATATGATTGTGCATTCTTTGACGGTTCTGCAAGAAGGGGACAGGTTGAGTCTTGTCTAAGTAATCATGACTAATAATCACTATTTGATTCAGCAAGACTTATTTTCATTAAATTAGGCTTCTGGATCCTGGCTGCATGCAACATGCTAAGAATGTGTCAGAACTCAGATTGGTAGAGGTGATTTCCGAATACCAATCCACAGAACTGCAGACCATTTTCTGGCTTCATTCTGATATCATGTGTTACTCCTGTAATTTAAATAACAATAACCCTAATATTGTCACTTGCAAACAAATAATGAACCTGTTGTGATCGTCCGGAAACGTTCTTGGCCAGCAGTATCCCATATTTGCAGTTTGATGCGCTTCCCATCAAGCTCAATAGTCCGGATCTTAAAATCAATTCTAGGAAAAAACATTGATACTTGTCAGTCATGTTTCCAGTCTTATAATAAAGAATAGTAAAAGCCTCTAAATACACACCCAATTGTGGTAATGAAGCTTGTTGTAAAAGAATCATCTGAGAAACGCAGCAACAGGCAACTCTTTCCAACTCCTGCAATCAGATGATAGTTGTTGTTAATTAAAAGGTCGGACGCCTACAGGGGCACATATACATAGTACCTGTAATTTGATATCGAGCAGAAGAGGAGCTAACTGAAGGTGATTCAATGAAGGCAAAAAAGTAAAAAGAAGAATATCACAAAGGTTTGAAGAATTGGGCTTTTCAAATTGAGCCGACTCATCAAAGATGAATATGGAGAGAAGTCCCTTCTGACCTACTGAAGGTGATGTAATGTAGGCAAAGAACAAAGAAGAATATCACGCTTCTCAACAGTTGAGGTGATGCATAAAAGACGAATTAGGAAAAAGATCCGTTTGACCTTAACGTTGCAAGAATGGTTTTTATCCAGTTATCTTAAAGTAGTCAATTGAAGTCTTTAGTTTTCAATGCCAAACTTCATATTGAATGCAACTAATCTCACATTTACAAACCTCCATGAAACAAAACATAACAACGAAACTCAGAAGACAAGAAAAAAGGAACTCACAGTCAGACGATGCGACAAAACTTTTTCAATAAGGAAGACAATGGGAAATTTCATTTGCAGTCGTAAAAACTAGTTTGACGAATGTTCAAGAAGCTTTCCCCAAAAGGAGTGGGGCAACTTTTCTATACTAGAGGCCTTCCATCTGATTTGTGGATCCTAATAACGTATATTTAGCACTCTACCCTTGCTGACAGAAACTGCCTCATCTGAGCACTCTGTACAAAATCCTATATTCTTGGAATGAAGTTGAATCAGGTGATAACAGGCCTATTTAAGGGCCTTATGCATTGATACCACTTAATAGAAGGTCACTTTACATAACTAAGCCGACGTACTACATTCAGTAAAATCATCACGCATAATTACTTCTATTCAAAGAAGTCAGGGAGGCATTGATTTCGCGGTAAATCTTGTGCTTGACTCTAGATCGGTCAGTGAAATAGAGTACCGGAAGGCTAAAACCCAGACTGTAGCAAGAGGCGACCCTCAAGCGACAGTTAATGGTTGCTAAACATGGTCAGTGGCAATTTGCAGACACATACAGCCAAACTCTTAGCAGCAGTATCTTAACTTGACAAATTAAACTCTTTAGATTACAAGCTAGTTCAAGATCAATGAGTTCCTAGAATTCCTTCTAGCCCCTTGGGCTTCTCTCTAACCCTCTCTTGTACCTCGCTCCCCACCACCCCGCGCCCGTCTATCTTCTTGAAGTTTCTCTTTCAAGGTTTCCGGGAGTATATTTCTAAGAGGATCTCCCATTCACCACATCTAAACCACAAAATTGGGGTGACAAGGACAAAATTGACACTCCTCCAAATTTACATTATTTAGTATTTATCTGGTAACTAATCTAATGAATCGAGATCATATGGCAAGGCCATATGATCCCTGAACAATGTGATGGATACAACTAATTGTTGATTCTATGTCTCTCTGCCATCCAACAAAATATACACATAAGATAATTTGAAGCTGTATAATGCTACAAATACAGGGTCACTATCCCACGTTACAGGCCAAAATAATCTTGTCATACAACAGGTCCAAGGCAAGTCTCCTCCACAAAATCTGCAAAAGGCCACATCTGAACCTTAAAAATCCTACTTGAGCCAGGACAACAAGTGGCTCAAGAATAACTTGGGCAAACGCTGAATGGTATGCTCTGCCCTTTCAAACAAGTCACTGTGCCTCCATACTGTCCACATAATACAGGCCATCTGCTCTCTGGATCCTCCTACACACCTTTGCGGCTTTACCCCTTTCTGCACTTGCAGCTCCTCTCCCCAACTGTTTTAATAAGGGCACCAATCAACTAGCCACCTCACAGTGAATAAGCAACTGATGCAGAGTCTCCCTGTCTTTTGTGGACCTGAGGCACCAACTAAGCAAAATCTTCCTCTCCTCCTTAGGTTATCATGCATCAAAATAGCACTGCAGGTGCCATCCGCACAAAGAAACAGACAAAGGACCATGCCGAATACTCCTCCATGGAAAAGATCCACCAGAATAACCACCCAGGGCAAGCACTGTTGCCATAGAATATCTTCAGATTGAGAAGGAAAGATTGCCTCCTCCAGTGCCTGCCAGAAAGAAGATGCACTGGCCTGGGTTCCAAATCCTTAATTTCCTGGCTGAAAGTCAATCCGAGAAAATGTCCTCGCCGTAAATGCCATCAAAACGGCCCCAGATACTATAACCTGAACTACAATGGCCATCCATCAGCAGTAATCCATAGCCAAACTCCACTGCCGAACCGATTCCTCAATAAGGCACCCTCGTCCACCCCGACAAGCCTAATAGAACGCCTGTAAGCCCCTTATACCCAAAACCTCCCACCTACATACGCGTATGATCGATCATAATCCCTAGCATTACATACTAAATCCATCATAAGATCAAGCTTACACGGAAATCTTACGGCTAAAATAACATAAACAAAGGCCAGTCAGCTTTAAATACGCAGAAAATTTAAACCAAAAAAAAAAAAAAATCAAGTTGACTAGCAATCAAGCACTCAGTTTAATTATACAAAGCCTAATTCAATAGACTGAGAGAGGGAGAGAGAGAGAGAGAGAGAAGGGAGGACTTGCCGCTGTCGCCGATGAGGAGGAGCTTGATGAGGTAATCGTAATCGGCGCGAGCTCTAGTCGGCGGAGCCGCCATGATTCACGCCGTCTAGAAAACCGCGGCTCTCTCCCCTATCTCTCTCGACTCTCCCCGAACGTGTCTCCGCCGATCTGAAAAACGGAGCCAAGCTTATTCGGATCGGCCCCGATGGGTCGGCTTTTCTCTCTTTTGGGGTCGGAGAGAGATCGAGCGAGAGAGAGAGAGAAACTTGACGAATGAAAACAAAAAGAGATGGATCCGTGTAAAGTGAAGTTACAATCTGCTGTCAACCGGAACAGCCTGTATCCCCTCCCCCCGCCCTCACTCTGTGATCTGTATCACCCCACCCACCCCCAATTATTGTTGCTCTTTTGCCCCCCAATTGTATATGTATTTTGCAACGGTCGCTCTTTAATCCTTTATCAGTTTTACTGAATTATTCATACCGAAACACACGGGAGTAATAATTATTATAATTTCATACTTATATTTCGAATAGTAATGATAATAATGCTATTTTCGATTTTTTACTAATTTTAGTAACAATAATAGTAACTCATGTGTTCAGGTTTTTACTAATAAACCACATTAAGAAAAGTATAAAAATCTATGCAACATATATATATATATATATATATATATATATATATATATATATATATATGACTTGTAATAATAGAATAAAATAAGAGATACTAGTTTTGTTAGATTGTGAAAACATATTGTACCGGTACAAAGTAAAGGAATGTTTCAATCAAGATATAAATGAGAGAGATAAATTTAAGAGAGAGATACTTGTTTTTTAATGTGGGACATGTTGAGTTGGAATAGAAAGAGAGAAATAAAATTGATTCGATTGGTTGTATGCCAAATGACACACACACACACATATATATATATAGTTGATCTGTTGACCACGCGAACAAAATAGGAGAAGTTGCACACGCGATCCGGTCGTCCATTCTTATGAACGATCCAGATCTTAAAAAAAAAAAAAAAGGAAACCGTCCACTACACTATGTAGCAAATGGTTTCTTTTACCAAAATGCCCATTGTTACTCATCCGCTACACAGTGTAGCGGGCTACTTTTTTACCTTGACAATTGTCAATCAAAAAGTCGTCTGCTACATAGTGTGACGGACAACTTTTGGCTGATACATGTCACATCATGTCCCCACACTGTGCGCCAGACAGTGTGGCGGACGACATGACAGATATACCCAAAAGTGCCCTAAGTCTCAGCTCTTTTTTCCATTTTCATCTACTTGCTTCCATTTTCAGCTCCCTTCACTTTAAGTTCAAAGCTTCAAGTAACACTTGCTTCAAGCTTCACTCAAGTAAGATAAGTTTGTGAATTGTTAAGTTTTCTTTATGAGTTGAATGATGAAGTTTCTTTTTTTTTAATGAATATATAATTTTTTTTGGGATTATGTTTGTTGTATTTATCAGTCTATTCATAAAAGTAATTTTAATTTGTGATGTTCACGAAATTAATTTGTTAACTTCAATAAATTTATTATAGTTAAAATTCGAATTTTTTGAGATTTGTTAACTTCAATAAATTTATTATAGTTAAAATTCGAATTTTTTGAGATTATGTTTGTTGTATTTTGACATGTCTATTCATCTTAGTAATTTTAATTTGTTATGTTCAAGAAATTAATAATTGTTAAATTGGAGATACTTTTGAGATTATATTTGTTATATTTGTCATGTTAAATTGGTCTATTCATCAAGGTAATTTTGACTTGTTATGTTAAAGAAAAGTCATTTGATAGTTAAGCGTAATATATTTCTACATAGGTTTTGTTTTATAATGTCTAATTTCGTGTCAAGCTCCAACACCCCAGTAGATACTAGTGACCCGTATCCAGGGCGAACATTTCAAACTTTGGAGGAAGCCGAAGAATGTTTTCGAGCGTATTCGTTGAGGGTTGGTTTTGGCATTAGAATAAAGATTACAAGAACAAGCAACATAACAAAAAATATATGCTCTCACTTATACGAGTGTCATAGTAGCAGACACCCACTGCAAAATGAGACACACGTCGATAATGATGATAGTGATGACAAAATAGGATATGGGTGAAAAAGACGGGACTGCTTTGCGCGCATGAATTGCAAGCTCAAGATGTTCGTAAGCCATAAACCCAAGCAAGATCATTGGCTTATTACTAGCTTGGAATTGACACACAATCACCCCTTAGTAACCCCTTCTAAGGTGATTCAGATGCATCAACACAAGAAGATGGGTAATGTTGCAAGGAGCCTGATTCACACAATGAGTAATGCGCGGATAGGACCTACCGACATTGTTAATGTTCTTGCTGAACAGGCTGGGGGAATTCAGAATCAATTTTAACACGACAGACGTTCATAACACGGTCTGAACCCAAAGACGAGCCGCGTATGACCTTAATGATGTTCAATCCACAATGAGCCTATTGAAGCGGATACAGATGAAGGACCCGCAGTTTACCTACGATTATAAACTTGATGACGAGCATCGAGTTACCATAATTTTTTGGGTCGACGGTCGTTCAAGACTTGCTTATAAGCATTTTGGGGATGTTGTGACTTTCGACACCACATATTGTAGCAACAAGTACTCGATGTCGTTCGCTCCTTTCACAGGCGTCAATCATCATTATCACTCCATTATGTTCAGGTTCCTTTGTTAAGGGACGAGAGCAAGAGTTTTTTTGTATGGTTGTTTAGGGCGTGGCTGGAAGCAACGAACTTCAAAGCACCCAAAGTTATCATCACCGATCAAGATTTGGCAACGAAGAAGGCTATTGATATCGCCTTCCTAGATACTCGACACAACTTGTGCACTTGGCACATAAGCAACAAATATCCTGAACTTCTGCATCACGTGTATGCAAAGTATCCAGACTTTAAACATGATTTTGATAGGTGCATTAACAAGTCGTTAACGATTGAGAAATTTGAGGAGAGGTGGGAAAATATTGTTGAGGATTACTCAATGCAAGACCACGAATAGCTCCAACACTTGTATAAGCTCAAAGAGCAATAGATTGGCATTTACACGAGAAGGTATTTTTCTGCGAACATGAAAACGACGGACATGAGTGAATCTATGAATTCCACATTCGATAGTTATGTAGGGACAACTTCCAATTTCAAGAGTTTCGTCACATCAGCCCAAAAAGCAGTTGCCTCGTTATTCGTAAAAGAAAGGGCTGCAGACTTTGCAAGCACGTACAAACAAAGAGAAGGTTGCTTGAGACCCCGCTGGAGGTGAATGGTGCAAAAGTCTATACCAAGGAGATGTTCATGCAATACCAAGTAGAGTTACAAAAATCGGGACGATACAGTATAAATAAGGTGGCAGAACAGTCTACACGTGAGTACAAGGTTTATTCGCTGATGAACGACCTCGTCCCTGAGAAGCTGCGTAGAATGTATACGGGGAGCCATGACACATTGCGGATTCGGTGACATGTGTTTGCAAGAATTTTGAGTTCCATGGCATCTTGTGTAGACACATTCCGCGATTTTTCACCCAGAAGAATATCAAGGCAATCCCCGATAAATACTTCATGTTGTGGTGGACCAAGGTTGCAAACAGGTTGCACGGTACCATTGCCTTTCTAGAGCATCCGTATACTGACTTTGAAGAATTAGAGACGTTGCGGTATAATCATCTGGTGACAATGTTTACCTGTTTGTCCGTAAAGGGTGCTGCTACAATGGCTGGATATAAACATCTCAGCGAGATAGCGGAGCAGCAAGAGCCCATCGTCCACCAGTTTGAAGTACCTTCAGTCAGCAATGTGGTTGACACTAAGCCTACACAGGGATCAGAAGATGATGAGCCGGTTGAGGAAGAGGACAATGATATCCGGCCTTTGGATCCAATTATATCGCGAACGAAAGGCCGCAAGAGATCTACACAGATGAAGAGCTCAATTGAACAAGCAACTCAACCTAAAAAGCTGAGAAGGTGTGCACTGTGCAACAAAATGACTAACCATTACAAGGCATTGGGGATAAGTCCAGGGGGTTTGCAAGACGAGGAAGAAGATGACGCCGAAAATGAGGAAGAAGAAGATGCAGTGGACCTTTAGTCTAATTAATTTGTTGGGTTAATTACAAAACTGTCCCCTAAGGTTTACACGTTTTTGCACTTTGCCCCCCCCCCCGTGTTTACAACTTTTGCAATAATGTCCCTCGAGGTTGATAAAACCGTTGCAAATAGCTCCAAAATTGGACGTCTGTCCACTTTTTGACGTTAAGTCCCCATGTGCGGTTCACGTGCCATTTTGGCATGGGCAAATATGTCATTTTCCCGTCCACATCTTCCCCACCATTGTGTTCATCTCTCTCTCTCTCTGTGTGTGTTCCCATTAGACTTGGGGTTTAACGAGGGTGATGGGTTGAGAAAGCTGGAGCGGTGAGAAACTAATGTTGGGAGCAGAGGCTTGGTGGACGAGCTGGAGATAGACGCAGCTGAAGCCGAATCAGGTGAGAAATAGTTATGTCGGCGGTGGCGTATGGTGGTCGTTTGTACCGTCGGGGAAGCAAATAGAGTCGCCATTTTTCAAACAAATTGTATATACGAACTGGGTTTTTGTATACGATATTTGTGTGTGTGAGTGTGTGTGGGATTTGATTGGGGACGAATTAGGTGAGTAGCAGCAGTGAGTGAGTGCATAATTCTAAGAAGAAAGAGTGGCAAAATGCAGAATTTATATTATCCGGATTTAAGAAGATGACACGGGAGATTCATTGCAGAAAGCCTGTTGATAGCCAAGTTTGTCCTAGAAGCAGGGAATCCCCTAAATTCACACAATCGGCACCCATTTCAACCTTATCTAGGCTAGCCGATGGGGGCTCCGCCGACCGGTGAACAAACATTTCCAACAACATCGCCGCCACCATTTTCGAGGTGCGATTGAGTAACATTTACACAAAAAACCAGACTCTGCTTCTAAGCCAAGAGCTGAGTCGAGAACCCTAACTCCGGTGAGGCGGTGCCAGACAATGCCCCGACGCGATGTGGCAGAGCTTCTGCGGCAAAGGCGCAGAGTGGCGCTCTGCGACTGACGGAGAGATCCGGTCATCGGACGGTGTATCACTGGTCAGGGTAGGCGGTTTTGGTGGTGTCATGGAGGGGTCTCCGGTGGCGGTGTGGCAGGATGGGTTGGTTGGTGAAAGAGAATCAAAGGAGAGGCGGTGGCGGAGCAGTGCTTGTTTCAATGTATGTGTGTGTGTGTGAGAGAGAAAGAGAGAGACATAGAGATACATAGAGAGAGAAGCATATGAACAGAGAGAAATGAGAGATGGGACGGGAAAATGACATATTTGCCCATACTAAAATGGCACGTGAACCGCACATGGGGACTTAACGTCCAAAATTGAACGGACATCCAATTTTGGAGCTATTTGCAACGGTTTTGTCAACCTCGAGGGACATTATTGCAAAAGTTGTAAACACGGAGGGCAAAGTGCAAAAACGTGTAAACCTTAAGGGACAGTTTTGTAATTAACCCTAATTTTTTTTATAATAATCTTTAATGAGCCAACATCACAATATAAAAGCAAATTTTTTTTTCCGATTATTTTTCTTTCCGTCCGCTACATAGTCATTAGACTTCAACATTTAGTTTTTTTTGGTGTTTTAGACTGTTCGCTGCATAGTGTAGCGGACAACCTAACATAAAAATTAGACTTCAACACTTAGAATTTTTTAGCGTTGTTACCGTCTGCTACATAGTGTAGCGGACGGCCTGACAGAAACATTAGACTTCAACACTTAGTTTTTTTTTTTTTTTTGTGTTTTAAACTGTCTGCTACATAGTGTAGTGGACGGCCTAATAGAAACATTAAACTTCAACACTAGAGTTTTTTGGTATTTTAGACCGTCCGCTGCATAGTGTAGCAGACGACCTAATAGAAATATTTTTTAGCGTTGTTACCGTCTGCTACATAGTGTAGCGGACGGCCTGATAGAAATATTAGACTCTAACACTTAAATTTTTTTTATTTTTTTTTGTGTTTTAGACTGTCCGCTGCATAGTGTAGCAGACGACCTAACAAAAATATTAGACTTCAACACTTTATTATTTTTATTTTTTTGTGTTTTAGATTGTCTACTACATAGTGTAGCGGACGGCTTAACATAAACATTAGATTTCAACACTTAGAGTTTTTTGGTGTTTTAGACCATCCGCTACATAGTGTAGCGGACGGCCTAACAGAAACATTAGACTTCAACACTTAGAATTTTTTGGTGTTTTAGGCCGTCCGCTACATAGTGTAACGTATAGCCTAACAAAAACATTAGACTTCAACAATTAGTTTTTTTTTTTGGACTATCCGCTACACTATGTAGCTGATGACCTATAGAATTTTTTGTGTTTAAGACTATCCGCTGCATAGTGTAGCGGACGGTGTACCAGTATAGATACAAAGACATTACCTTCATTTTCTTTCCCACCGTCAACCTGTCTCAATGAGGGCAAAAGTTCACACCATAACATTTTCTTACCACAACATACAACACCCAAAAAAACCACAACATACAAAAATACATGTCTCAAAGAAGGAGATCAAATGTTTCAAAATAAAAATGCTATGTCATAAAAATAATGGTTTACAATGTCATCATTGGGCCTCATTTTGAGCCGGATTCTTGTCGTTAGTTGTATTTACAATATACCTAACTGCTCTACGCCGGCCGCTATAAATTTGCCAAGCTATTCTATATCTAAAGGTTTCTACGTCTGCTTCGCTCCAGACGGTCGCCTTGAGGCTCTCACGCTGACAAATGTAGTCCATGTACATGCAGACGAAGACGCCACAGTCCGAATGATTAGCTTGCTTGGGCCTCTTCCTTTTCAATCGCACTTCGAGCTTCAGCTTCCCCCGATACTTTTAGTCGACGGAGAGAGTGGAACATGGCACAAAATAGATCATGTGGAGAAATATACAACGGCGTAAGCTATGAGTTAACAATTACAATAAGCAAATTACAATAAGTATAAAATAACAATCGCAAGATTACCATAACATCCAATTGGTATTTGAAAAGTTGCTTCACGGGCATCTCTCTGGCATCGTCGTGGAGACTGTCGGGGATTGATACGATCATTTCAGTTGGTTCATAGCAAACCAAGTACCAGTGGTTCTATTACCACAAAATGGTATTAAGAAGACGTTCGCATCAAGGACGCTCACCGAATTATCCCTATTAAGAAATGCAAGGAGCGAATCATTCTGTTTCGACTGGATCAAGCTTTTCATCCCCCTTCTTTTGACCCAATCGTCCCATTCAGCTACGAGCATGCCATGAAAATACGCATCCATCACAAAAACGCGGGGATACACATTCCGCTTATCCCAACCACGACGTTTCAAAATTTCGGCGTAGGCAGAGATCACAGTGTCGCCCAACCAAGCCCCCGGTTTTAGAGTCGACATTTCGTCCTACGAGATATTATAATCCATGCCATTTGGGCAGTTCACACCACTTGCTCCTTTTTTATTGGGGGAGGGGGGGCTGCTAAAGTAACGTTCGTGGATTAGGCGACATTTTATCGACTTTAGAGGCTTCAACGGATGACCTTTGGGATAATCAAGAATGATGAGGGGGTCAACCGGGGGGTCGACAGTGGGATATTGCCCTCCAAGGGGGCCAGAATGTCCCGCCCACGGGACGACTTGTAGTGACTCGAAGAGATTGAAGTTTGCGAAGTCAAAGTCTTGTGTGACTTGACTTTAAGAGAGGGGTAGTACTTCCGATTCCCGAAGCGAAGAAAATGAGGGGGCACTGGAATTGTCCCAATGAGCTATTCCCATGCCCGATGGCGGACCCCCAAGCACCGCCCATTCTCGCTACGGAGGGACCACCAACTCCCTCGCTTACCCCCGAAGTTTGCCCCGAGGGATCACTGTATCCCTCGCTCACATGGGGAGGCTGCCACTCTGGATAACTCATTCCCGGGCTGACGCCCGAAGGCAGTCCCGTATAACGATGCAAAAAATCCTTACAGCCAAATACCAATGCATCAACCTGTTGGCGAAGTTCCACTCTCATGGCATCCACCACTTCTTTCCGCTCACTTAGCTTCTTGAAAAAGGCGAGCGAGGCATTAACCTACATCCAAAAAGATAATAAGTAACTTCATTAAATCCAATTAAAAGCATTGGTTGAGCAACTTACGAGATCATATGCCTTACGCTCATCGATCTGACCCCTAGGGTGGTATTTCTGCCCTCTTTCAAACCTTATTAGGGCTATTCTCTTCTGCGTGATGCGGTAGTACCAGTCATTGTACTGCTCGATGCTGATCACGGGGTCAGGCTTCGACATAATGGCCGCCAGCGTGTCCTACCAAGAACTCCAAAGATCAATTTTGTCTACACACAATTCGTGTGCATTCACCTTGCCAGACCGTGGGACACCCGGTGGGTTCCTGTTAACCCTCATATCTGGGGCATAGGCTGGCAACCCCTGTAGGCAGTCAAAATGGCGCATTGCGCGATCTGGTAGTTGACACTCTGCGATCTCGAAGTGGATTAGTTGTGTGTGTTGCAACCCGGAGAGTGTGAAGACAAACGACTCTACCACCCGTCGCTCCAAACGTTTGTACGGTGCCCAACGCATTTGGCACTGAGATAGCGAGTCGAACTCCCCCCGATAGAGTATAATGTTGTAATGGGGATGACCTCTCCTCGGGTAATGGCTCTCCATCCGGCTGTACTCCTAAGCGCATAATCGAGGCCACACATTATCAATTTCCTTCCTACGGTTGGGTGCACCGGTAGTAATGTGTTCATAAGACCACACTTGGGAACAAATATAAATTAGGCTCATATCGTCAAAATTTATTGTGCATCGACTAATAAAAAAATATCAAAAACATAATTACAAAGAGTTATATGATATACCTGTAACAGTGACAGACATGCACATATAGTTTTGGAGTCGGTCCTCGTTGCCTTGTGCAATGCTCGATACAAGTATGCAAGAGTTGCTGCACCCCAGGCATACTCCCCAACCTCTTGCAGGTTACCCAACAACGCTAAATATTTGGTTTGAATTGTATTCTTCGACGTTGTTGGGAATAGAATTGCTCTCATCACCCACAACAGGAAAGCCTTTGTCTACAGCACAAACATCTCCTCCGTGTAATTTTCTGGCAGAACCTTGTAGGAATCTAGCAACCACTTCAACTTTATCCCACCAGTGCTAAATTGGCTTTCAGGTATCGAAGTAAAGAAGTTCCTAACGGCTTTCTTATTTGATACTTCCGACGGAGGAGCAATTACTGGCCGCCCCGTCACCGATAACCTTAAGATGAACCCTACATCTTCTAGGGTAATTGTCATCTCTCCAAGAGGGAAGAGGAAAATGAAACATATTCGTTTTACTTCTCCACCTTTCAATAAGGGGACCTATTAAGGTCCGGTCAATTTGTTGAAAGATATTGCCATGCGTAAAAACCCCAAACTCAATTCCACGCAGCAATTTTTTCTGGTATTTGTTCAATTGCCAGCTTTCGAAATGTTCGGATACTTCTACTGTGTTGAGGGTGCTCTTTCCTACGAATTAATAAATACAATTTAAGCAAAGCAAAGAGTATACAATGTTTGTGAGAATAAGAAAATAAACAAAAAATAAGGATCTTAGAGGCTATTTGATAAAATTGAAATTTAAGTGCTGAAAAAGTTAAGTATTGAATTTGTAAAATTGAAAACTTTAAGCAACTGAATTTTTACTGAAAAATAAGTTAACGTGTTTGATAAACTAGCAGATGTCTGAAAATTATTTATTTTATAAATTTATCCATTTTACTAAAATTATACATTTGTTTATGTACTTTATAACTTTTTTGGGGGGCTAAAATAGTGTTGGTGGTGGCAATGACGATGAAGTGGTGGTGATGGCAGCGGCGGCAAAAATGTGTCAATGGTGGCTGTGCGTGAAGACGTAATTTTGGTAATTGTGTTGATAGCGATAGACAGCGACATAACAATTATGACAGTGGTTATAGCGTGCTATTTTTTTTTTAATGAAAATAGATACGGTGACAACATCAACGGTATGATGGAAGTGGCGTTGTCCTTGTGTCGATGGTGATAATGACTTGGTTGTGGTAATTGTGATGGTGGTAGCAAAATAAAATAATGATTGTGGCGGTGATTGTATTGTGGTAGAAGCGGTGTTACCAACAAATTAATTGAGACGGTATCTTAATGGTAATTATTATTTTTATTTAAAAATATGTTAAATAACTTTTAACCATCTCACTTAGAATTAAGTGATCAGTATTAAATAAGTCCACCCTGACTTAAAATTTTAGTCTATTTTTGATAGAAATTAGGAACTAATTTTTTAAGTGATACAAAGTTTAGCATTATCAAACGCACTTAATTGAAAATCATAGAAAACTTTAAGTTTTAAGTGCTTAATTTCGTTATCAAACACACCTTAGGTTAAATGAAGAAAAGAAAGATACTCATATGGTGCGTTTGAAAAATTAAGTACTCAAGCCAGATATTATGAATAATTAAGGGGACAGCTTTGAAACTATTCCTCTCTTAGTCTTACTTGGCAAAATGAAAGCTCCTTATATATGGAATGAGAAAGCTCCGAATTGGAATGAACCCTTATAAAATTGGGCTGTACAAAACCCAGTTGCTTCTCTTGTGACCTTTCATCTTTGGAGTTGAACTTCCGACATTGGCAATGCGATGAATGAAACAATTAGCTCCACCAAAGGATCTATAGAGGGTCAGAATGTCCTCAGAGAAAAACTAGTAAGAGAGATCAAAATTCCGTGACTACGCAAGCTTTGAAACCAATAAAACTCACATCACGAGGTCTTCGAACTTCTAAAACTTGCATGAACACAAGATTGGGTATATCACCCATCCCTCTCCATTACCAAGAGTAATTAATTTAGTGCGTCATAACACAAACAATATGTTAACGGCTGCAATCCAATTAAACATGTAAAGCAAGTAATCCTGCTGGCATACCGCATCACAAAACTCGAGTATTACCTAAGACTATTGGCATGCCACAGCACCCGCGGTAGCTTCCAAAATTCTCCTAGCCTCCGAGCCCGGGTCAGCTAGCTCACTTGGGATCTGCAAAGAATTGGGAAATATAGACAAGGGAAAAAAGGTGAGTTATTAATTTGTTTTCCCCCCCTTTTGGGGGTGTTTGGTTTGTTTGTTTGTTTTTTTTTTTTTTTTTTTTTGGGGGGGGGGGGGGTCAGTACATCTCTCTGATACGAACCTTTGCGTAACTATTTGGCATAGTAGGAGATGCCCCAGAAGCCAACAGCAACCTTACAACATCCACGTGTTCACCCCTTGCTGCATGATGAAGAGGCTGTAGACATCATAAAAGAAACAGCCGTCACATTAAAAGAAAAACGAAACTGATAGTAAAAAATGACTAACCAGAGGGCAAGTCAAAAGAGAATGTTCTGATCAGAATTCAGAAGGGCACTCACAGTATCACCTTCTACATCAACTGATTCTAGCATTCTCTTCTTGCATTCTGGATCAGTAGCCCTGTTAATGAAAAGTTGAACTATCTCTGTATAGCCTGCAGATGATCCCTCAAAAAAGGAGAAAGATTAACAGAGAGATTACATCACACGATATTAAGATGTAGCCACTGGGGTATATAGCCGACCTCCTGCACAGGCATCATGCAAAGGAATAGCCCCATCTTCATCCTTAACCTCCATGCAAGCACCCCTTTCCAACAGGAGCTACAGGTAAAGAGTCAAATTAATTACTTACAGTTTTCCATAAGGCTACCAACAACTACAAACCAATAAAAAATGGTAATTGCAAAAGCCCCTGTTGACAGAGATGACATGCTAGCATGGCACTTGTTGGGTGAAGAGGTAGATGCTCTCTCTCACTATCCTCCCCGTGGAACCCACCCATGTATGCCATGACCATCTCTCTCGAGCTAGGAAACACGGATACCTCTTCTGGGTCGAGGTATGGTGTCCGACACCTACCGACATGCGGACACCTCCGGACACGTGTCGGACAACTCTTGGTGGTGTCCGGGCATTTTCTTATATATTTCTAATTATCGGACACCGTGTTGAACACCTTACGCAGAAGTGTCCGACACCTTATGTAGAAGTTTCCGAAACCTACGGGGCGAAACTGCAAATTTTCAATTAAATTAGGGTCATGATGGAATGTTAGGAAAGTTCGGCTTATATTTATAAGTCGGAAGACTGGGGGAAACCCCAATGGTAGATTGTATTCCAATCGGCTTATGCCTAACTGAGAGGGAGATAAGGCTCTTTAACGAAGCAATCTAATGGAGAACACAAATATCTCAATTGATAAGGGTGTGCAGGAAGAGGTTGATGATGGAGGTCCAAAGGACAATAAACGTGACGAGGCAATTGACGTTGATTAAATCTTGGTGGATGGAAGAGATGAAAACCGTTTATTTTTTCCTTTTGGCTTTTATGAAATCTTGCACTACCATATTATCTATAGTACTTGATTTCAAGCATGACTCTAATTTATTGTTTATTAGTTGGTGTTCTACTTTTTAATGAGAGTAGAATGTGCTTTTTTTTGGAATAGTGAGAACTGCAATTCATATGACCCGTCGGTAAGAGTAGAATGTGCTTGAAACTCAAATAAACATGCTCATACATAATATATACTTTAACATATATAGCGGTGTCCTAAGGTGTCCAAAATATGTTATTTCGAAAATTGCAATGTTTGGTGTCCCTGTGTCAGTGTCAGTGCCAGTGCCAGTGCCAGTGCCAGTGCCAGTGCCAGTGTCCGTGTTTGTGCTACCTAGCTCTCTAGTCTCCTCTCTCCACTTTATCACCACCAACAACATTGCCATCTACACAACCTTATCTCATCTCATGCAAACCTGCAGCCACTTCATCTCGCTCAAAGCAACCCGTTATACCACCTCCACCCCCTCCTTTGCTTCTCTCTTTGTGTCTCCCTCCCTCCCTCCCTCCCCTTGTCGCTAGATCCATCATCTTTGCAAACAGGAGCCATCAAAAAGTAGTTCTTCACCACGACAACTATCATCCCCTGATATTAAAAGATTGCATTTTTCCTCTCTCCTAAACCAAAATCCGCGTGCAAACATATCACGAGGATGCACCTCCATGCCACAACTCCACAGCACCACGTCATCTTTCTGCAAAGTTTCAAAATCGAATGGTACCAAGCATTTCTGGAACCAAAAATCAACGCCTCCCTCTGCATCAGTCAACATAACCCAAATCATGAACAGCCCTAGCTCTGGTCAACCTATGCTTCTGATTCTTTCGTCATCTTTTCCTTTATCAGAAGCTAATTATGGATTGCATATGTTCTAAAGCACATACAATAACGAGGTGGTATCTGGGGTTATGTTAAGTTCTAGTTTGACTACTTGGGTAACTTGGAGTCAAAAAGTAGCAGTGGTGGCGCTAGATGCAGTGTCCGCGAGAGGATAAGTTCTCCCAGATAATCCTTCTCGATCATCAAGTCTAATTCTATTTCGTCAAAATGCCCATTATGTGCAGCGTATGTGGCTCTCTCCTTCACAATTCAGGTGCCAGATATAACTTGGATCCGGTTACCAGGTTGCATGTGCCAAACAGTGTAAATTTACAGAGAGAGAGGGAGTGGCAGGGGATCAGGACGCAGAAGACCAGAAAAAACACTGATTATGGCAAAACTAAGCTGTAGGATAAGAAATATAAATTAACTAACCTGGACACAAGGCAAATACCCGTAGAGACAGGTCAGATGAAGAGCAGTGTCCCCATCTTCCACAGGTTCATTTATGTCACCATTTAAGTTATCTGTAGTCATGCCCAAAATCAGGAAACCACAATTTAGAGATACATGCAAGACCACTTTGCTTCTTTCAATCACATCTAAGGGAAAATACACCCTCTAGAATGGAGTGGTAGAAAGGAAAAAAAATTATATCAGCACCAATGTGACGATAGTGATAACGGCGGTGGAGGTAATAACCTCATTCTGTTGGATCTATAGCATTAAAGCTGAATGGTCTTGCATCATAGATGGAAAATCAACAGAACAATATTTCGAATATATCTACTGGCTTCCACTCTGAGGGTAATAAATCCACTTTACAACCAATAGTTAAGTGTAAAAAGATCAGATTAAATACCAATCCAAAAAACCTCATCACCCTCATGTCAAAAAATGGTCAAATCCCCACTCACAAGCCATAACTAGCATAATATAAACTTTAAGAAGAGCGCCGATTGGGACAATCATTCAAGATGAACATGGCACATGTCACCACATTCTAATCGAGAGAGAGTTTTACAGATTTTTCTTTTACGTTTTCAATTTATATCTCCCAGGGCATTCTCTTGAAAGAGTTTTTAGTACATTGAAGTACCTTTACGAGATGCTCTATTATCTAATTTTGTTTGGAAATGGGTGAGACTCACTAAGGGAAGATATTGCCAGATGCTAGTGAAAGATTCCACTTTGTGCAGAAATATGATAAGTTGCTCTGTATTTGCCAAGGCACCACTACATCAATTATTGCAGTCTGCCTTTCATACCATGACTTCAAGTGTGACCAACACTGGTCAGTGACCTTTTTCCCAGAGTTCAGATAAATTTGCGTTGTGCTCTCTTATTCTACTGGTCAAAGAAAGTGACCAAGAAGCAACAGTGACCTTCTGAATGGTTAAAAAAGCGAGAACAAGGCAAAATAAAACAAAAAAGAAGGAGCCTAAAGAGCACCAAACTCCATACAGAAACACCTCAAAAGCTCCGTAAATCCCGTAGGTAAGAAAATGTCACACACCTTCAAATAACTATGTAAGTTATCCATTACTGCTTATTACACACGTTTATGGCGACAACCCTTCTGAAGAATCACTAAGAAATAAAAGATAGAAAAACAGCTGAATCGTCCTTCCTCCTTAGGCAACAAGCTAAACACGAAGTTTCCAAGGTGGTTGAAAACTGATCCAAGTTTTCCTACTTAATTCGTCTGCTCTCTTTTCAGGAAAAGGCCATTTTTCTAAACATTTAACATTCCTTCGTGTTTGTTTGTGTTAACGAGTTATCACAATTAGTTTGGCTTCATGCTTGTTCGCGTTTGTGTTCCACGTGCTTGAACAATTTCAATCTAAGGGGCCCGAATATTGGCCTACTTGTTTGTTTTAAATACTCCCAACTATACAAAAATATTGTACCACAAAGCATTAATATGGAAAACAACTGAAAATGGTATTATTTGCAGACATTAGGCTCTCCTCAACAGTGTGAAGCCAAAGATGACAATTATATGTAGACAGAGGGAGCAGTATTGAACATCATATTCCTTCTATTAGCTTTCACCCCTTTGACTTCGTGTAAATTCCTAGACTAGATTTATTCAGTGTGTTTACCTAACTTGACTTGCCAAAAGATAGTTGTTTACTCTATGATTGCTATTTGAGTTCAATTTGCGTGTGCAATTAAAGAAAACATAAACAAATCTAAATAAAAGGCACATAACAAGAAAATGAGTTTCTCATGCAATTGGAGACCGAGAGGAAAGGTGCAGTAGAAATGGAGTGAAAAAGTTGACGGGTGGTTATTTGGGCAGAGTGCTTGCAATAATGGAGATAAAGAAGAAGTTTTAATTGTAGTGGGTGGAGCGGTTATTTATTAAATTTAAGAAGCTTCGAACAGTGAATTTGATCAAATCTTGTTTAATTTGAAGTTAGTCTATTATAAAGGGGTACAATCGGAAGTCCAAACAAGGCTTCACCATATGTGCTCTCCCTTCGTAAGAGTACCAGTATAGATGATTAAATGAGATTCTATCCAATGATTTCACAAAAGTAAAAGCGGAACACGACGGAATAATTCTTGATACAACTCAATCTGTCCAAAGTCAAAATCTGCCATAAGGCTTAGATTTGAATCTTTGCGTACATGTACCAACCTGCAGAACTGTAAAGCCCTTGGTTAGGTTAAACTTCACTCGACTTGCCAAAAACTAACTCTAACGTTCCAAATGACACTTGTTTAATCCAAGATTGCTCTTTGAGTTCAACTCAAGGTTTACATTTACCAAATTCTATTCTCTCATAGGATTTCGCAAAAGTTAAAGCGGAAGATCCAACCAAACCGAGGGACTACTTCTCACTACAAAAGCTTTAAGAGTCGCAACACGATATAGAAACACAGCATACAAGTCTTCACCCTGTCCTACATCAAAGTTCGCCAAACGCTGGCCCTAAATTTGAAACACACCAGCGCGTACAAGTGCAAACCCCTAGGGAAGGTTAAATTGAATTCACGGAGCGGTTTTAAAAGCAAAGGAAAGAGAATCGATGTGTTCAGACGTTACCGAGGGCGTTGCGGAGGGCGTCGACGTCACCGAGCTGGGCGGCGGTGGCGAGGTCCTGTAGGTGGGGCGGCGTGTCGGAGTCGGGCTCCAGCAGCACTCCGTCCTCCTGGAACAGGCCGTCCTCTTCACCTTCCTCGTCCAGCATGCCGTTGCGCCTTCCTGGTACCGCCATTCTCTCTCTGTTACTCTCTCTCGCCAGTCCTGCTTGGGAGAGTGGGCTTATATTCAAGAAAATCTGCTTTTAGCATTTTTGAGTCGGCGTTGCGGAAATTATTATAGAGCGACACGAGAGAAATTTAGCGATTAAAAATTATTTAAATATTTTAAAAATAAAATTTTAAATATTACTCGTAGTTTCTCGTATTAACGAATCACTATGATACAAGCGATGCGTATGTAAATATTAACTTAATAGTATGAGTTTTATTAAAAAAATCAATATCACCTATAAGTGATTAGTATCACATTTGGCGACATAAATATTAAAATTATGAAAATCAAATATGTCTACTTTTACTATCTAAGCTTTTGTTTTGTGCCATTTACCATGGCCCGCGCATTTCATGTACGAAAATGAAATAATTTTTGTAATATTAAGCATGCCTTTTGAATGTATTTTGATAACATTTTTTGTGATAATATTTAAGTTTTAAGAAGCAAACATGTCATCTTATGTAGTTATTTAGTATTTAAATATTATGTTTTGTGTTTTTTAGAAAAATTCTTATGATAACAAGTGTCAACAATAAAGTAACTAGTTATATAACACCAAAAGTGGTGTTACAAATGTATTCCTTATATTAATTACAGTATATTCCTTATATTAATATGTTCTTCTCCTATTACTAGTAATAATTAATTATTATTAACACTTTGTCGCATCTCATTTCTTCGTCATTTCTCTACTATAATTCTATTCTATTTTTGTTCTTTTAATATTGCGAGTTTACCATCAACTTATAACCTGTTCCTCTATTTGTTATTCAATTTCTCTATTTATTACTCAATTTCTCTTCTACTCACTTAGTCTTTTGATTACGAGTTATGTTTACTCTCCTTTTGTTCATTGTATCAACTAGCTCCCCAAGCTTGTCCCTCAACGAGCCTAAGTTCTAATTACTAAACCTAAGTCTATGATTCTAGACTTAGTTCTTTCCCCGCATCTTCTTTTAAGAGTGGCGTGGTAACCTCAAAAAAGGGAACATTCGCTAATAAACTTAAAGCACAAAGAAAGAAGGATTTGCCCCCACTAGGCGGGGTTTGGACTAGAAGAGAGCAAGAAAACTAGAGTATTTGGTATCTATCTAGGAAAATTCTACCTATATATGTTGTGTTGGTCCCTTGTCATTGCAAATGCATACTTACAAAAAGCCCCTAGCTCGGTTTTTGAACACCTAGAGGCGGCGGCGCTCAAGAGAAATGCGCTAGTACTTAGGCATAACTCCTTCACAGTGATATTCATGGAAAGAGATTACATTTCGAGTTGGTTGTTCGTCTATAGCAACCCTCTTCACTATTCGAGCTTGGGACGTGCACGTATGAAAAAAGACAATAAGTACACATAGGCATAATTGGCTACAAGATTTGCAAACAAGATTATTTATGGTAGTCCAAAATGATAGAGAGAGATTGTTACCATGTTAGAGACGCTACCTAAGCATTTATAGTTTTGTGCAAGCAAATACTTAGATAGACATAAGTTTGAAATTGCAACACATTTAATTTTTGTTATATAGTTCAAGCATTTCTATTGACTTGTAGTTTACCAGTATCAGAGGGCAAGTGCGTACGGGTACTGAGCTTGACCAAGCAAATGTGGAACCCTCAGAGGTAAGAAACACAATATTATCTTTCCTCTTAAATCAAGATATTTGATCTTTTTAGTTTACTAGTATAAAGCACGTGCGTTGCACGAGAATATAGTTGAGAGAAATATTTGAGGTGATATTATTATCTTTCTTGGGATAAAAAATAATATAATTCAATTATGTTCTTATTTTTTGTGACCTTTTTAGAAGAAATATATATTTGATGATCGCAATTGTAATCAATTCAATGTTTGAAAATATTCTTTATAGGCTTTGGATTGAAGAAATATTTGATAGTAATGTTGAAAATAAAAGCAAATAGAGAAATTAAAAAAATAAATCTAAGTCTTTATTTTTGTAAATTATTAAATTGGTTCATGGTTAAGATTTGTAATTTTCAAGACCAGGTTCTTTGCGTTTTTTCAATAAGAAACGCAAAACACCCGGTCTTTAACCGCAATAACCGAACATATTTTCAGTTCAAATTTACATCATATTTGAACCTTGTTTTTTGATGCATATTTAACCCTATTTTTTGTTTTCCTAACAATTTTTTGTCTCTTAATTGATTTTTCACATATTTCAGTTTCTTTATTTTGTTCTTGTTTTTGTTTTTCCATTTTCCAATTGGTTAATTGTTTGTTAACCTAAAATGAAGAAAGAAAATTACAGTTCTCATTAACCAGTTTAAGATCTAATATTTATTTTATTTTAACTAAATTAAAAGAAAATAATAAAGCAATTTTTTTGTTATGTTTTTATTTCTCATCACACTTTTCATTTTCAATGTATAGAATAGATTCATTATCTAATATTATTTTAATTTCATCAAAATTTAAAAATGATTAATTAAAGATGGATAAGAATGTAATTAACAGAAGACATAATCGTCCAATTTTTTTTTTATAAGATTCATACTTTTAGAGGTACTGCGCGCGCATACACCTACACACGCGCATACATATATATAAATATATTTTTACCAACTACACATTTTATTTCCCAATATGTAAATGTTGGTTTAGATTAGGGAAGGTACAGTTGTTATTGGAATAACTAACGGAAGATAAAAACCCAAAATGATTACACAATTAGTAATTAATAGTAGTATTTATGAAAAGGGTAATAATGGAGTAGTATTTATGAAAGGGTAGGGTAAAATGGAGTAGTAATTATTAAAGGGTAGGATTGTTATTAAAGTGATTAACAAAGAGCAAAAATGGAATAAAAAGATTTACAAGATTCGTACTTATTATTTTAATTTCATCAAAATTTAAAAAGGAGTAGTAAAAGAAGGGTAAGAATGTAATTGACGTAATTAACGGAAGACATAATCGTCCAAAAATAATTTATAAGATTCATACTTTTAGAGGTACTGCGCGCGCATACACCAACACACACGCATACATATATATAAATATATTTTTAACAACTATACATTTTATTTCTCAATATGTCAATGTTGGTTTAGATTAGGGAAGGTAAAATTGTTATTGGAATAACTGACGGAGAGTAAAACCCAAAATTATACAATTAGTAATTAACATTAGTATTTATGAAAGGATAGGGTGATAATGGTGGAGCATTTATGAAAGGGTAGGGTAATAATGGAGTAGTAATTATTAAAGGGTAAGATTGTTATTAGAGTGATTAACGAAGGGCAAAAATGGAATAAAAAGATTTACAAGATTCGTACTTTTATAGGTAGTATAGATAGGTTCAACATTGATGTTCTCTCTCTCTTAAAGAATTTTGCCAAAACCCTAACCGGTCCTTAAAGGGAGGATCTTTTCACTGTTGAGACCCTTCCGCCTTAACGTGTTCTTTTATCGTTTTCTCTCATTTAGAAAATTAGCTATGTTCACCCCTTTTTTTTGTTTGAGTTTTGTACAACTTAGACAAGTCCAAGCAAGCAAGTATGAGGGCAGATTTAAGGATGAAAAACATTTGATTTTTCGCTTTGAAATACATATAACGCGTTCACCAAATACAACAATCCTCCACATATTTCAAAGGCAAAAATTAAAAAAATAATTGAAGTATTGGTAAAAGTGTAAGCATGCAATGCTTGGACACTAGTGCCATTTGAACTATGAACCAATGTATAGACTATATCCACAAAATTTGGTGAATTTAAAACTTTTATAAACCTCCTTCCTGATTGTGGACGAGAAGTACATATCACCCACACTACCTGACTTTTTGTATTCTCTCTAATGTCGGATTGTTAGTTATTACTCCCCCCGTCTCTAAAAAACTGATCATATTTTATTTTTGGGCCGTCCCACAAAAATTGATCACTTCCAAATTAAGAAAGATTCTATAAGTATTTTTACATATTTACATTTTTTATTCTATTTCTCTCACCACATTTAATTCTTTACCAACTCATTTTCTCTCTTGTTGCCCACCACTTTACACTTTTTTTATTCTATTTTTCTCTTTACATTTAACAATCTACCAACCAGTTTTCTCTCTCATGGCTCACTCTCTTCCCCCCTCTATCTAAAGAGTAAAATGAAAAAAACACTGAATATATAACCTAAATCTTTAATTTACGTGTAAAGTGAAATGAATCACTCTTTTAAGAACATAGAGAGTATATAACTTAGACAATGCAACAGTTTGAGAGCAAATTCAAGGACAACGTACGACTTTTTTTTGCAAAAGATTGTGCTGCCACTCTGAACTCACTGATTAGTGCTCCATCGAGTCCTACGCCACTGATAACGACCATCTCAGAAAGGACTTTGCTGCGGCCATGGTGAACTCAGCAACGTTGGTCCCATCACAGGCAACTTGGGGGTAATTAGGAAAAATTGCCCTAAGATCAGTGACATATGCTGTAACTTCGCTCACTTGGATCTGTTAAATAAAAGTTACAAAGTTAAATTAGCATTTTCATTCTGTGTTTTTATTTTGTATTTTTATTTTCACGATTTTTGTATTCAGTTAGAAAATACGCTTATATACTTTTATTATTTTCACCAAAAAAATTTAGCTACATTTTTTGACATTGAGTTAACTTTGGGTAGAAAAAGCTGAAAACACCTTTGAGGCGTTTTCAATTTTTTGTCATTGTTTGAATAATTTTATCCAAAATGAAAACAGAAAATGATAAAAGTATACGAAAAAAGAATATTTTTTATCATCACCGTAAAAAATAGAAAATAAAAATGATAAAAGTACGGGCCTTAGCTTTTGTGCTTGTGCATTCAATCCAACCCAATGAAAATTGAGCCCATGTAACATTCTTACATGGGGCCAATGTGCCATACTCATTTGGTTTTTGGGCTAGGTTGGCAATGTTCCTATGTTTGGTCCTTTTGATGTTAGTTTATCTTAATAATTACAGGAAAAACGATATTCAAGCTCTACTTTCATTATTTAAGCTTTACTTTTATCAAGAAAGTTTCGTGAGTGTTATTATATGAATCTTTTAGTGACACTTGTGTACATCCAACCATTTCGCATATCATGTTGGGTGTAATAATAATTTTTTTTGGATCAGGCCTTCGGGCGTAGTCCTAATCTACAGTTGGACTGTATTGCTTTGAAACTGAAAGAACATATCCCAAATGAGCGTGGCCCATTACTCCTTTTCTTTTGGCAAATTCTACGGTGCATTCCTAGTCGTTTAGACCACATCATACATTCTAGTTTCACTATCGAAACGAGTAAAAATTACAATAGAAAATGTGCAAAAGTTACTACTAATTGTCAAATGATTTGTCAAAATAGTGGGTACTGTAAAAACCACCAACCGAATCGCAAAACATTGCTAGTTTTGAAAACTCATTACATCTTATCAACTTGTAGTCCTTTCTGGTATTTTGATAGTAACTTTTACTGATTCGTTAACACTTTTTGCTAGAAATGGAGAGAGTCTAATCCAACTTTATTCGGTTGAGAATAGTTAATCATAATTAGACAAAAGTTGAAGTTAAGATGTCCCAAGTCTCCCACTTACTTTCTTGTCCACCGGTGGACCATTATTTCAGTAAAACCAGCGGACCAGACATATATGAGCCAAACATATTGTTCTGCTCAATTATGAAAGTAAGAACTTAGAGAATTTGCATTTTCAGGGGGCTCAAACTGTTGACATAACTGGGTAAAGCAGTGGGCGGCCTAAAAAGTACATGTACAAGTGACTTGTCACACTGTGACAGCACTAATTAATATAGCTTTGGAGACTTGAGATGCAGATCAACAGCACGAAGCATGTGCTACTTTGTTGGTTGAGTAACCAGTTTCAACCGGCGAAGCATGAGAATGCCCTTTTGCTTACACAACTAACAACAGAATTGAATGGGTGTGTATATGCACAATGCTTCACTCTTTCTGGGAGCCATCAATCATGGAGGCTTTCTGTAGGATTTTGGACAGTTTAACCAACAAACATGTGCTAATGTCAATGACCCCATCTCTCTCTCTCTCTCACACTCTCTCACACACACACACCGAAAACAAGCTCATTGTCTACTTTTTTTCTTTTTTTTTTTTGGTTAGACCACCCGGTTTCCGGACACCACATTGGGAGCCGACTAATCCGGGTTCGAGCCGGGCAGGACCACATGGGCGGCAAAGCTCTCCCTACCAAGTTTTAACACAACTGTATTCTCAGGGCTCGAACACGAGACCTCTGGTTAAGTTAGGACAACCCCTTACCAGTTGACCTACGCGCTAGCTTGGTGGTTAAGCTCATTGTCTACTTTGAAAGTGGCAGGAGGAGACAAAATTACCTAGTGCAGGTTGCTATGTCATCTCCGAGAGATTAATATTCGGATCCCTTCCGGCTTAGTGAAGTCGCCGTTCACTGTTTTCTAGCTAGCAACATCGATTTTGCACCTTAGAAGGCTCCCTTGTTGACCATTTGGTCTCAAATTCGATAAAGAGACAATTTTTTGTTGGATGGCTACTAGCGACACACTGATGTTTTCTTGACATGAACTTTACCTCTAAAGTTACTCCTCTAAGCAACTCCAGATACTACGAATCCCTTTGATCATACCTTAGACAGGCGGCATCGTGGCAGTATCATTCACTCTGTGACAGCACATATTTGTTCACTTAATGAATTGTCTTCGGGCCCTTTCATAACTAGAAAGAAGAAAGACTTCCATAAACCGATCGGTTAAAAGGTGCAACTACTTTGTACTTTAGGGCTGTAGGTACCTTCCCACAGTCAAGAAGCACCTAATTATGTTGGGTCCCTATAAAGTATGCATTAGAAACTGTGGACATCAACAATTTAAGGCGTGCAATGTGCAAGAATTGTGTAAGAATAATTCGGACTTCAACTTGGTTTAGGCTGCTAATTGATGGCTATGAGGTTAGGCTAAGGATGGGAAGTGGGTTGTTCATGGTGCACATGTGGAGTTATTTAGTTCACCATCAAGTAAGTTTGAAACTAAGTTGAGAATATATAATTAGATGACCAAGTTTTATTGATCTAAGTTTTTTGATCTAGTTGAGCTTGTTCTGTATATCGGGTCTTCTTGATGGTGGACGGTTGACTCCCTGTTATCTTCGAAATATGTATCGGAGTCCATGCTAGTGACCCCGGCCATGCACTCAATCGTGTCGGTGACTCTTCGAAGAACGGGGCTCTTGGCAGAGCATGACACGAGGGGGAGCTTCAATAGCAGGTGGAATCACATGTGATGATAGATTGTTGAGGCACATATGGAGTAGTACCACAATATTGAATAATTGCGAAAAATAAGTTGGAGATATATAATTAGATTGACCAAGTCCTATTGACTTAAACTTTTAAGCCGAGTAGAGTTTGTACTTGTATTACAGAAGATGTTCTCACTCTTTCAGGCAAACAAGAAAGAGTTCCAACCGAAATAAGCAAATTTAGGAAGAGCTGTATTAACTAAATACAATTGATGCTTGCCACAGCCACCTGAGCATGCACACACATACACACATTCTTTCGTGGTACAGCCTTTTATTTTTCATTCAATTGCACTAGGTCGAAAAAGGTAATTATTGATTACTAAAAACCACATTAAACCAGCTGGATGGAGAAAATTAACAAGTAATTAGGCACAAGGTCAGAAATATGATGTACAGTGTATATTATATGTACACTGTACATTTATATTCACTTAACTGTGTAATAACATTAAGTAAGGAATAAACTTTGGCTCTTACTCGGGTTGGAGGAACCGACCCGTGTATAGTAACAATTAACAGTCGCTGAATATTTATAGTGGCTTTTAATTTCCTCTAACACTATCAGCGATAATTATTAATAATATTTTTTAGCGTTACTAAATAAAAGCTATTAAAAACATTTAGAGACGATTAATTGTCTCTATATAGGGGGTAGGAGGAAGATTCCTCTAACCAGGATAGCAGCCAAATTTTTTCCGTTAAGTTATCACCACAGGTTTGTACACAAACACACACTAGGACTACATTATCCATTTCGCAACAAATTTACATCGGCTTGTTACTAAAAAAATTGCACACCACTGGTCCAGGTTATTGAGAAATGATTATCCAGCTACATCCATTCTCTAGGCCTCATATATGATTCATGCAGTCTGGTGCAGCTACATATATGACCATACTCGGATACATTAAGCTCTTTGATGGATCTTTAGCGTCGGAATCACTTCTATGGCGATAAAGGTAAAAACTAGTGTTTATAATCATCTTTGAACCTCGGAGCAACTCCATACCCGTGCACCATGACTATGTTCGGAACCAAATTATTTTTGCATTCAGGTGAGCAAGTCGACGCTCTTAATCAAAGTACTGAAAAATACTTTAAAACGCAAGCAATCAGATACCGTGCTCTTGGCAGTAACTGCTTTTACCTTCGAGGCTGGTGCATTTAATTGAACAAAGTTTTCATCGACCGATCGTTTTACATATAGAAGCAATTTCAAACTGACCCTGAGGCGACGCTTTGGACCAACGCGGCGTTAGTTGCACATGAAACTTGCACTTGGGGAAGTGCATGCACAGCTGAAAATAACTACACATAAGATCTGTTTCGAAGACAGAGTTGGAAAGAAAGTGATGTACAAGTGTTGCTTTACGGAAGTAAAGTGAAGCAAGTTGGCTGAATAAAGACGGGCAGTTATACAAAGCTACTTGATTTTTTTCTCTCAGTTTAATGAAAACGGCCACTTTCAGATGGACCTTTTTAGCTTTCTTGTGAATGAAACAAGGCAACCTAATCCACCTCTCTTTGGTTGTGGTGGTGATTGTGCCTAACCCTTGCCAAGGCCTTAATTCCTTTCTTGTTCTTCTTCTTCTCTCTCGCTCTGTAAAGTTCACAATCCAAAAGGGAAGAAGAAAAGAAATGAAGAGACACCAATAACACCCTTTTGGAAATCAAAATGCCACCATGAACACTAACCACTTAACCAAAGAATTCAACCAACATGTGATTATTCATATCTAGAAGTAGAAAGAATTCAAAGAATCAATTACAGTTCTGAGTAACGGAACAATTGAAAAATAATGTTAATCCATATTTCACTTTGACTGTCTATGAGGTAAATGTTTTTAATAACTAGTAATGGCAATCAACCAGAGCAGGCGCGGAGAAGACGATAACTTGTTCCTTCGACGCAAAAGGGAACTTCGTTTCCCGATGGTGATCATCTTCTGGAGCCGGAAGGTTGAGGTCTAATGAGAGAAGGGGCCTTGGCCTTTTCACTTCTTGGGACTCATTAGGCATGCTTCTGTGTCGCCTCATGTGACCACCCAACGCTTGACCAGACGTGAATTCGGCGCCACATATCGAACACTCATGAACCTTGGCTTTGTTATTAGTGCTACTACTTAAATCTCTGCTCCAAATCTGTAGTGAAAGGGTAGTACAACTTGTAGTACTGTTGTTCGCACGATCCTTCTCCACCTCAGGCTTTTTCTCCTCCACGGCGGGCTTAGGTCTCTTGTGGCTCGCTCTGTGGCCGCCAAGCGCTTGGAACGAAGAGAAGCACCGGTTACACGTCTTGCACTCGTAGACATACAACCCACCCTTAACCATGGATTCCGATGCTTTTTGGCTCTGGCCCTGAGCCAAAAGAATCAAACAGTTGGCCATGTCTTCTTCCACTTTCGTGCTCTTCCTGAACTCAACCGAGTTGGTAGGCGAGGCGGTCACGCCATCGAACTCGTAAGAATTATCACTAGCACCACCACCCCCACCACCACCGCTACCGCCTGCCGTGCTACATGAGCTAGAAGCCATCGTTAACGCTAGCGGGGACGCGGGCCTTGGACGTTTGGTGCGTCTTCCTTTCATGACCTGAATATAGTGCTTCGAACCCATCTTGCCTTCATCTTGACCTTCCATATCTCCTTCCACCACAAGAGAGAGAGCGAGAGAGAGAGAGAGAGAGAGAGAGAGAGAGAGAGAGAGAGGTGATGGAGGAAACAAGGACTATAGTTGGAGATGATATATAGAGAATGAATGGTTATTGAAAGGGAGAGGTGATTACAGCAGGAGAGTTGTTAAAATAGGCCGCCCCGTGAACAGTAACCGTGAATACTTCCACCAATCTCTCCTTTGCATTTCCAACTTTGGAAGCTATGTGTGCATAAATTTATAGGCAACACATACATACAGATGTACACTAAGAGAGAGAGGGGAGAGGGAGAGATGCAATGTAAAGGGAGGAGTAAGGCGAGGGAAGGAAAGGAGTGAGATTCGGTTGGCTTTGAAGCAAACCCATTACTTTTTGGCAACGATTCCTTGTGGAGGATTGGAGTGCAAGCCTGGCACCACAGAATTTGCGCTGCACCTCCCACCTTTCCCCATTTTCTTCCTCATTATTGTTTGCCCCTTCTTAGCTTATTCTATTCCGTAACTTTTCTACGTCGGCTTGCTCTAAAAATTTAGCACTTTTGTGGAGCGTAGTAAGAGCAGATCGACCTCTAAATCGAATCAAATATGCGAGTGCGGCTTATATATGATCGCTTCCTTTGAGGCTTTGTGAGATTGGTTGGAGCGACAAATTGTATAGGAAAAAATTTGATGCTATCCCGGTTGGAGGAATACCCTCTATATAACGACAATCAATCGTCTCTATATGTTTTAGTGACTTTTATTTAGTGACGCTAAAAAAGTACTGATAATAATTGTCACTGATAGTGTTAGAAGAAAAGTCACTAAATACATTTAACGACTGTTAATTGTCACTATACACGGGATTGCAGGAAGATTCCTACGACTCGGATAGGAGTCAAAGTTTGTTCAATTGTACATATTTTGAAGCTTGCTAACTTGCCTTGCTTAAGATAAAAGTAAAGTAAACCGACTATTATATATGCTATACAAGCTTAGAGCTGGTTTGAGATTAGCTCGAAAGTAAACGATCCAAAACTTTGTTACATATTAAAACTTTACTAACATCAAAGATCGGTAAAGCGAAAAAGAGAAAAAACTAACTAAAAAAAAGTGAAATCAAGCCAAACCATTTGAGAAAGGCTTACCACGTAAAGGAACATTATACCAGATTTTACTCTGACCTTAACTAAAACACGTGTAGAGCTAATTATCAACATGCTTCAGAGCTAATTATCAACATACAGATCTTTTGAAAAGTGAATCTAAAATGACGTGACGCACTTTGGTCCAGGCTTTCTTCTTATTATTTTTTTTGGTAAACTTTAAGAACATCATTACTAAAATAGAATTTAACATAATACAATCTGATCGCCTATGACTGTAAACAAAAGAAAAAGAAAAACTATATTTCCTATTCAGCTCAGAGGATTGGTTTGACATGTCCAATGGAAGTGTAGAGCGGTGAGACGTTGCACATAACTTGTAATTTTCTTGGGTTGCACTGCACTTATAATTTTCTTTGTCTCCGAGAGCAATGCGCGTGTCTGGTTTAACTCAGAGTCGTGCTCTTTTTATGGGAAGGACGAGTAACATTCCTCTGCCCTCTGCAGAGTGTATAGAACGTCAATTCAGTTTCAAACTGGCTTCTTTTTCTAGTCTAGTTATATAAACTTGCTGCTGGCGGTGGAGAGTGACATTCCGGTTACATCTGTTGGGTACTTGAGACACCTCGTCAAGCAACTCCATGTGCACCAGAGACCCACCCAATGCTAAAGAATACAACGTTGATAGCTTGTAAACTGGACCATGACCCAAAAATCACGCCGGCTTTATGCTTCAATTATTTGATTAATCATATGTCTGATGCCTTAACCCCAATCATTAGTGTTCGGTAAAGTACGGAGTAGGGAGGCGTTTCATATGGTTTTACACTAAGGTGACATATGTTGTTCTTGAGTGTCTCGGGATCTAGGACTTTATTGAAAGAGCAAGTTCTTTGAAGTACCGGCCACATGATTCGTACAACATGATGGACTATTGCCGCTCTATTATTTTTTTCTAATTTATGTTCAGATTTTTATTTCCCATTTAATGCAGTACGTACATTATGGTTTACGCTGAATAAATAGTGAGTAGTAATATTTTAAGTACTCCGATGCGCTACTGATGCGTTACTTTTTCTAGATTATATTATATCGTGTACAATGCATTTCACATCTTTCATGAGTCGATATAACCTTTTATCGACTTCCTCGGTTCGAATGTTCGATATACGTGTTTACCTTTGTTTGACACATCAAATTTTACTTTTTAAGGAAGGTTTAATAAAGTTTTAATTAAAAGATTCATTTCGAACGGAAAAATTAGCTAGTTATTACTGTTTTTTTATTGCAATTCCGCGACTCCCTAGTCTGGTGATGAACATAGTACTGCCTTTCTTAAGTCTGTTTATTCTATTTTTAGCTATCATCCTTAAAGAAGTGCTCATAGATGTAAACTTCGGATATAGAAGTCTACAAGCAATCAATGAATCAATATGTACTAAATTATACCTTGATTTACGATGTAAATAGAGTATTATAACGGCACATTCGACTTCCCTTTTCAGTGCATATACAGTTGGCCGGTGGCTGTACCATTCATTATTCCTCTTTGTATGAGTTGGACCGTGTGAAGCGGAGCATAGGGTTTGCTTACTATTTTTTCTTCAATTTAAAACATTAGATCGTAGGGTAATTACCTTTTACAAAAACCAAGATTCTGCCAATCTTTGGAAGAGCATGAAAGAACAAATTTGGCTGCTATCCTGGTTAGAGGAATCTTTCTCATATCCTCTATATAGCCACAATCAATTGACTGTTACCTTAGTTGGAGGAATCTACCCCCTATATATCGACAATCAATCGTCTCTAAATTTTTTTCGTGACTTTTATTTAATGACGCTAAAAAAATGATTTTTATAATTGTTGCTGAAAGTGTTAGAAGAAAAGCGACTAGAAACATTTAACGACTATTAATTATTACTATACACGGGGCTAGAAGAAGATTCCTATAACTCGGATAGGAACCAAAGTTTCTTCAGTATGAAATTACATCAAGAACATGTTTGAGATTAACTTTCAAAAGTCAAATTTAGATTAAATTATAATCACTTCTCAAAATCAGTTTTAAACTATGAATCGTGCTTGGATAAAGTGTTATAAAAGTTAGTTACGATGTGACAGAATGACCCAACAGGTACGGTGTTTAAGTCTTTAAAAAATAAAGACGCTGAATGTCTTTGTAGTTAATAGGAATATGTTTTAATACTTGGTCAAATCTCATTATACAAAATAATTTAACCATAACCATAATCATTATCATTTTATTGATTATTATTTAACCAGCTTTTAAACTTTTGGAATCTGTTTCCATCAGTTTTGTATCTTTGCCAAAGGTCCCACAACCTAATTTAATCAGGCCTGAAAATCTCATAATCAATCTCAAATGGTCGCTATCGGTGTTCAACGAAACGCCATTGTAAGGCAAAATACTTAAAAGCTTTTGTACTTGAAGAACCAAAAACTAGAAGGAATAATTAAGAAGGGTGTCCATACAAGGATTCTTAGCGTAAGGAACTACAAGCGAGAGACTGTTAACTACCATTCAAAAGCACCATCATAGGAGTTGGCAATATTAGTTTGTGAACCAAAGGCCAAAGTAAAGCATCCTTTTCCTCTGTATCTTTGCCTTCATGACATCATTAGGTGGGCATTTGTTGATGACTTGGGAAGGTCTTCCTTGTTTCTGTTGCTTGTGTTTGTACTCTTCTTCAAAGGTTCCACCCTATAAATGCATTAAGATTGAGTAGCACTTCGTAGTTGTATTAACTACATCTCAGCTAATAATCCAAGCATAAAAAAGCTGGATTGTTAGCAAGAATCTAGGTGAAGATATTATATACCTGGTATTTTAATATTTTAACTACCTTCAGTACACACTCAAACTCCACAGGCAGTGTGTGTGTGTGTGTAAGAGTTTTGACTTATTGTGCATGGCATATTTTGCGGATTAAAGTCCACTTTCTCTGATGAAAATCATTGAAGGGACAGTATCTTAGAAAATGGAAGCAAGTTGTTCAATATTCCCAATTGGTTGATGTGGTAATGCTCCTCCATACTCGGTTTGGGTAGGCTTACTGGTTTTGGTGGTGGAGAACACATGCAATTTTCCTATCCGTATGATTTTACTTTGATTTAGGCTCTCAATATTATAGTGGCAAGTTTGCTGAAAGTTGCATGGTACGCAGTATCAAAGAGCGATGAGGGCCTAAGAGAGGCAGATGATTACTTAATACACCTCTCATCCTTAACTCCGGTAGCTAATATTGGATGATCGTAAATCGTGTCAAATTGTTCGATGTACCAAGATGCTAAGAAGCTCTTTATTGCTATGGCCTCAGAGGTGAAGGCACAGTTAAATTCACCTTGCAACTCTAGAGACCGAGGGTTATAACAATCACCCTCGAATAGGCAGGCTGAAAAAATTGGTGCACGTGTGTGGCCTCGGTTGATCATTGTACATAAGCACATAGACGATCATAAAAACCATGGAAACACAGGAAAAGATGATAAGGATCATTAGAAAACAAGCATACAGAGTCTACTCCTCTTAATTTTTGGGGTTAATTAAAAGAGTTAATTACTCGGTTGACCATTGTACTATTAGCCAAATTCAACTTTGGTCGCCAGACATCGATTTGTGTCAAAGTGACCACTAAACTTTGAAATTCGTTTCAATCAGGTCGCCCTGTCAAATTAAGCTTGATGCCATCAGGTTACTCAGGAATATATTAGTCTTTTTATGCTATTTCTCAATTTCCCACTTTTCTATCTTTCCCGCTCTCTTCTTTCCCTCTCTGTCTCCCTTTGTAAAAAGCTTAGTTTAAATCTGCCTCCACCCTCAAGTGTCACTTTCTCCAAATCTAAACAAATACCCTTTTAATGCTTCACTTTGGATCCAAATCTTGCCAGCACGTCTCAACATAGAACCCCACCCTGCCCATCTTTTTTCTCCACCAAACCTACCTCCCATCTCAATGAATTTGGGCACCCATTTGGGCATTCTTCCAAACCCATTTGCAAGATCTCCAATCTCAGACACCTATTTAGGCTTTCTTCAAGACCCATTTCATAGATTTCCAAAGCAACATCTGAAGCAACCCAAGTGGGGCATCAGAGATTAAAGTTGCAAAGCCAAACAAAACCCTCAAGCTTGCTGTTGTTTTTGGCTTCTAGTACTTCTAAAACAGTGTATTCAACATCTATAACAAGAATGTGTTGAACATCTTTTCTTTTACATGGCTACTTGCATCATTTCAGCTCTTTTGTGGGTCTCTTTGGATGCTACTTCTTTGGTCTTTCAAGCTCCAACCAGCCCCAAAAGTCTCGAAATCATTTGTCATAGCCCTCTTTGGACCTGTTTTGTTTCACAGCATAGGCCATATCTCAGCCTGTGTTTCTTTCTCGAAGGTTGCGGTCTCTTTCACCCATGTCATTGAATTTGTAGAAATCATGTTTTCCGTGTGTGCGTGTGTTTGACAGAGTGTGAGTGTGTGTATGTGAGAGAGAAAGAGGGAGAAGAAGAAGAAGAATGTGAACAGTGAATGGACGGTTTTACTCCTAAATAAACAGACTTAAATTGACAGAAGCAAACGGAGTGACTTAATTGAAACGAATTTTAAAGTTTAGTAGTCACTTTAACACAAATTGATGTCTGGTGATCAAAGTTGATTTTGCATAATACTACAGTGGTCAACCGAGTAGTTAACTCTAATTAAATAGTTCACATGGAAAATAATAAAACCTTAAATTGACTCTAGAATATAGATCACCAAATAAGCTATTTAATCTGCAGAACCAGGCCTACACTTGGATTCTGGAACTAAGTTATATGGCGAGAAGGTATTAGACATCTGTTATACCCTGAATAGGTCTCGACTTGTTCTTTTTATGGTCTATATTTAAAAGAAAAGTGAACCCTAATTTAAATTAATTATTGGGTTGAACTAAGCAAATGGGGTTGAGTGGCTTATGTACCAGATCGGACTAATCGGGATCAAAACCTCGCAGTTTTGACCGTAAGGGAGGCAAACTAAAGTTTGGTTTATGGTTTTGAAAACATTACGTAACTAAATTATATTGAACCAAGTACTGGAAAACTGTTTTTGTTATTACGGAAGGACCATAAATTTGATCGTGGGGAGAGCATTTAATCTACTCTAACTTAGAGTAAGTAGAAAGACTTACCTGTTAGTCTAGAAATCTGGTTATATTTGATCTGGATTATCTGACTACTAGTTTGAATTTTTCTGCGATGCAAGAACAATGCAAGGAACAAGTATATGATATGCGCATGGGAGAGGCAATCATGATATATTATCTCTCTTGATGGGGAGACCTCACAAAATAACAACAGCTTCTGGGTTAAGCGCGATTTCTTGCAACATATTCTATTGCGCTTCTAACTTGGCTTATTATATACAGACTACATAGCCCAATTTCACCAATCCAATAGGCTGATTAAGCAAAATCTTCTTTGTCAAGAATGGCAAAAAAGAAGCTGGTCAGTAGCGAAGACGACAATCATCTCCTTGATGAAATTCCGTCGGCATATCAGTTCATACCAAGAGTTGGTTGTGGATTACCTTAAGAAAAAGGTGGCTGGTTTGCCATTGCTGCCTATCAAGGAAGTCAATCATTGTGCTTAAAATACTTAATTTGTTTCCGCTTCCGCATGAATAATTCGAAAACTAGTAACTTGTTACATCCATTACATATGTTGCCATCATGTACCATCCATCGTGTGCACTTAATTCTTTTAATTTATCGGTTGTTAATGAAATCTACAATCACTACTAAGTGAAACCATCTAATTATTTTTGGATTGATGGCAGATATGTAGAAGCTGAACAATGGTAGACGACCCAACCGAATGGCTGTAGATGGATGCTGGAAGGCCACTGGAGCTGATAAACCCGTACGGCATTTGTGGTGAAGTAGTTGGGTACCAGAGCTCACTGGCTCTTTACGGAGGGATGACCAATGGCCGACTTGTGCAGTAAATAGTAATTGGATCATGCATGAATGTTCTGTCAAGGAGGATGAGGATGTTAAAACCACAAAGAGGCCTCGCAGTGGCACGAAGGTACGTGGATCTCCATTTTCCTTGTTTTTGACCTTGTACAATTATGATCATAAGCATGCTTTGCTTTCTTAAGATGATTCAGCTAGCAATCCACGGCTTTATCAAATGAAAAACTAATAAGCTAGTATGCTAAATTTATATTGCATTTGATGTTAAAAGATGAACTACATCCTCAGCTCTTATTCACGCTCTCTCTGAGATTAATGGTGATGGTGTTTTGCTGCAGTTGGACGATTGGGCTTTATGCAAGATGTACAAGAAGGAAAACCAAACTCGTAACAGCAGAGAGGAGGGTGACGACAACAACCATTTGGGCTTGATCGTCTTGCATGAAGAAAATAAGGTGCCAAGTGATGAAAAGCAGATGGTATTACTAGATCAATGGGTATATAATACAAATCAAGGGCCCCAACCCATTGATCAGTATCCTACTTCCGTCCTTTCCATTGCAAGCATACAGTTATATGGCTAGTCATTGGTTTGCTACATCAAATCAAGGGTCCACAACAGAACGATCAAAACCCTGTGATTCCGTCCTTTAATTCATCGGGAGTGTACACTGATTTTGGTTGGTCATGAATTTTCTGCGATCAATGCTCCTTTACAGGGTAACCCGAAGTCTAATCTCCAAATCATTTAAATGGTTTTGAATTTCAGCATATCGTTGACACTCATGACATGAAGCTACTGGACCATTTTTTTGGAGAACTGCCAGATGATTTTGATAACCTTGATGTGCCGGAGGATTTTTTTGGGTAAGCTTGATTTTGGTGGAGACCGGTAAGAAACAAGATGATATAGCACTTTGAGAGAGATTTGTTCTTAAAGGTCTAGTTGTGTTCTTGCTTTCATTGCAATTTTGTTCTCAAAAGTGTCTAGTTTGAATTTTTCATCTTGGAGGCGCCACTACAAGAAAACAAGCTTTTAGCGACGGGAAAATTCGTCTCTAAAAGCCCAAAATCCGTCGCTAAAAGAATTAGCGACGGATTAACCGTCGCTAAAAATCCCTCGTATAAAAGCCCGTCACTAATAGTTTAGCGACGGAATTTTTAAATCCGTCGCTAAATATATCATTTTTACCGACGGATTTATTTTTCATTAGCGACGGATATTCCGTCGCTAATTATATTTTAGAATTTTAATTTATTTTCTTTTTTGTCAAATTAGCGACGGATTAAATATTTTAGCGACGGAATATTCCGTCGCTAAACAACTTATTTAGCGACGGAATATTCCGTCGCTAAAAGTAATTTTCATAGTTTCCTATTTTTCGTTATTTTCTCGAAATTCAATTTTAAAATACTTTTAGCGACGGATATTCCGTTGCCAAAAGTCCGTCGTTAATCTAGGCCTTTTAGTGACACAACTTCCGTCGCTAAAGTCTATCCAATTACACTTGAATCAGACTTTTAGCGACGAAATTCCATCGCTAAATGTCAATAAAAAAACTATTTTTTTAAATTGTTATTAGTTTTTAAAATTCAAGCCTATTTTCATTGACAATTAATCCTAATCACCAATATAGCACTCTTCTTTAAATTTCAAGCAATACAAACAAAATATAAGTTATACACCAACATCTAACACCCAATACTCAACTACAAAAATTAAATATTCTCCGAACAAATTGTTGCACCAGAAAAAAAAAAAATACTCAACTACAAAAATTAAATATTCACCGAACAAAATAAATCACAGCATACCCATTTCAAAACAAAATTACATATTTTATTAAAACCTAAAATGTATATCAATCTCCCAATACACTTAACTCTTATAGCTTCACGTACTTGATCATCTTCTCCTTAGTGACACCAATAGTAGCTCCACGTTACCCAATGTAGTCGAGCGCCATCTGCATTAGAGAAAAAAAAAACTACTCAGCAACGCTAAAGGAAGAAAAAAGAATGAGACGGGTACAAACTAGACGGAATATCCCATTGAACTTACAAGAACTACGGGGCAAGATAAATGGCAAGATAAAAATAATGGGGATTGATGAGGGTACAAACTAGACGGGTACAAACTAGACGGGTACAACTCTTATTCCATTTCATTGGGTTACCTGTAAATGGCAGGATCTTGGATCAAAAGGGGGTCATACGACCTCCTAGGTGGCTCCATCATCTCAAGGACCAGGTCCTCGGGCAACCCGGGCAGTGCTCGCAGCATACAGGCGGCCTCAGGGCTGAGCAGGGCCTGGCATTTCAAGATTTGGGCCACGTACACGTTTGGGAGGCCAGTCTCTTGAGCAAGCTCGGCGTAGGTCTTGGCCGAAGTTCGATACTAGGGTAGAATATTGTTTCAAAAATACACCTTGTGTAAAAATCATTGAGCCCAATACTAGTGAAAATTTTCGCTCTCCCAAAACCAAGGTGGTTGACACGAGCGTAAATGGCCTCCCGAAATCCAACGAATTTCGAAGTACAATTGTTGAAAAAAAAATCTAGGTTGTACTACCAGACACAATAATATAATGTTAAACATTGAACTCCAGCAGCATACCATCCTAGTCGAGCATCCTATGCCATTCCATTCATCGTGCATATCACAGACTTCTATCAATTTAAAATAGCAATGGACGCCAAAAAAACAAAAAGATGCACGCCCACATACAAGTTATGTTGCTATGCACAAATCAATTTTGTTTGAGATATGGGCATATGGCTATACAGATCATATATTCAACCATTATTCTCATTGATAATTTGACTGGTTTTTGTAGTAAAGCATAGTTTTTGGGAGATAATTTGGAAATCCATACCTTAACAGCCGGGTCTTGTTGTCTCATCACGCGAATGTACTTCCCACTTCTAAGACCTAGATCACAAAAAAGAGTTAGTACTAGGGAATTATCCTAGTCTAGCTACTGTACGTTTAATTTTTAGAAAACTTCTACTCCCTCCGTTTTACAATCAGAGTCGGCCTCAATGAGTAGCAAATTCGCAAGTTCAGATTTAAGGAACCGAAATTTGACTACACTTTTCTGTCGTTCGACTTGTCAAATACTGCTTAAATCAATAAAAAGACAGTCTAAACCTTAGTCCCAGTTTAGCAATGGCAATGGCAATACTGTCACAACTATAAATTGTAAAGGCAAAACATTTTTTAACAGCGGGACAAAACATTTTCTAGATTACATCGAGTTTGATCAAAGTTTAGATGCTCAACTTCTAACCTAGGGTTCTGCTGAAATTCGCTGAGACTCTAATTCTGAACCGGGAGGCGGAAGAATACATATATACCTGGTGTTTCAGTAACAGTCTGCAGCTTCCAGCCGTCTCCATAATCAACAAGGACCGAATTAGGTCCAAAACTAACGGGTTCTTCCCCTTCTTTAAGCGCTTCAATGTGCAAGGCAAGCGGAACACTCATCGTTCTTCGAAATCACATAGGCGGCAGCAGTAGCGGGGGTGGGTACCAGGAGAGGCGGCCAGGGAATAGGAAAGGCGGCGGAGATCGGCGGTCAGGCGGGCAGAGAAGCCTGTGACGGCGCGGTGGTAGGCGTAGAGGATCTTCGACGGGTGTGATGACACTGACCGGACGATGGAGGAGTACCAGTGGCGGTGGGTGGTGTGGCGGAGCGGATGGCGGCCGACGGTCGGCTGTGTGAGTGAGGGAGAGGGAGATCGAGGGGGCATACGGTCGGGAGGAAAGAAAGAGAAGAGCGGCGGGGAATGAAATGAGAGCAAATTAGGGTTTGCTTCATTTATAGTAAAATATAAAATTATTTTTAAAATAAAATTCAGAAGAAAATGAGAAAATACGAAAAAATATATTTAGCGACGGATTGTTCTGTCGGTAATAACCCGTCGGTAAAAGTCCGTCGCTAAAGACTTTTACCGACGGGCTATTCCGTCGCTAAAGGTCTTTAGCGACGGACTTTTACCGAAGGACAAATCCGTCGCTAAAAGTGACTTTTAGCGACGGACTTTTACCTACGGGGCAAATCCGTTGGTAAAAGTTATTTTTAGCGACGGGATGAAATCCGTCGCTAAAAATCCGTCGCTAAAAGTTGTTTTTCTTGTAGTGCGCCTCAACAACTTCCTAAGGCATAGGGATGGCAATAAGACCCGCAACTGGCGGATCCCCGACTCGCTTCGGTCTGATAAGAGCGGGGTCTTTTTGACTTTGACCGGGCTACGAGGCGGGTATGTTTTTCTTAAAAAAAAATCTGTAACGGGTTAGGGCACGGGTATGGTATTTTGTCCAACCCGCCCTGGTACCATGCCCCTCGACCCGTTCCCACCCCGATATATTAACCATATACATCCTTTAATCATAGTCGTCCATCCCACACATATATAAGAGATGTCCTTATTCCTCCCCAACCCTAATTTCCATCTTCTTAATCTCCTCTGCCGACAAAGGTGCGGTGCTGCCGCTGCAGTCTCTAATCTTTCCCCGCTGGCTGTCGCACCTCCTTCTTCTCTCCCTCTCCTTCGCACCATCGACGACTGATCTAATGGTTCACCAAACACCCAAGCCGTCCACTTCCACCTAGGCCAAAAACCCTCACCCATCTTCAACCTTCACTTCCAGTAAACCCCATCTCCTCCTCCACATTCCTCCCCTTCACCCCCTCACAAAACCAACATGCTTTTCTGTCAATTCCCAAGACTCTTCAGCGCCGTCTCCAAAAACTGCCCCATCAACCAACGACAGCTCATCCATTCTGACCCCGCAACCCAAGAATCCCAGCCCTACCGGCGTAGGATTTGGCTCTTCATCTTCACCCTCTACCACACCATGTCCAAATTCGGCGTTTACCAAGAATAAACAAAAGGGTAAAAGAGAAAAGGGCTTCAATCACTTGTTGAGAGCCGTTGGAAAAGCCCAAGTTTGTCTCGCAACAAGAAGTGGTTCGGTCCGAAGAGCTGAACAGGAATGATAACGCTTTTCTGCTTACTTCGACTGACAACACCTCCACCGTTTGCCATTCACTGTCACGACGGCAAATTCTATGTAGGGGCAGGGGGGACGGGTTTTCTAAAGTATTTTAGGGTCGGATATGGTATTGAGATTATATAACCCGGTGCGGGGCGGGGCCAGGGTGAGATTTTAAGGGTAGCGGGGTGGGTGTGGATCTTATAAGATCCACATCCGACCCGCCCCATTGCCATCCCTACTAAGGCACGACAAATATGTTGACATGTGCCTCAATAGTTACAAATATATTGAGGCAGACTGCAATCTCTATGGACATAATGACCTACCAAATTGGTAATGAAGGCAATACCGATAACGACGACCAACTAAACTTCTAAGTCGCTATATTTGCCTTGATGAAGGTCACCCTTTAGAGTTTGTAAATGATCTCATCGGGCTCTGCCATCAACTGGAAATGTAAGATAAATACGGTAAAGCGAGAGATACACAAATAGTAATTAGTCATGAGGGGACTGTGGGATTGGTGACTATGGTTCATAGGAAGAAAGAGTATCGTCGTGATGCTTTTAGGGTGGGAATTTATAAAGGTTAAGTTAGTATGAGTTCCCAAGCTATCTTGGCTGCACCCACGGGCCCATGGTAAGTCCTATTTTGCGCGACACCTAATCATAGTCAACGGTCAATTCTCAACTCTCTAGAAACGGTCAAAGCGACGCACGCTTAAGCCACGTGCTTTTTTTGTTTCTATTTTCTGTCTTTGCGTTTCTTCTATGCTAAGAAATTTATTTTTGCGCGACTTACAGAAATGCACTCGTCGCGCCTCTTCTGCCGAACCCCTTTTTGGCTAAGTGGGCGACATCCGCTCGCCTTGGCCTTCCTTTAGGGGGGTCGGCCTTGGCCAATGGGAAGGCCGGCCTCGGCCAAGGGGAAGGTCGGCCTTGGCCTTCCCCTTTCAACCATCATCTCTCTCTTCAAACAACAAGCATCGCCCGTCGCCCGCGACCATGTGTCTTCTCTGCGACGCCCGTTGTCGCCCGTGCGCCGGTTCCGCAACGTCCGTCGCCCGCCCATGCCTCGGCTCCACAACATATTCACTTGTGCCCTGGCTTTGCAATGTTCGTTGCCCGCGGCCGCACGCCGTCTCTGTGACTCCCGCCATCTCCCGTGTGCCAGCTCCGTGACATTTGTCACTTACGGCCGCACGCCGGCTCTGGGATACCCGTTGCCCCTGCTCGCGTACCGTCTTCGCGACACCCACCGTCACCCGCACGCTGGTTCTATCACAACCGTCGCCGTGCCCGTGCGCCGTTCACGTCGTGTGCCCCGGCACGATTCCCACTTCCAAGATAGATGTCGCCGCACCCATGCGCTGCTTGCATGTCACGTGTCTCTGGCACCAGTTATTATCTCGCGAAAGATGTCGCCATGTCCGTGCACCGATTTCATGTCACTTGCCCCTGGCACTAGGTATTATCTTGCGACAAATGTCGGCACGCCTATGCGCCTCTTTCATGTCACGTGCCCCTGACAGCAGGTATTATATCGCGATAGATGTTGCTGTGCCCATGCGCCGCTTTCATGATATGTGCCCTGGCACCATTCGGCGACAGATGTCGATGCGCATGTGCACCACTTTCATGTCACGTGCCCGTGAACGTCGCACTCATTCACCACACGCTGTGCCTCCGCCTTGGATGTGAAACATGCTTCGACCCACTCTCCGGAGTATGCGGCATTTCTAAGGGGCTCCACTCACAGCTCTGACATCATGAGTACCCTTTCGCGGCGGGATAGGCTTGCTCTCACAGAAGATGCCCCAGGACGATGACCCCCAGGTCACTCCAAGATGGGAGCAGGTCTTTGGAGGGCATCACGCCTAGTTTGCTTGACAGTCGGGTGTAGGGACCCTCCCCCACCACTGTAAGGTTCTCTCCGCGTCTCTTGATGCACCCCTGTTGGATTCAATAAGGGCTTTGGGCCGATGGCTAGTGCAAGGGCTTACTCTGATCATGCCGACACTGTCAGTCTTTTTAAATAGAAAGAACGACGCTGTGTATGGCAAACAACACGAATATGGGAACTGACAGTCCAAAGAAGCACCGACATTTGTGGACCCCCTAATGACATGTCACTCATAGGGGACGTCACGTGTTAACTGATGACACATGCATACTTTGGCCAATAAATAGTAAACTTTGGACTTCATTTTAAAAGAAATTCTCATTATCACAAAAACACTTTTCACTCTAGAATCCAAAGCTACTGAATTCTAGAGACAGAAACACAATTGGACACAATCTTGGACCGTGACTTGGACCTCAGCTTGGACTGTCGGCTGTCGGCCCTGTTCGTCTTAGCCCTCGTCTTCACAGCACTACCACACCTCACGGCCCATCTGGGAAGCCTTGTTCTATGCCCTTACTCCACCTTTACCGTATCCCACTCTGTACATCTGATAGCTGACGCGAACTGTATTCTTTGTGGCACCTCTACGTAACTACGAACCCACTTTTCTTGGCATCAATATGTAATAGGTTTCGAGAGTTTGAGGGCTGAGGATCAACAAGCTAAAAGGTTGTCATTAACTACGGGTTTAAGGAGAGGGAGTGGTGGTTGAAATTTTATTGTGATGGTAATTACAACTTAGAGGGATTAGATGGATGATTGAAGGCGAAGGTTTTCGATCGTGTGCCAATGGTTTGAATGGACAGTTATAAATGGTTAAGCAATGTGGTAGATGGCTATGATGGAGCAATGTGGTAGATGGCAAGGTTAAGTAATACGTTAGCAATCAGAGGGATAATAATCTTCTAATTTTTTTTAATTAAAGAAAAGAAGTACTTTAGGAAATCTACAATATTACCGATGGCTGGTGCAGATATGACATGGCCATCGGTGGAGAAAAAAACAGAGCAACAATGTTAAAGAATGAGCGAGGGGCAAAGAGAATGATGACAATCTCCCATATATTGAAATCCTAATGTTCGTCTATGGGCCGAATGTTAGGCGAACGGGCCGAATGTTAGATCAGTAGCTTGAGTACAAGGAATTGATCCCTTTATTGACAGTAGAGTTCAGAGGTCATTGGTCAATCATAAGCACTCCATTGTTACAAAATCTTAAGATTAACCTTATAATAGCTCCAATATTTGCATTTCAAATGCCAACCATATTGCTTTATGTGCTTTCCAATTACCTCTTGTGGACCATTTTTTTATCCGGTCTTCTGCATTTACATGGGTCCATTAACTAGTAAGGTTGAATAAGCATGCATGTAACTTTCAAGAAGCATTAGCTAGCAATCTTATTTATGCTTCCTCTTATCCGATCCTGTGCATTTTGTGTCTAGTATGTGTCAACACGCGCGCTCGAGCCAGTGATCCACGAGTGTTCCGCACACGTACCACATCATGGCCAATGAGGTATGCGGCCACTGGCTTGAACACGCGGCTCTCTTGTTCGACTCAGCTCGGCTTTTGGCTTGGCTCGCCACTCACTTCCTCTGGGTTATAATTTTAATTCAAAATTAAAAGAACCCTTTTTTAGACGTGTACCATACGTTTACCATTTTGTATTTTCATTTTCATGATTTTCGTATTTAGTTAGAAAATACGCTTCTGTACTTTTATTATTTTCACCAAAAAAAATTTAGTTACTTTTTCTTACATTGGGTTAAGCTTAGATGAAAAAAACATAAAATACTTCGGAGGTGTTTTCAGTTTTTTGTCACTGTTTGACTAATTTTACCTAAAACGAAAACAGAAAATGAAAAAAAGTACATAAAAAAAAATCTTTTTCTATCGTCTTTGTAAAAAATAGAAAACGAATATGGCGAACGTACGAGCATGTTTAACTAGACTTTGACCTACGGTATTCTATTGCTAATGTAACTTTTGAGTCTTTACGGACATAATGTCCGTTTTGGTCAATTTTTTTGTCCTTTTTGGTCAAAATTCTCAGTTGTCTTACTCTAGGCTTTGCTACTGCAGTTCACACTTGAATTTAACTTTCTAAACAGAAAGTCCAATTTTAAATGGGGGAATCCTAAGAGAGAAAAATCATATAACTACAAAAGTCCATTTGTTGCCATGTACTTTCGTCCATGGGGGACTTTATATTAGCGACACTTGACTTGGAAATGTAACTCAAATGCTTTTGATATATCAAAAATAAAATTAAAAAACACATAAGATTCTATTTTGAAAGGTTAAGAAAATGCAAGTTGTTCACACTCATTAATTAAAGACTAAAAGCAAATTACATCAGAACAAATATGGTTGTGTTGAAAAAGATCATCGACTCTTTCGACTTCTCGTTCTTTTGGACCGGTCATCCGTGGAACTTTTCAGGCTACACCACCCGTACCATTTGTTACCGGATAAAGCTCCCTTGTTTGATAAATAGTTTGCATCCGAATTTGCTTCCTCGTAGACATGATAACTTACTAACTTGAAGCTCTTCAAGATGCGCAAAATTTCCTTGGACCCTTGGACTTTTCGAGGTGGAGCATCAAGACGCCTATTTAGCCACCTCATGAGACAAAGATTATCTCCCTCCACAATCAGATTCTTAACAGGGGAATATTTCCTTAGGAGTCTCATTCCATGCTTCAGTGCCTCAACATCTGCAGCCAGTTTGTCCACATTCTCTAAGCAACCGTAGTATACTAGTATTTGTTCATTGTGTTCGTTGCGACAGATCCCAGAAAAGCCTCCACGGTTGTGTTCATCGCATCCTCTGCCACTGATATTCAACTTCACCCAACCTTTAGGAGGAGGGCTGGATGATAAGCGGTATTTCCTGGGGCCACGGTATACGCCATAGAAGTACGACCAGTCGTTCCGATCTTGATATATTTTCTTCCTACTGAAAGCTTCGTTGAAGCTTTCCTCTGCTAGACTGCCGATACAGAGGAAGTGTTATAAAGAAATAAAAAAATATTGCCTTGTTGAGGTTCTGAGAATAGTAACGTCTAATAGACAGAATAGAACAAAGAAAAGAAAATAAAGGAATTGCTTACTCCTTGAGAGTTCTATAGTCATCACGCTCATCTGATTCGTCGGAGTCCACCTCAAAAGCATCAAAAACTTTGTTCTCTTTCAAACACTCAACAAGATGAAGCACCTCTAGGAGTTGTGATCTACCCCTTCGTCGTACTTTTCCTTCATCAGTGCAAAAGAACAACAAATCAAGGTCCCAACTTTTATACTACACTAAAACTCAAAAAGACAAAGGAAAGAGGAAAGTACCGCATAGCAGCATGTCCATGTCAACCGGTGGATCAACATCGTAAAAATGCCAAGCGAAGTCATAAAAGACATTAGCAACACTGGATCCGTAATTTGCCTTGATCTGTACCTCTTTAGCATACTTTGAAATTGCTTTCATATATCCCAGTGTGTCCTTGAATTTTTTGCTACGCTTCAGCATTGGCACAGTATCACTGATTCTATTTGTTAATACAATCATTTGATTGATTTGGGAGGGGCACCAATTTGATCCTAGTAGATTCCCAACAAGACATAATACTGTGTAAGGCATGAAGAACAATGTAGGCCTGTTAACTTTCCTTGTACAATATTCATTTATTAGCAGAACTTCACACCCTAATTCGTTTAGTGCAATAATATCTGCGGGGGAAAGCCTTGGATCAAACACTTCTATCCCTCCAATCCACTCAGCAAAGTCCTGTCTCAGTAGTAGTGCAATAGCCAACTGGTATTGGGAATCAAAGTTAAACTCCATGCTCCCCAATGCATAAATCACCATCTGCAACTGTGAGTTGCCTCCCAGTACACGTTCTAGGTTTCGCTTAAAGATCACCTTGTTTCTCATTTGCCTAGTAAGTTTTGCATAAAATTTGGTTTCTTGTACTTCCTTTATGGTGACCTCAACTTCCTTTAACAGCCTTTCAGCCTCATCCTTCACATCTAGATCATCAACAAGCTTAGTTTGGTCTTCTGATACCTCTTGTCCCATGTTTGCTTCAGTGTTAGCTTGTGTATGGTTCCAGGGCAAAGCTTGAAAAGTTGTCGAGTCCTGGTTATAAAAGTAGGCGTTCAGTAATTCATTAGACTTCAACAAACGAAACTCTAACTCCTGAATCTAGACGAAGAACTAGTTACCAAAACCGAGAAGTCAGTTGATGCTTTTATTCAAGAACTTATTACAACAATAAAATTCATCTTCCCATGGTTAACAGGGATTGATGTCAGAACCATAGAGCACAGACTTACCAAATGGAAAAAAAATTCTTAGTCAAGTAATTAGTTATGCTAACAAATATGGTAAAAAACATAGAGTAAAAGAGATCAGCTACTTGTAATGGAGCAGGAGGGTGTGTGTCTATGGAAGACCCAGCTGTGGAGAAAGGGATCCCTCATTTATATCAGGAACTTGTTTGAGGAATCTTAACACCATTAATTACTTGCTTTTTGTCGCTAAAATAGCGACAAAACGTGTGCTAACATAAGATGCCGAACTACCAAAAACTAAATGATCAAGGGACCGGAACAACCCTACCAACTCCATGTCCAGAGCTTCACGTACACAACAAGATTATTTATGTATCTCTTTGCCCTTCTCCTCCTAGTTTTTGCTGAACCAAGCTTTTATATAAACCTAAATATGATATACGAGATATCAGTATGAGGATATTAGTAGAGAATATATACCTTTTATTCTCTTCTTTAAATTCGAGCAGAAAGGTTGAGGTCTAGGTATTTTACAGGCAGCACGAAATAATGCCAAAAATTGATAGGTAATCGGCTCTCAAGCTTGATACAAATTATCACCAAGGAAGCAATATATATAGGCTTGTGTATCCCTTGATTTTTAGGAATGAGTTTCTCGTCAAGTAGTAATAGGACTCCTATTCGCACTCATACAAGAATTAGGCATAAGACAATTGTCAAATAAGTATTGTGTTGGTATCTAAACTTATATGGTATTGAACAAATTTTGATATCATCTGAGTTGTAGGAATCTTTCTCCATCTCTCCTATAACAACAATCAATGGTCGTGAAATATTTTAAGTTACTTTTCTACTAATATTCTTAGCAACAATTCTTAGCAGTTTTTTCTTTTCACTAGAAATATGTACCTACCACTAATTGTCGCTATACGAGAGTTCGAGAAAGATTTATTCAACCTAGGTAGTAGCCAAAAAAGTTTCTATTGTAGTGGACAACTAAACCAAATCTAGCTTGGAAATCAAGATTTTTGCTATAAAACCGGTAGTATGAATAGCCTACAAAAATTTCTTACAGTGACCGTTAATTTGTCGCTAAATTATTTCGGCATTATTTAATAGACATCTTTATCGACAATCTTATCAGTATTTTTTTGGCGTCACTAATTAAAAGCCTCTAAAGATATTTAGCGACCAAAACTTTTTCATCTGACTTTCGCCATTGTTCAAATGAAATTTTCTAGTACTTTTATTTTCGATCAGATTGCCAAAAATTATGTCTTTGTTTCGGACCCATTATATGGATATAAAATTGTGCAAGATAAAAGAATAGTTTCATAAATAAGAAAACATTGCATGACCTAATAGAAATTCAAATTGATACAAGAATTTCTACTTTAGAATCGGATTTTAAACGAATGGATATGTACTTTAGCGTACTTGTTAAAGTAAAACAAGTTTGAATAATAACCGAACACAACTAATAATGGCTTAATACCAATAGACATAAGAAATTTTATAGGAGTAGTTTTCCTAAGTCTCTTTTGGTGAAGAACAAACACACCCCTGAAGTTTTTTTCCCGCCTAAAATCTTATTAGAAGCAAGGTGCACACAACACACTTCGGCTTCTTTTTATTTGGTAATGCTGCGTTCTCAAAAACAGGCTTTGAGGCCACTCATTGATCAACAAAAATTTACAGAATAAACTTTGGCTTCTACCCGAGTTGTAAGAATCTTCCTCTAATTAACCCCGTATATAGTGACACTTAATAGTCACTAAATGTTTCTAATGACTTTTTTTCAAATACTTTTAGTGACAATTATTAGCAGCACTTTATTAGCGTCACTAAATAAAAGTCACTAAAAACCTTTAGAGACAATTGATTGTCGCTAAATAGGGGGGTAGGCGGAAGATTCTTCCAACCGGAGTAGCAGCTAATTTTTTTTCAAAATTTACACCCACCTACTGACTTTATCCTCCCCAGAAAATAATGGACTTCGATCCTTGCAGACCAACTAACGATGTCTAGCTCCTTATAAGAGATTAGTATTTTACCGAACCGCTTTTTCACTTGCTTTGCCAAAAATGTCCTAGCAAATTGGCCATGTAAGCTATCGCATTTACGTTTTTTATTGGCGGAGGAGAAATGGGGTGCTAGCCACATTAATATCTAAAATATCATGGTATACGGGAGCTAAACTTTTTTTTTTAGGTGTGAAGCGGTGCAAGGTGTAATTAACTCTTGATTCTGATTTTGGCTAAAATTGATTTGAGTGGTTGTAAATGATATTACAATCAGAATAAAACGTGAAATAAAAAAAAAGAAACTTAGGCAGAGCTTAAAATAGTTTTTATTTTCAGTTTTTGTTTAGTTTTGAAAATAGAAAAAAAAATCTTGGCGTTTGACTGACAGTCTTAATTTTCTTTTCCTTTAGTTTTTTAAACCAATTTTCAAAATGGGACTGTTTTTTAAAACTATGGTAGCTTTTGAAACGGTTATTGTTCTCAGTTTCGAAAACTGAAAAAAAATATTGTTGTTTGACAGACAGTTTTATATTTTTTTCCTTTAATTTTATAAACCAGTTTTTGAAATGAGGCTGTTTTTTAAAATTCCATTTGGAGTTTTCAATTTTCAGTTTTGATTTTTTTTTAAAGATCCACCTTTCAACGTTGGAAGTATTTTTTGTCTCTTCTTCCCTTCAATCTTCATCACCAACACATATCATTCAAGAACACCAAATCACCAACATTGCCAACCACCATACCCACTGACCGCCTCTACCACTACCATCAATGACCAACAGCCCCAACACCAAACTATAAACACTACCAACCATCACAGTCATTGACCACCAATATGCTACTACTTTTGATCAACACACCCAAACACCAAACTTGTCAACATCGCTAACCACCACAGTCATTGACCCTCGCCAGCACCACCAGTGACCAACACCCATGAACACCGTCAACCACCATAGTCACTAATAACCACAACCACCAACACCATCACTGACCAATACTGCTGAACACCAAACTCTCTGACATCAGACACCACTACGACACCACCATTACGATAAATCCAAATCACCGTCAAACCGACCGCCATTGTTTCCATAACAAATACCACTAAAAGAATTCATCCATCGATTAGCCCAAGTATCTTTTGCGTAGGTAAATTTCAGATCAATCAAACCATTCACCTAATCAAACCAACGAAGTCCTAATTCGCAAGCTAATGTGTTACTACCATATCAGTAGTTAGACGATGGTTGAGGAGATGTGTTAATAGTGGTGGGGGCACTTCTGATTGTCGAATATAGGAGTTCAGAAGAAACTTTCAAGTATTGAAAAATGAAAGGAAAGAAAAGAAAAGAGAGGAAAAGAGAGAGAGAGAGAGAGAGAGAGAGAGAGAGAGAGAGAGAGGAGGATGAGTAAAAAGCAATTATGCAAAACTGTGTCAAACAACTCATCAGTTTTGTAAAAAAAGAAAACTCAAAGAGGTTTTAATTTTTTTTCAGGAAACAAAAAACTGAAAATTGAAATGGTTTTCAAACACACCCGCCATTTTGGAGTTTTCACTTTTGATTCTTTTTTTTGAGATCCACCTTTCAACTTTTATTGAAAGTATTCTATGTCTCTTATTCGCTTCAATCTTCATCACCAATACCTATCACCCAAGAACACCAAACTACCATACCTATTGACTGCCACAGCCACCCCCACCAACGACCAACACCCCCGAACACCAAATTACAAACACTGTCTACCACTACAGCCACTGACAATCGATTTGCCACTACCACTGATTAACACACCCGACATCAAACTTGCCAACACTGCCAACAACCATAGTCACCTAACATATCCACCACCACTAGTGATCAAAACTTAGGAACATTGCCAACTACCACAGCTACTGATAATCACAACCATCACTGCCACCACTACTGACCAACACCACCAAACACCAAACACCAAACCCTCTAACATCGGTCACCACAACGCACAACCACTTATCTAAATTCAAATCACTTTCATACCGACCACCATTGTCCTTGCAACAAACACCAGCACAAGATTTCATCCATCGAGATTAGCCTTAGTATTTTCAATTTGTACAGGTAAATTCCAAGCCAATCAAATCCATTCACCTAATCAAATCCCAGTCAAACTTATGAAGCCCTAATTCGCAAGCTAGTGTGTTACTGCTATAGTAATGTTGGACGGTAATAGCTGAGATGTGTTCGTCGTGGTGTGGGCGCTTCTAATTGTTGAACATGTTAGCTCAGAAGAAGCTCTCAAGTATTGAAAAATGAATGAAAAGAGAAGAGAGGAAAAAAAAAAACTACTATCTAACAACCCATTAATTTTGTAGAAAAAAAAAAAAACTCAAATAAGTTTTGGCTTGATTTTTTTGAAAACTGAAATAAATTTTAAACATATCCTTATTGTGGTGTGCCCAAAATTTCCTTGAGAGAACTACGCCGTCTCGACAAGGTTTTTTCTCCAAAAAATATGGTCATGTGGTGCAAGTCATAATAGTTATAAAGTTTGTTGGCTATCTGATTAGCACAAGATGTAAATCTCCCTTGCTCTTTCATGATATAAGCCCAAATGGTAATGCACGCTGTATTCACGAAATTAAAATGCAATAAAAATTCTTTATGATAACAATTTAAATGACGCAATGTAACCAATAAACAAAGCCGGCGTTTTTCATATTGCTCGTGTCGTCCTCAATGAAAGTAATTAACTGGAAAATATCCGGCCGTCCTCGATCAACTGAGGAGTGGACAAAAAGAATGGAGATAATGGAGATAATTTTAATTTTCAAAAGATTTGGGTATTTACGAA